>JAWNNO010000972.1:0-409699 GCA_035044985.1 Lordiphosa fenestrarum | reverse complement strand
TTTTTTGAAACAAGGATGTACGTCCATGGTATTACACAATAACGAACGAAAAATCAGTCATCAGAGTCAAAATCTTATTTCCTCAAATGTATTCTATATATTTGGTCTTCATTTGTGGGGAACCCACTCTTTACAAGGCTTTACAATCGACAAGGATAAGTAGCGGTCATTCGATGTGGACCTTAGATTTCCTTCGATCAGTATCCTGATCTCTCGATCTCTTAACCCAAAAATAATCTATAACGAGAAGGTTAAGCGAACTTCGTCTGAGCCGAAGTTTTTATACCCTTGCAAGTGTTCTTTTTGATACGCTGATTTCGCAATTTTTGCAAAGTCTGTTTGATAGCCTTTATTATTATTAACGTCCGACTTAAAGTAAGTAAACATTGTAAAAATAAACGATTTTTCTTACTTAAACCCACGTTCCGACCGATCGGTCCTATGGTAACCATAAGATATAGTCATCCCTTTTTTACTTAATTTTGCAGGGACATTTTATAGCATATACAATTCATGATCGGCGAGCTTAGCATCGCTGAAAACAAAACAAAAATGGCTCACCAGGACCCATCTTAAACCGATCAATCTTGTGAGAGTCAACCGATTTTGACAAAAAGTTGTAGAATTTGGAAAAAACACAAAAATTTCTAGACGGCACCAAAAAAAGTTTTTTAAGCTAAGACTATTTTTTAGACCCATTTTCTGTATGGCGGCTATACCATATAGTTTACAGATTTTCATCAAACTTAGCAGAATTATAAAAGAGAGCATAAAACTTCCATTGAAAACAGACAAGTTTTTCTCACTAAAACTGGTTTTCCGACCGATTGTTCCTATGGGACCTATGAGATATAGTCATCCGATCCCGTGGGTTCCAGCATATTAGTAGCGTGCAGCAAAAAACAGACTCTATGCTGAATTTCAGCTCACTAGCTATAAAACTGAGATACTTGTTTGCGTAGAAAGTTACGGACAAAGCTCAATCGGCTGAGCTCGTCACCCTGATCAAGAATATATATGGTTTATGGGGTCGGAAATAAATATTTCTATGCCTTGCAAACTTCTGGGCAAACTTATAACACACTTTTCAAGCTTCCAAAAATCAAAGAAATTGATGAAAAAGTTTATTTCAAAGTTTGGATATAGTGGCTAAGTATAATTTCAGAGCTACTTAAAACACAAGTATATGTTCCCCACAAAACGTACCTGAAAAGGGTAAAAATAGACAAGCAAAGCAATTCTAAGCTAAAATTGCCATAAATCTGGACATAATGTTTACTTTTCCTAAACAGAAACGCTCTCAGCACACGAAAATCATCTAAAATCACCATTACCACTTCTATAAACTAGACCTGGTTGCCTTATGCTCTTGCAAATTTTAAAAATTTAAAGGAACAAACAGATATCAATGCAAAATTATAAGCAAACACGAATTTCCATACCACTTCTGTATGCATCGCTTGGCGTGAGTTCATGATTTCTCTTTGGAAATTCAAATGAAAGTAATTGTGATTCGATTTATAGTAGAATCCATTTTTCTTTGTAATTTCGTTAAGGTAATTTCGAATTCCTTCCACCGTTCGCAGCAGCAATGTAAGGCAGAACATATTACGCACTTAATGTGCTCGCGTACTTTCCAAGAACTTCCCTTCGGTTGTATATATAGTATGGTTTATATGTGTGTGTGGGTGTGTATGTGTGTGTGGATATATCTTGTAAACTTTTGTGGCAATCGCGAAACGCATTACATGCCACTGAGACGAGTTTTCCGAGAGGAAAAGAAAAAAAAAGAACTGTTTGTGAGCCGGAAACGAGCAGCAAAACTTTCACCTCTGGCGGTGATTCTTTGTTGTTGTTTTTTGTGTATGGCCTGTGAAAAATATGTGAAATATGAAAAAAATTGAAATGAATTTTTTGGGAGACCACCAGCAGCAGCATATGCCGCTATTCCAGTGTCGCACAAAAGTTCGCGTGGAGTTCAAAATGATTTTCAATTTAACGCGTTTACGTGCGACCATTTGCCGGCGCTCCGGTATGGTCCCCATTTACGGCGTGGAGAGGGCGCAGACAGCAGCGGCAGGTAGGCAATTAATTTGCAATTACACTAAAACGCAGCGAGCGTGCGGCAGAGGTGCGCCTGAAAGCATGCAGCAGATAATTGCAAAAAAAATCAGAAAGGAAACTCATTTGTCTCTCCATTTGGGCGTAAAATTGAAAGGCGTTTGTGCATATATTTTCAATATTTACGCATAATTTAAGAGAGTCCTCTGATATCTTTATGTGCGTGAGCGTAAGTGTGTGGGTGTGTGTGTGTGGGGAGGTTCTGTTTGACTAGATACTTTGAAAATTAAATTCTACCCGAAGCGCTTGCTCGCACAAATATTGATACATTCTAATGGATTTCTTACTCACACACAAAATCTGGGCTGCCGAAAAGGCAGACAAGCAGTTTTTATCGTAGTTAGGCAGCTGGGCCAACAATCGTCCTTGCGAGACTAACAAACATTTGCCCAATTCACTTCCCTCCTCTGCGTGGCTGTATCTTTTATTTATGTTATTTATCGCATCTGCTGCCGGGCCTCGCAAAGCCTTTAAACCTTGTCGAATGCTCTCTTTCTGTGGGCGTTTAATCCCTCAAATGTCCCTCAAATTACGCACAGCA
Organism: Lordiphosa fenestrarum; assembly: GCA_035044985.1. NCBI lineage: Eukaryota > Metazoa > Arthropoda > Insecta > Diptera > Drosophilidae > Lordiphosa > Lordiphosa fenestrarum. The sequence goes on along the minus strand of JAWNNO010000972.1, from coordinate 407,037 downwards.
AATGTTAAGCGTGCGCCTTAAATTCCAATTGCTTTAATTGCTCAACAAATGGACGACTAATCACCGGAGCGGAAGCAGCCAAGCCACATTAGCAACAATGTGGAAAAAAACATTGTAGACAAAGGGAACAGCACACACACACTCACACACACACCTTTCCTTCACTCACCATGCTGGCATGCAGATGAGCCTGGCTCCAACGTAAGGAAAATGTGGAGAAAAAGTTGAAATTGGGAAGTGCATTTGTGGTAAGCCGACTTGGTCGTTGCTCCCGCTCCGTTTCCTTCCTTTAAAATGGCAGTCATTCTCTTGGGGCGCCATTTCAAGGAACTGTCTACACACACACGCACACACACAGAAACACTTACTTGTGTGCATATGCCAAGCCATGTCCTAGCGTCAGTGTGTGCTAAGCGTTTACATTGTTGTGCCTTCTGCTGTTGGGTTTTAATAACTGTAAGTACGCCACTTCCGGCAACAACAAAGAGACAAAAACAAAATGTAATTGTTGCACTTGCTTGAGTTTACACACAAGCATACTCGGTGTATAGAATCGAAGGCATAATGACAAAAGGAAAGTGTAAATATTCAATTCGAGAAGGTGTCTGCAGGGTCCAGTTCTGTCTTTAAAAAGGAAGCAAATTTCCTTGGCTTGCAACAGGGGTCGGCGGTGGAAGCAGAGATGCTGCCACTGGCCACAGAGAGCTTTTAAGCTAAAGAACGTTGCAAGTAGAGAAAGAGAAGAGATAGAGAAATGTGCTCAATAATTTTGAATATAGCTAGGGGATTCACGACGCCCAGTTGAGATATGGAATTGTTGAATTGAGGAAATCGAAAACAAGACTAATAAAACAAAACAATGTGAATGCCAAATTAAAAAATATTTATAAAAAATATAAATTTTAAAACGGCCTCACTAGATTGTTGTTAACGCACTACTGGCATTACTTTTACACACTGGCCTGCTTTTTGATGTCGCAGCCAGGGACTTAAGGCAGCCCATCGACCATATTTTCACTCTTTAAGTCGTAAATCTTTGTTTTCACTGAAATGCTTAACATACGTTCGATATGTTATGGATTGAATCAGGGACGTCTTTAATGAGATGGAGGGACTTAGTGGTACAAGAACTCATTTTTATTGGGAGATGACAGATTCAATATGAGAATATTGTTGGGCAACTCAGATGCTTTAAGCAGGGGCGCCCAACATCACCTTACGTTAGCGCAGTCACTAACACAGAGGCTAGTGGCTGTCTGAAGCACACGCCAACAACAAAACGAGAGCGTAAGTTAAAGTCGGCCCTGCCCGTTTCTCAAGGCAATTAGTGTTTAATAACCTCATGCGGCTCAGATAAGTATGCAACGTTTTTTTAACTCTGCCATTTATTATACTATCTAGGAGTTCATACAGACGGACGGACGGACGGACAGACGGACATGGCTATATCGACTCGGCTGTTGAGGCTGATGAAGAATATATATACTTCATGATATCGGAGATGCTTCCTTCTGCCTGTTACATACATTTGCACGATTTTAGTATACCCTTTTTACTCTACGAGTAACGGGTATAATCAACGGTGCAGATAACGCTCATACGAATTGTTATCGAATTCAATTTCGCAAGAGGCATGGGAGAGAAGGAGAAGAGAGACAGATACAAAGTTGTTGCTGCAATTTCTTTATGCGTGCTCCCGTATTCGCTAAGCGCGAAACAAGAACTAATGCGCCTGAAGCGTATACAGCGCGGGCGCCCCTGCTTTAGAGAGATAAACATCTGATGTTAGTAAAGCGCAATAATGAATTTTAGAAGAAGCCAATTAATCGCCCTCACAATAGATTTTTCGAGTTCTGCACTGTGAGCAGATTGCGGCACCCATCTGTTACCTGACTACTATCTCTTCTAGCTACGAACTCTTCAACTTGATCGGAATTGGGTAGCCAGACTAACTTTATTTGCGGGTTAGTTTTAACCTAATGCACTACAACGTCTTATTCCCAACTCGATTTGCTCTCGCTTTCCCCGTATTTGCATTTTCTCGATGTTATCTTCAGTGGAGGAGCAGCAGCAACTGCAATTGAATATTCAGGATACCTTTGAGTAACTCTATTTGCTTGGGCCACATGTGTAAATGGGTTTTCTTTTGTTGTTGCGTTTCTGGTTCTGGTTGTTGTTGTTGTTGTCGTCGCTGGAGAGCTGCTTAACATATTTAACCAGGTTGTGGTTGTTGCTGCCTTTTATGACTTTCAGCATTTGCCACTTATACGAATGCAAATGGGCGCCTGTCTGTATGTATGTGTGCTGGTGGTTTCCTTGAGGCTTGGCTCCTGGTGTGTGGTTTTATTCCCCGTTTTTGCAGGTATTGTCTCTGCTGCTGCCTTGAAAATTTGCCTAGAGCGCGCACCGAAAACAATTAATTGTCTTTCGCCATGCGCACACACACACAAGCACACACACACACACACACACCAACGCACCCGCACACACAATGGCAAGAGGCAAAGAGCAATGCACATTCACTCGCAAAATGTGGCACTCGAAGCACGTAGAAGCCGCCATGGTAGCTTGACTTTATTTTCGACTCGCACTCTCTGGTCCTGGGTTCCCGGTTACGGGCTTTAAAGATTTTCTATGCAGGCATTGTGTGCTGGAGCTGCTCCAACTTGCACTTAACACAATTCCGTGGCACACAAAACACTTTCGCTGCGGCACATGACACCGCACCCCCGCACCCACTTCAACCCCACAGAGAGGGTTTAAAGATTTTTTTGTTTCGCCATCAAAGCGTGTGGAACGAGCGCGTGCAACGCCGAAGGCGGCGGCGCCACGTGGCATAAATTAATCTTCCCACTAAATTTATCATCTCACTGTCTTTCTGCCCACCCCCCGTTGGACCACCTCGATAGATATTTGGACCTGGCGGCACCAAACTGGACGAGGACTACGAGGATCCGCCAGTCACATTATTGCGCGGACCACCCGGCCCGCCTGGATTGGCTGGCAAAGATGGTCGTGATGGAAGAGACGGCGGCAAAGGTGAGCCGGGAGAGCCCGGAGAGCCAGGCTCGTTGGGTCCACGTGGCTTGGATGGCTTGCCCGGAGAGCCGGGCATAGAGGGGCCCCCAGGACTGCCGGGATATCAAGGTCCGCCCGGCGAGAAGGGCGATCGGGGAGATATAGGACCGCCTGGCTTAATGGGACCGCCCGGCTTGCCGGGACCACCAGGATATCCGGGTGTCAAGGGTGACAAGGGAGATCGCGGAGATTCGGTGAGTGTGCACCATTTTGATTAAGAGTTGAACACTAATAGATTTATGGAATACTTTCAGTATCGCAAAATGCGTCGTCGTCAAGACGATGGTATGGCCGATGCACCGCACATGCCCACCATTGAATACGTAAGTGGATACACTCGAATGAGTAACTGAACATTTAGTAGACTCACTAGGCATATTTAGTCAGTGAATGGTGAGTCATTGAATTACAAATCACTGATCTGTCAGGCACTGAACAATAAATCACTAAAGAGTAAGTCACTGAACAATCAGACATGCTCCCATTTTCGCTTTCGCAAAAACTTTGCGATTTGATCATCAAATCGTAAAAGTTGGTGCTCCGCCACTCGGAAATCGCAAAGCTTTGGCGTTTTTAAACCGGCGACATCTGAGTCCGTGAAATGAAAAGTAAATGCAAAATATAGGTTGATGCACAAACAGACAGCCCACGGAACTATTTTTATTCAGTTCCTTAACCTTTTTAGAATTGTGTTCCGGACTTTCCCACTCCATTCGCACTAAGGCAATATTTTAAACAAATATTTAATAGAGATACACAAAATTAGGCGAGATGGAAAACTTCTCACAACAACAACAATTTGCGATTTGGTCATGGTATATATCGATAGCATGAGTAGTGGCGCTCATCAGCTGTTTTTGTTATGTGAAATGACACAAAACGAGTTGGGAATGGAACATTATCGATAACGAAATTGCGAATTCCGGAGCGCTCTAAACTGAAATCGTGGGAATTGGCTGAAATCGCAATTCGTAAAAATAAGTGAAAGCCGGAGCATGGCTGAATAAGTCACTAAGCAAATAGTCAGTGCACTGTGCAATGAGTCTATGAACAATCAGTCAGTTAACTATAAATCACTGATCAGTGAGTCTCTTAATAATGAATCACTGAACTCTAAATACAATGAATACATTGAATATGGCAAATGGGAAACTGAACAATCAGCCATGCTCCCATTTTCGCTTTTGCAAAAACTTTGCGATTTGATCACCAAATCGTAAAAGTTGGTGCTCCGACATTCGGAATTCGCAAAGTTTTGCCGTTTTTAAACCGGCGACATCTGAGTCCGTGAAATGAAAAGTAAATGCAAAATATAGGTTGATGCACAAACGAACATCCCACGGAACTATTTTTATTCAGTTCCTTTACCTTATTAGATTTGTCTTACGGACTCTCCCACTCCATTCGCACTAAGGCAATATTGTAAACAATTATTTAATAGAGATACACAAAATTGAGCGAGATGGAAAACTGCTCACAATAACAAACATTTGCGATTTGGCCATGGTATATATCGATATACGACTATCGATAGCATGACTAGTGGCGCTCATCAGCTGTTTTTGTTATGTGAAATGACGCAAAACAAGTTGGGAATGGAACATTATCGATGACACAAACTGGCGAATTTCGGAGCGCTCTAAACTAAAATCGTACGAATTGGCTGAAATCGCAATTCGCAAAAATAAGTGAAAACCGGAGCATGGCTGAATGAGTCGCTGAGCAATAAGTCAAAACACTGTGCAGTGAGTCACTGATCAGTGAGTCACTGAACCATAAATCACTAAAGACTGCTTTACTGAAGAATAAGACAATTACCTACTGATCAGTGAGTCACTATAGATTAGATCACTGAGGAATAAGTCACTGAACATTAAGTAGGCTCGTTTGCCAAATTCAGACCATGGTTCATCACTGAACTGTAAGACCCTGATAAGTGAGGCTCAATACTTTAAGTCACTAAAGGATATCACTGAGTTACTGAACAACAAGTCACTGAACACTTAGTCACAGAAGCAAAAAGATTTACTAAAGAACCTCATTGTACCCTATTCATTTTAGTAGCCAGCTTATTTTGGTTCAGCTACTTATTTTTAATTCACTTCCAAACTGCTTCATCATCTCCATTTTCTCTAGTTATACGGCCCACCAGGCCCTCCGGGACCCATGGGACCGCCAGGCCATACCGGTTCTCAGGGAGATCGCGGCTTAGATGGCCGCAAAGGTGATCCGGTAAGAGTTACCCTTAACCTGCAAAAAAAAATTAAACATTTATATCCATTCTCAGGGCGAAAAGGGACACAAGGGCGATCAAGGCCCCATGGGCTTGCCTGTAAGTACACAATTTCTCTCCTATATTTGCATATTCTGAATTGTACATTTTGCTTTGTCTACATTTAGGGTCCCATGGGCATGCGAGGCGAATCCGGACCATCGGGTCCATCGGGCAAGGCAGGAATACCGGTAAATGCATAAATTTATAACACAAAAATATGATTTCATTGTTTGGCTTCAATTTATATTCCAAAATTTTCCGTTTTATCCTTGCTTAGCTAACCAAATTTTCTTCTGTTGTTGTTGTGACTAAAAAACAATTTGCTAACTATTTTGTGTGTTCTTATCTCTCTCTCTCTCTCTCTTTTATTTGGAACAGGATTGGGGCGACTACTAATACTAAATAAAAAGGCAGTCTATTAAGTAATAACAAATCACACACGCAAACACACACACACAGAAACTTTACAACACAAAATGTTCAAATGTTACGAAGCCAACGCGCAACGCTTGTCAAATGTGCTCAGAGTTATGGTCTAGATATATATATATACATAAAAATATATATACGGATATGAGTGTACATATTAAATAATAGCCAACTGCATGCCAGTATTAATTAAGAGAAGCAGAAATCAATCAACCCCTCCACAAACAAAACTAACACAAAAATGGAAATTCATATCATTTAAATCATTCCCAAAGAGTCAGAAAAGTATTTATGTATACAAACAAGCTTCGCAAATAAACAAACAAACATAATTATGTCTATACAAACAATCGAACGCAATTGAACAAACACATATTTACCTACCATACTTACAAACATACAAGCATCTCTCAATTGCATCAATCAACTAACTTTTACCATCCCATAACAGGGGCGGACTGGCCTACAAGGGGATCCATTTAATTTGTTTAATTAGCCAGCTAATTGCATTATTCTTTTCTATTTTGATATAAGCCAAGTATTTCGATTCGACATGTTTCTCTGACTGTTTTAGTTGGTCAAAAGTCAAAACAATTTGAAAAAAAAACTAGTTTGAAATTGGAGCTTTACCAATTCTTTTACTTAAGCTGAACGCAGAAGCAGGCAGAGCTGTATTGTAATCATTACATCTAGTACTTAATTACTTTCCATTACAACAAATGAAAAAACAATTCCTTACTGCATTTTTTGAGGTAATCGAATTTGCAGCTTGGAATAGCGATTCTTCAATGATTATTTCTAATTGTAATTACTTTTACAATTACTTGAATAATTGTACCTCAAAAGAGGGACTATTAGGTAATCGAACCTTAAGTTTTTGCTTATTTTGTCTTGAATAACAGCTTCAATAACACCTAGTTCAGTGAACTGAGAATAAAAAAGATGTTTCAAAACATTCATTGAATGATTTCCGTATCGGTATTGTTAAATGGATCTTAAACTTTCACCCAACGGAACTGAAAGTTATCCTAAGCATAGAAAAAATGGATATTTTTATGTCAAAAGGGATATTAAAACATACATTTTGTGTATTCCTTAGTCTTTTATTTCAGTAAGGGGATGCGGCTTCTGGTTCCCTCATTTTTTCTGTAGCTGGCCCCTACTTCAAATAGGACAGTCCGCTCCTGTACACACACACACACATACAAGACCTGGCAAACACACAAACTGACCCAATCGGCAGTGCAAATAGTTTAATTGCATTTCATTTGACGATGCCCCGGTGAGAGCGAGCTGAACATCGCAAATAAATCATACAAATGCAGCTACAATTTTGGCCAAAGTGCGAACACTTAATTCATTGATTGGTTATTTACTGATTGCCTCCCATCCCCTCAACCACTCAACCACAACCAAAAATTAGCAAGTGCAGTATGCAACTTGAAATATTTTGAATTGCGATTGCTGCATTTTCTTAGGTGCCGTCCATGGGCTTTGTTTCATTAGTATTCGAATACCAAAACATACAATTGATGTGCTTAAACTACAATTTGTAAGATAATTATCTGTCTCGATTTCATCTCAGTGTCTACAAATATATATTTATAAATACAACTCCACTTACTCGTAACAACAAAAGAGCTATCTTCCAATTGTGCATATTTTTCAATGTTAAAACTTAACCTAGTTAGACTAAAGTTGAGAAAGCCGAACAATACACTTGCCGATATATCAAATACACGAAATATCAACAATAAATCGCATACAGTATCTTGTATCTAAGTATGTGCATCCTGTGGGTTTCAATTAAACATCTCAAACAACAAAATACAAACGAGAGACAAATACATAAAATTAAATTGGGCCTTTTCCATTTCCCTGCTCAATAATTAAGGCAAAAGTCAAACAAACGAATAAATGCAAATGAATATTATGGAAATGCTGATAATAAATTCTGTTCCGCCTGACAGCCCAGCAAAATGCATTTTTGAATTGATAAAAAAGAGAATATGTCAATTTGATTTCAATTAGATGTAAGCCCCAACAAATACAATTTGCCTGTCAATTCTCATTTAATCCTCCCCAATGTGTACATAAAGAACTAACTTTTCCTCCTTAACGATTGCCAAACTCTTACTCTCCATTTCGCTCTTGCTACTTGATATGCTATACCCAAACACTTTTGTCCTTCCTAAACCAACTGGATTAACTAGGCTAGAATAATGAATTGTGTTTTTCGCCCCTCCTTTACAACTACCTACGCTAACCGTAAATGTAAGTGTACATTTGTTAATTAACGATACCAACACACCCATATATACAAGCATATAAATATATTTAAAAATATAAATATATATTTATGTCTATACATTTATGTGTATGTGCGAGAGCATTTGCCATCATCGTCATCAAAAAGGAAATGGAATATTTTTCAGCGCCGCTGTGCATTCGGAATGTATGAGGAGAATATCAAATTAGACCCAAGCATGTGAAAAAGTATTATATATGTGCATATGTATGTATTTCGAAATGGGGTGAAGCAAACAAGCGACAAATTGTAAAATGGCAAAATGAAACTAACATCATTTTCGTATTAATTATGCATTTTCAATAAAGTGATGGTTTTTTACTAAAACAAAAAAAAAAAATGGTTGCTTTGTTTAACTAACAATAGATGCTAGAGGGTGGTTTATTCAATAACTCGCCCCCAATGACACACATATTGATTCAACATGGAAATTTTAAATTTAAAGGCAAACCCCCAGCATCTAGTGGGGCAGCTGAGTTTGAGTTTGCAATTTAATACAATTTGTTTTGTTGGGGGATAAAATTGGTTAGTTGTCGGGAAAGTCAGGCTAACAGCAAAAGAATGTTCGCAGTGGCAGTGCTGCTCACTGCAAAATACACAACTGCCTTTATAGTTTGGACTGGATGGCTCACCAATATATCGCTTCCATACACGTTGCCCGGCATACCTAGACATATTTTAGCTCCCACAATACCACGCTGTTCCATAGGCTCTAAATCAAATTGAGGGTACTTTGCGCATTATTTCTGCCAGAATATTCGACACAATTATAACATTGTGCTCATTTTTAAATTTCAGCTATTTTCAGGCTATATTCAGTATCAGTCATCCGCAGTGTTGCCTATTTTCACACAAGGTGTTTGTTTCAATCTACGTGGATTTGATTTAATCATTGTTCGTATTTCATAAATATAAAGAAACATAGGCACTTTCTTATGAATTTCAAATAATGACAATAACATCTCAAGATTTCTGCAATAATATTGAATTGCTGATCATGTCGTATGAGCAATTTTTTTCAACTTTTTTTAAACTGAAACGGAAACAAAATGCTTAAGTTTTCACTAATATTTATACAGGGTTGTCCATATTCGACGGACCCATCTGGCAACGCCATAACTTTTGACAGAGATGTCAGATCGCTTAATGACATACCGCGTTTGAAGCGTCAGTCCAAGCAGATTTTTACCATGGAACAATACACGCCACGCGAGCGCTCTGAAATAGTTGAAATTTACATTCAACAGAACAAGTCAATTGTGAAAACTCAACGTGCTTTTAAAAAATTAAAAAATGTGAAAAGTGCGCCTTCTAAGAACACCATTAAGCGTTTATACGAAAAATTTTCGCCACTGAAAATCCTCAGGAGATTCAAGAAGTGCCTCTTCATGACGAAAAAGTCACAGTTTGGTGCGGCGTTAGTGCGAAAACGGTCATTGGGCCGTTTCTCTTCCAAAATGAAAATGGCCATGCTGTTACCATCAACCAGGAGCGTTATCGCGACATGATGACCAATTTTGTGATGCCAATTATTCGTCGAAAGCGTATGAGGCAGTTCTGGTTTCAACAAGACGGCGCTCCACCGCACACAAGTCGCATAACAATCGATTTTCTGAAGAAATTGTTTCCGGGCCGTTTGATGTCGAAAAGTGGTGATTTGGACTGGCCACCGCGTTCGCCCGATTTGACGCCGCCTGACTTCTTCTTGTGGGGATATTTGAAGTCAAAGGTTTACGTTAACAAGCCAAGGACCGTAGAAGAGCTCAAGGACAACATTCGTGAAGAAATAGCCGCTATTCCGGCCGAAATGTTGGCGAAAACGATGGAAAATGCTGCAAAAAGGGCACAATACGCCATCAACGCCAGAGGCGGCCATTTGAGAGATATCATATTCAAAAATTGATGTAAACAAATCTACTTGGAACAAATTAAATGATTAAGATTGCCAACCGCCAAATTTTTATTTTTTTCTTTGATTTTTTTAAAAAAAACATCGGTCCGTCGAATATGGGCAACCCTGTAGTTATACAACGTATCAGAGATGCAAGCCACTGGATCGGTTCAGTGGTTCACACAGTTTCTGAACCGCCGGTTCGGTTCATTGCATGGTTTTTTGAGCTAACTGAAGCGCGGTTTCGAATGTCCAAAATTTATGAGTTCGGTTTTCATATTGTCCACTAGAGGAAAAAATGCAGATTAAATGCAGACAGGCATATTTAGAGATCTGCGGGCAATTGCGAAAGACTTACAGCATTACAAATTGTGCAATTTATGTCAAGTCAGCCTTAAAGGTTATATCGATCCGGCATTGCTGAGAATGTAAAGGGACCAACGAAATGTCGTATACAAATTATCTTCGGAAAACGATTCAAATTCCCAAATTAATAAGTATCATTGGCTGGTCGAAAGCGACTTATTTTTTCAAAGCTCGTCAGAGAACTGAACCAAACCGAACCGTTTGACTTTGTGGTTTTCGGTTCGGTGCGGCATTTTAGAAAGGAAGCCGGTTTGGTTAGCGGTTTGGTTCACCAGCTGGAATCAGTGGTTCGGTTCGGCTCAGAACCGGTTTGCATCCCTGGAACATATATTAGCAGTGGAAATGCTGAGACCTACTTTTATCTGTTTTGCCTATTTGAGGTCCACTCTAATGCACATATATCAATTTAAATGGCTTAGACTGGCTTGAAAATTGTGTTTCAAATAAGATCCTCTGCGGTGTAAGCAATTATACAAATTTGGTCTTAATTTACCCAACCAAAACACATTTGATTTGTGTTCGAGATACCATAACCATAAGGTGGCTCATCCGGAAGTGGCTTTTCGCACACTCAAGAATTTATCGAACCCCCAGGGCTGAATCACACACAAAAATCCAGGCCATACAGTCGATTTTTTCCATTTTTGTCAGCTTTCGATAAAAATCAATTCTTCAGAAATTCTCTGCATTCGAAATACAAAAGTAGAAATTGAAATTCGCCGCTCTTATACGATTTTAGTCAATTCCAAGTGTTTTTTAATTCATTTTAAATTAAAATAGAGCACAGTAAAATGAAATATGATTGCTTTAGGTTTTACTATGCGACTTATTCCTAAGTGTAAAGACATTATAAGGTATAAGATGATGGGACGGTTAATATTATAGCTTATAGAAACTTATTGCAATTATTAGAACAGATAGATATTAGGCCTTAGTTGATATATAGGTATAGAACAGAGATGGGCATGCACACATATCGTCACACTTTTCACACGCATACAAGCATGCATACAAGCAATGCTTATAGCGTACGTGTGATTTTGTGCAGTCGGCCGCGGCAGAGGCCCTATGCACACAGCGTGTGCATAGGAACGTCGCGACGCGCCCATCTCTGGTATAGAGTGACCACAGTCCAACTTAAAACACTTGGGTACTTATCTCTTATATTTAGATAAAAGTACAATTAGTCAGACATGGCATATGGCCACACCGACTCAGCTGCTGACGCTGATCTGAACTGATTTTTATAATGTAAAAAGTCGAACATCTTCCCTTTTTGCCATATTGTACTAAAGTTGTAAAAATTTCCATGTTGAATTTGGTTTTTCATAACAAGAGGCACCCTGTCACTGTCCTCCCCCCGTGGTTAGGCAACACTTTTCTCAGTTGCATTCCCCCCTGCTCTCTGCTGCTAATCACACGCTTCTTCATTTTCTCATTTGCTGCAGGGTCCGCCCGGTTTGGATGGCATGAAGGTACATTAACCAATGCTTTGACATGCGTCAATCTTTCGCGTCGGACATTATTAATTTTAAAATGAAATCTTTTTCAGGGTGCCCAGGGCGAAACGGGTCACAAGGGCGAGCGTGGAGATCCAGGATTGCCGGTAAGCCAACTGCTTTGCGCTGATTATTCTGCTCTTACCCGTCTTTTTTCCCAGTAGAACATATGTAAAGCTACTTTATGTGGTTGCTAATTTCAATAATTTGTGTCTCCCTTTTTTGTTTGCATGCAAAACTCTCTCTCTCTCCTGTTTTGGCGTCGAACACTTCTTTTGTACTCAATCTATCCACTCACCCCATACCCACTTGAACCAAATACACTCTCACTCCCGCACACTTGCATACAAAAGGGAACCGACGGCATTCCCGGGCAGGAGGGTCCGCGCGGCGAGCAAGGCTCACGCGGGGACGCTGGGCCGCCTGGGAAACGGGGACGCAAAGGAGATCGCGGCGATAAGGGCGAACAGGGCGTGCCCGGACTGGACGCACCATGTCCTTTGGGTGCCGATGGGCTGCCCTTGCCGGGTTGCGGCTGGCGGCCGCCAAAGGTTAGCATGCGTTGAACTGAAAATACGATTTTCACTCTCTAAACAACAAAAAAAAAGTTTAAATTTGCATGCCCTGTCCATATGTTGTTGGTGTTGGTGTTGCTGTTGTAATCTAACTTGACTAACTAACTTTTGCTTTTGCACACTAATACACACGCAAACACTTGCACACATGCGGGAGCAGGAGCCAATCATCTCGACACCCATGCACAAGGATTATTTACCCGATGTTACACAGCCGGAAAGCAATGCCAGCGATTACGAGCAGGAGGAGGAAGAGGAGGATGAGCAGACGGAGGATAATGAAAACGAATATGATGAATATCAGGATAATTTGCATAACAATGAGTGAAAAGGAAACGCCACGGCAAATGGCAAACAGACCCTCTAAGACACACACACAGACCCTACCACACACCCAAACACCCAAACACACACACACACACAGGCGACTAGTTAAGCATTTCCGATTTCCGGTTGCAAGCTGTTTGCCTCTGCTTTGCTTCTGCTCTGTTGACATTCGCAATTAGCGCTAACAAACGCCAAGTGGCAGCTGCTTTCAACGGTTTACTAAAGTAAATGCCATTAGCATCATACACACACAAACACACACACACACACACATACACTCGCACACTCGTAGTTACTCACTTAGCTTAGCTTAGCTTGGTGTTGGTTCCTTTGTAGAACTCTTCCTAATACAATATTGGTGTACTCTCTATTCCTGCTTAATACTTATGTTTCTCGCCTCGCAGGAGAACTGGCAGGCTTGGCTCAAGGATGAGCTGAACGCTTTGCAGCACACGACGAATGCAAAAAACTAAGCTCAAGCCACGCCCGGCGAACAAGCATTTTCCCTCGGACGTTTCCAAGCGCTTTGGTTATAATATTTGTAATTTGTTATTGTTAAATCTATAAATCAAACACGAACTGTGTAATCCATCTGCATTGCACTTGTATGTGCATCTGTGCCAAAATTGCCCTAGTTGCAATCAGTTTTCGGCGTTGCCCAGTTCCATGAGGGCGCAAAAATCAAACACCATTTAATTATAGTCTTAATTTATCTGTACACAAATTATATTGTATCTACCGCCTACTTTCGACAGCATTTTCTACTACCATAAGCAGCAAGAACCCAACTACTTTTTACAACAAAACAAATAAAACAAAACCCACTATTTAAAACACAAAAACTTAAAAAATAAAACAACAACAAAACCTCGAGTACTGTTTGATTGGGATTCACGCAAACTGGAAACAGTGAAACAGCCGACCAAGCGGAAGATAAATCAAATTTTCTAAAATGAAAACATGCACTCAGGGAAAAATCGCCTAGTTAAACATAAAACAATCATTATTGATTTTACAATCCCCCATTTGTATTGTAATTAAATAGAAAACACTTTCAATTAACAAACGAGAGCGTGAGCTAAAGTCGGCCCTGCCCGACTTCGAAATACCCTTTACTCAGGCCAATTAGTGTTTAATAACCTCATGCGGCTCAGATAAGTATGCAACGTTTTAATAGCTCTGCCATTTTTTATCCGATCTTTATTAAAATTTGTGAGACTGTAGGTATCCGAGCTCGATATCTTAAAAAATGTAGGAGATATTCAAGATAGTTTTTATTGCGGTGGTGGGAGGGAGCGTGACCAAAGTTGGAAACAAACTTGATCTGCGTGCCGGCAATACTAGTCTACATTTAAAATTTGGTGGCTTTAGCCCTTCTAGTTTCTGAGATCTAGGTGTTCATACAGAATCGAATTCGAATCGACTATTGATGCTGTTCAAGAATGATATATATACTTTATGGGGTCGGAGATGCTTCCTTCTGCCTGTCGATCTCAGAAACTATAAGAGATAGGGCCACAAAGTTTTGCATGAAGGTGATGTATACCATACGCAGATCAAGTCTGTTTCAGATTTTAGAAATTCCTACCCGTCCCCTTTTTATCCTTAAAAAAAACGTCAGATCCTAGACACAAAAAACCGTTACACTATTCCAATATGATTGTTTCCCTATAAAAATATGATAAAACATACACAGAGGGAAAAAACCAAGAACATTAGACTCAAAGTGAGAACATTCGGTGTCAAAAACTAATCATGACCGGATTTTCTCACTTCAAGAACAATTTCTCACTTCGAGAACTTTTTTTGAGAACGCAAAATCTTGATGTGAGTTGAAATGTTCAGTTTTTGAGAATATTTTAAACTCAAAAAAAATTAGAGGTCCAGGGTTCAAGATCCAATCCACGACCAGAGGTCCAGGGTCCAGATCCAATTCCAGGTCTAATTCCAAGTCCAATTTCTGGTCAAATTCCAGGTCAAGGTCCGATTCCAGCTCCAAGTCCGCCACCGACAACACCTCACCTGCCTTAGTTTATTAAATTAAGATAGAAAAATTGTTGGGACTTACTGGGAGTAGAGCCCAAGACGTGTTAGCTCGTTAGGCTATTGCCCACTTCTGCAGTCTGAATGGCTACTTATTCTCTTCGGTGCTGAGCTGAATTGTGCTCATTTCAAGAACATTCGGAACATTTGTTCTCACAAATTTGAGAGAACATTCTGTGCTTCTGTTGAGATGGAAAAATATTATTTTCTGAACACGGTTTTTCCCTCTGTGTAGACTTTTAAATTGTTTTTCTTGTCCCGGTTGACCTTTCTTTGGAAATGCCCATATGTATATTTTGGAAAAATTACATTTGACGTCACATGTGCGTTTATTGGGTAGTTCGTGCAGTCGTACTTACCTCTTTTTAACAACTGTTCGTAGACTTTCGTGAAGTGTAAGTTGATTGGTTCGACTGGATTCGATTAAATTTTACATGCTTTTGCTATTTTGATTCGTTGTCTTTTGTGAAATGTTTAGAATTGGCTGCACCAACCTGCTGCTGCTAACAACAGAATAGTTTTCAGGCATGGTGTCCGTTTGTAAACGCACTCAAACTCATTTTCAAACCTACAAAAACAGAAAAATAAAACGTTTGTATGAAACACTTAGGTTTTTTTTCGATCAGTTTTAAACTCAAGATTTATATTGCCTGTACATATAAGTTTAAGTTTATAAGGGTTTTTTAAATGTGGTGTGACTAGTAAAATCGAGTCGGACAATGTTGCAACCAATTTTATTTTCAATCCTCATCATTAATCTTTCTTTTTCGGTATGCGGGCAATTTGCGGGCAGAAAGGCAGGTATTTTTGCATCGTTATGTGACTGGTGACGAAAAATAAGCTCATTACGAGAACCCCAAATATCACCAAACCGAAAATTCATGTTGGTAGGGTCATTTATGTATTTGTTGAAAACAATTGGGAGTGGTTAACTATGCGATGCTACAACCTGGTGGAACCATTGCAGGCCAACTTTACCAAACCTAATTGATTCGTTTAAGTCGAGCATTGAAGCTAAAACGACCAGAACACGAGCAAAGGCACTGCAAGGTAATTGTTTCAGTATGACAACTTTTGGCATATTTGAAACATACATTCGAAATGCTACCCCAACCGCTTCCGACCACTATGTGTGTTTCCTTGAGGATCAGCACTTTCGCTCTTTTAGAGAACTCTAAAATTTGATCAAATTCGTGCAGCACATCAAAAGACGTTGGTTTCTTCGAGATGGTATGCAAAAAAACTTTTAAAACTTATTTGTACAGGTAATATAAATATTGATCAATGACTGCTTACCATTTATCGGGAAAATTTACTCACTTTGGTGGAAAATGTGTGGTCAAGGTTGTTATACCGAAAGTTAAGTTTCCAATACGGAATAGATAATCTTAAAATTTTAAAAAATCCACTTCAACATCAGGCATTGAGCGGTTACTGTTGTATGTTAACAGTTTTTCATCCGATCAGCTCAAAACTTATATTCTAAGCTCTACGAAACGAAATGAAACTTTTCGTTGTGATGAAAATGGTTGTTGTCGATCTTCGCCTGATTAGCTTCATACTCTATTTCAAAGCTAGAGAAATAAAAGTATGTAATAAGTGACTTTTTTATACACTATACACAAGCCGCTGGCATGAGTTAGGATTTTATATTTGTTTATGTTCATGATTTCCACTACTTTGCTAAGTCAGCAAAAGTTGCGAGGCTCCTGAAGAATCCATCGTAAAGAAAATGCTTTGGTGGGAGGACATTTCGAGTTTCCCACGTTGGCTGACCTCTAGGACTTATAAGTATCTTAATACCAATTGCAGATCCGATTCATTCCTTTAGGAGTTTCAAATGCTTTACATATTTGTGCACCGCTTCCTTTAAATATGGTTTCACTGCGATACAGGTTGGTATGTTCTCGGGTTGTTCAATCCAAAGTTTGTGCTTGATCTCGTGCTCCTTCAATTTTTCGCTCAGCTTCATCAGAGCCGCCTCGTCTTTGGCCTGGTGGGTAAGAATCGTTTCAGCTGGATATTTCAATGTGTACTTGACCACCTACTTACCTCTAGTACCACCTTGTGCATGTTGTCCAGATCTTTGAAATATTCCAGCGTGTCTTCATCTTGTCCAAACGTCACAGTCACAGCGGCAGTGGCATGGCAGCATTGTGCAATAACAGCGCCCAATGGCCAGTTGAGTGCGGATCGTAGGTCACTCCTTACCACTATGTATTGTACAATGTTTGTCATATTTGTTGATTGTTTTAATAAATAAATGAGAAGCCGGCGAAAAGAATATGAATGTTTTGACAAGGGCTGGCGAATATGCCAGATGTGCATGCTCACTGGCGCCCCCATTCGCTGTTGTCGGCAACAGTTGCTCAACTGTTATTTGAGTTGCGGTCACACTGATAAGCAGTGCAATGTTATATCGCCGATAACAATGTTATAGTGGCCGCCAAATTTAAAGCGAGAATTTAAATATCTGCGAATCTTCAGTTGTGTCAAAATTGAAAAAGTATCTTTCGGTATTGATTATTCATTATTGAATATAATTAAACATATCTTTAGGATATAAAGTTTATTTCATTTAGAACAAAATATTGTGTGAGAAGTCATCCGTGCATTTATAAAATGAGAAGACGTAATTTTTATGTTCAGTACATTGTGCTCAAATTTTCAATGAAATTTTGAAAAGCTTTAAATATATTGATGATATGGAGCACACTTAAAGGCTTTTTAATTAATCTTACATCAATTGTAGATAAATTTTTTTGTACCAAAATGTGCTTAATTTGTAATTGAAAAGCAGAGCAGTGGCGCAGGGCAAGCAGTAACACTGATTTGTTTGGCTTCAAGATCGAGCCTGACAACACTGTCATATGAGATTAGAATGTTAGGAGTAACATAAAGGAAACAATTTACAGTTTAAAAAAATAACTCAACCCAACAAAATGTACAACTTTTTGAGGAGCAGCTTTGAAAAAAAGACATTTGTACTAATACTAATGTTAATTGATTTCAAAACTAGTTTCGATTAAGCTTATTTTGCTCTTGTTTCCAAGATATCATATGGCGCAGTGTTAACTCAGCATAGAGAAGAGCAGAGGCTAAACAGCTAAGGAAAGTCAATGTCTTCGACTTAGACAATGAGACTTATGCTGGGCTTATTCTGCGTCACACTGTGACACCATGGTCATATCAAATGAGCTACTTCATTGAAACAGCTGTTCAAGCAATTCTTGTCACAAAAAGTATGTGCCACCAAGTGAGTACTAGTGTTCACATTGAAAAGTACTCATTCCTGTGACACATGATTTCTGTGACAAGTCATTCATCATTCACATTGCGGTGTGACACTGTGACACCGAAATGTGACACTATGTGACGCAGTAGAAACCCAGCATTACAAAAAAAATCCATATTAATACTTAAACTAAGGTCCCACCCACAACCAAATTAATACACATGCTAACCAAGTTGGCCGAGAACTGAGAATGTTTCATTAAAATCATTTACCGTTTCACCTCCGGAAATAACAATTCACTCTGTTTGGGTAAGATTTATTTCACTTATCTTTGACCAATCTGTTAAACTGAAAATTCAAAAAGGCAAAACTCATATATGAGTTATGTTTACAGAAAATAGTTCTATCATCTGTTTGACAATAATTTATTATTTGGGTGCGTCTTGTTGGTGTTGTTTTATTATTTAGACCCATAGGTCTATAGGATATAGTCATCCGATTTTGACTAAATTTTGCAAATCTATTTTAAAGCATTAATCATTCCTTAAACATGATCATTCGTATAGCAGCTATATGCTATATTAGAAAGAATATAATATAATAAAATAATATATTCAATTTAGAAATAAGGTTTAACTTGTCTTAAATTTATTGTAATTTTTCTAGATGTTTATCTAAAAGTTTCAAAAATTATCATCGAATTTACCGTTGAATTAAGACAACAAATATAAAGCTTTGATTCTTAAAATAGGGCCCTTAATCGCCATTGTATTAGAAATAAAAAACTTCGATTTAGAAAAATACTTTAGAAATTCGTTTTAGACCAATCTATGTAGAAAATCGGCCTTAATTTTTTAAAAAATATAAAAAGACACCGCTTGTAGTTCTCAAATTCGAATTCCCCGCCCCGTCAGACCTATCTGTTATATGATAGCTTTACCTAAGAGATGACTGGTTTACATATGATAGAACTATGAGAAAACATCGAAAGCCGAAACAAAAAAATGTTTTTTAACTAAATCTAGTTTTCCTTATGTTTGTTCCTATGGCAACAATTCACTATAGTATATCAGACATGCGGACAATCGTACTAACAGACTAACGGACCAAGGTCAATCGACTCGGCTCGGTTCAGCTATATAAAGTTTATGGGGTCGGAAATGAGTTCTTCTAAGCGTTTGAAATTAATTATACCCTTTTGCAAGAAAAATAATGAAATTGTTTACACCCAACCTTAATTGTTTTGAAAGCGATTGGCCTGATTGCTTGCAGAGGTAATGCTGAGAGGTCGAGTCGAGTGGACAGGAAGCTCGAGACACAGTAAATATTATTACCCACTTTGGAGTTAAGTACATATCACTTACTTCAGTTCAACGCTACATCTCCATTTGCCCTTAAAAAGGCGTCTGCTTCATGTACCACTACACATAGCACACGCACACCACATAACACACACTCAGCCCCAATGTGCAATACAATTTAAGTCAAGTCCTCGTAAATTGCAACCCATCCCGGCCATGCACAAAAGCTGCACTAAAGCTGACCCAAAACGAAGGTTATTTCTAACCAAGAGCAAAATTATAATTTTCATAAATTGCCAGGGCCAAATGCAGATCTTATCCGGCTCGATGAACTGTTTGTGTTCTGCATCCACTTGCTGTGCCCCATCCCCGGGCTCCACTCCGGCAGCAACAAGTACGAACGAACGGTTAGTGGTTGTAGATATTTTGCATTTATTATTGTAATCTGTTGGAACACTTTACATTTACATACATTGAAATTTATTCGCCGAGAGATGCGACGATAAACGACGACTACACACACAGAAACAAACAAGTTGACAATTAAATTGGATTTCATTTTTGCACCACACGGAGATGACCCCCATCCTGCGGGCCATCTCCTAATTGATGTCATTTTCAAATGGAGTACATAGGATTTCTTTGTTTGGCGTATATAAAATATAGATAGACATTTCACTCTACTAAATTAGAACGATTTTGGGATAACTGGGATACTTGAGATAGTTGAGTTAGAGGAAGTGTGTGCTGGAGACAACTAACAAACGGGAGAATCGCATCGTAATGTTACATTAAAGTTATCATTTAGATTGTAGATATTTTTGGGTTTTAATTTCATATTTAAATTTCACTAATTGATCAGTTGAGCCAGGACCTGGGAGCGGTAAAGCAGCTTCCCTGTTTAGAAGGAGGTTTTGCCAAAAATGAAATTGCCGGCCGCGTTTGCATCCTCGGAGGCAAAGTATTCCTTCCACAAGTCCTCGAACTGCTGCCGGGTGACGTCGGTCTCTCCCCTGGCCATTTTGGTGAAGGCCTCCTCGCACTCGGCGCTCTTCACGCCATAGTTGGAGCAGACCAGCGTAAACTCTTTCACATCGATGCTGCCATCACTCGAGGCATCCTCCAGATCGAACATGAAGTTCATGTAGGCAGTCTGCCAATCCATCGCGCTGCTCGGGTCCTTGGCATAGGCGTCCCACATGTTGCACCATTCGTCCAGGCTGACCTGGAAGAAAAATGAGTTCGGTGTCAGAGGTTAAGAGAGTCAGATTTATGCCTGTTCCCGCCCCTTGCTGAAAAGCACATTAAGACTCCAGCGTGAGGGGCGGCGCAGGCCATTATGACACTGGAGCCGGGGGTAATTTATGCCCTCCGCAGGGCATCCAACGATGTGTTATTAGCATTTTCTGGTTACCAAAACCAAACCAAACAACGGCAATTACCACACAACAATCGACGACGCCTTGACCAAGTTGGCTACTCTGCCGCCCGCGCCCCTTAATTGCGGTCAAAGATGCCCTGACCGAAGCAGCCGTTACGCTTTGCCATGTTTTAATATGGTCGTAAATAAAAAACTAGACAACGTGCGGGTTTGTCCGCCAATTGGCAGTTCGACCCGCCACCCACTGGCTAACAACGGATCTGCATATTTTTTATGTTTATTGCTTGTAAGTGTCTGGCGCTGACCAAATCGAAATGCCCCTAACAGTCACAGTCACACCGCACCGTACCATATCCTTGTCCCTATGTGCCTTAACTAGAGATGACAACGTGATGTAAGGGATGTACGCTAAGGGAATAAAGTGTGGAACTATCCAAAATGCATCTTGCATGGCTAACGAAGCGATTCAGTATGTTCTCAGAAAAGTTACTTCAGTAATTGCTTGAAAACTGGAGGTTCTGAACCGAACCGAACTGCTTATGTCAGTTGGTGAACCGAACCGCAAACCGAAACGGCTTCCTTTCAGAATTTGCTAAACCGAACCGAAAACCACAAATAAAAACGGTTCGGTGCGGTTCAGTTCCCTGACGAGCTCTAAGACGGGAATTGCTTTCCTCGAGCCAATAATACTATACTTGTTAATTTAGGAATTCGAAACGTTTCCTTGAGACAAATTTTATACATTTCGTTTGACTCTCTACATCCTTACCGATACCGGATCGATATAACTTTTAAGGATGACTTGACGAAAATTTAAGAACATGTAATCCTGCAAGTCTTCTGCATTTGCCCTTCGATATCTTAATACACCTGCCATCAAACTACATTATTTCCCCAAGTGGGATTAGCTTAATTCAATCTTAGCCAGGAGAGTTTTCGATTCTTTTCTAGCCGACATTCTCTGTTTTCCAAGTTCATTTGTCCAGGAACCAATGTACGAATCCTTTAAGACCGAAATAATACATTTTGGACATTCTTTCAAGGATTTTAAAGATATTCAAATGGATAATGGGAATTTGCAAAGTGTGCGAAAAGTCACATTAGTCAGCTCTAAAAACCATTTAATGAACCGAACCGGCGGCTTAGAAACTGTGTGAACCACTAAACCGAACCAGTACTTACATTCGAGTGGTTTGCATCCCTGGTAAATATAGATTTAATTCCCAGAAACCAATAGACGGTTCTTGTTAGTGCAGCGGCCATTTGCTTTAATCAACTGGTTACAAAGAACCTAAAAAGTGCTTTATTGGCATGCACCACGAGCTCATTTTGGCACACGACAAAAGTGTGCCAATCGCAGAGTTGACTTTGGCAGGGCAATGGGAACGGACGTGAGCACAGAGATCAGACCCAGAAATAACACCACGACGAACAATTTGAAACAGCCCGTTTAGAAACCACAAACACTAACAAGGTGGATAAGTATTTGCCAACATGCGGTTCTGCTGGCCGAGGGCCAATAGCTTGATTGGGAATAGCATACGTATAATGTAGGAGTGCGGCAGAGGCAGACTCCTCTCTGTAGTAACAAATGCACATGAAAACCAAGTCTGGCTTACGCCATTCCATCTGAAATCCAAGGCGATCTTATAAATCCAGCTTCAACCTAGCACATAGCAAAAAGTCTTTTCTGACTGATAACTGGGGAACTAACTCATATTGCACTCAAAAAAACAAGAAAGAGAGTCAGTCAAGCCCGACTTTAACATACTCTGTACCACCCAAAGTTTGTAAGTGCTGCCCATTGCTGCTTTAGCCGGTGCTGTCCAGCATAATTGTTCTTTTTCCCTACAACTCGACAATCGTTCATCCGATCTTCACCATTCCTTCAGCGGATCGATGCTAGGACAATCTTAGTTTTTTCAGTGCTTTGACATGTGCACTATTCGTGATATACTGAGGGACTCCACTGCAATGGAAGGACCATAGCCCTACCCACACTATTCGGGGACTCCTTAGAAAGCAAGAGAATACGCTTAGAACAACCTCCTGAGTATAAGACAAGCAAAAAGCTTTAATGGTGAACCACAACCTCAAAAGCTTTCAGAAATTGATTCAACAAAGAAAGAATGCCCTCTGGATCTTGATAGGGTTCAACGGGGGGCATTTTCCACCGTACAAGCTATAACTAACAAACTGTGAAGACTGTGAACCCCAACAACAACCCCAAGTAATCTAGAGCCCATGAAATTCCTAACATTCAAACAGTATATACGGTTGCTAGGAGTATTGTAAACTCAGTAGGGTTGCCAGATAGACCAGGATTGCTCGCTGTCCTCCATTTCCCCCACAACAAATAACATAATCGGAAGTGTAAGCCAACCTGTTCGATCTGCTCTAACCGAATATCGTCTCCCATCCCTATCGCTGGCTTCTCTGTCCTCTGTTTGGACACTATTTCGTGTTCTGAGTGTGTGTGTTCTGTGTGCAGGACAACAGCTACAACAATAAATCTAAAGTTGGGCAGTCTAAAAGGCTCACAAAAGGACTGCAAATCAGTTGAGCCAAGCTCTGTCAAGTTTTTGGCCAAAGGCCAAAACTTTTGTGGCTTTGTCGCATTTTGAAGTGCGGCTGCTTTCTCATCGACACAGACACACACACACACAGAGACACAGCGTAAGCCACGGCAATTGAATTAACCTGCGGTGCTGCTGCTGGCTCGACATTTCAATTTCTATTCGCCATTGTATTACTTTGTTGGCGGCACTGGATTATAATTTAATTTCGTGCTCTTGCAGCCTGATTATGCCAGCGCATTCCGGTAAACTTGCGCAAAGTTTGTCTCTGGCTCGCCAAACTAACGGAAAAGTCTTCTGGCCGGAATCGAGATTGCATTACTCAAATAATGCACAATTCAATTTCCGCTCGTTGGCAGGGAATTTGTTACCATAAAAAAGGGGGAAATTTATGAACCGATTCCTCTTGGCACTTGTCAACTGCTGCCGGCAGCAAAGAATGGAGTAGGAACGAACTGAACAATCGGAAGCCAAATCACCTGACATGCAGTGTTTTCTGTTGCCACTCACCTGTCCGTCGTTATCCTTGTCGGCCTTCGATCGCAGACCAGTCCAAATTTCCATCATGACATCGTACGTCTTCTTTTTTTTCTGATCGTCATTTTCCCAGCCGCGCAGCTTGCACACACTCTGCGAAAAAACAAAGCACACACAGACACAATTGAGTTACCCGAATTTCGGCAGTTTTGTTGGCGAAAAATGCTGCATATTTATATTGGGTGGCAGTGGCCGGCATTCTTTTCAACATTGTTCCATATTTTTTTAGCATTTGCAGCGCTCGTTTTCATGCTGCTGGCATAGTTCCGGCCATGCTCCACTTACCTCTATGGCCTGCTCGAAGTCCTTAACGTCAATTTCCCCGCTTCGGTTCACATCTGCATGTATTGTTTGTTATTTTTGGCCAATCCAGTGCAGTCAGCATAAATCGCCATGTTGCCCCGCATTGTTGGTGTGGGAATGAAAGTACAAAACATACAAACATACATCGTAAATGCTGGTTAAACGGATCTCCCTTCACAGCAGCTGTGTCAAAGTTCCTGTGTGCCGTTTTTCTTTTTTGGCTTTTGGCCATGCGGGAGGGTGTCATTATCATGGGGCCAACGGTGTGCAAATTTCAGTGTCAAGTGCTTGGCGTTTGCGTTTTATGACTATATCTTTTGGTGCTTGTTTTTTTGGTGGACCCAGCTGTTGGCCCAACACTGTGGGCAGAGGGCCAACATTGTTCCATTGCATAGCCTTGACTTGCGGCAGCGGTAGTAAACAAAGCCAGCCACCTGCAAATTAGTCATAATTGAATAGCACTTAACCTCGCTCCAAACATTCATCCACAAAGGGGAAAGTGTTGCCTGCTTTTGAGGGCCATCCACGGAAAGTTTTCGCTTTTTGGTAAATGGCATTTGCATGCGTTGTTCAAATTTAGTTGAAAAGCGCATACGAAGTTCTGTTTGTGTTGTGCTTTTGGTTAGCATTAAAAATTAAAATTCACTTGACAACATTTACATGTCGTTGCCTGTATCTGGGCTTATTAAGTATACGCACGGTGGAGCTGTTTGCCAGCCTGAAAGTGCCTGGCGTGACATAAATATTAAATGTGTGCTTTGATCTTGCATCTTATAGTTGTAAATCAGTAGGGCCCATGCTGTCAATCAAACTTGATGATAGATGCCACCCATGTCTACTGCACAATGTGTAATTCTCAGAATCAACAGTGAAAAGTCATAAGAAATGCTGCAAGTGTGGGGAGAGGAGAAGACATTACAGCATCTCCATACTGCACCATTTTCTCATCAACCTCTTGGAAGTATCTGAGAGAGATTGGTTTTAGCCATCTCAACCTAATGTAACCTATCCTTCATTAATTATATCTATATATCGAAAATGACTTTGGGTAATATTTCTAGGTGTTTTTTTTGATTCAGCTTTTCGAATGCTTTAGATTAAAATATGCTGCATTTGTAAAGTAAACACATCCTTGGGTTCAAACGTTATAGTTACACAGAAAAAAAGATCCAAAAACGATTCATTTGGACTGGATATGCCTTTGATGTCGATTTTATCATCCAACGGAGCTGAAAATCATATTTTGAGCAATTTCACTCAACGAAGTTTTTATCAATATAAATTTCATGAAATAGTTTGAACTTCTTTTGTTCGATTTTGGGTCCTTCAAACCAGGCCAGGAACCGGTTACCGCTTAAATTTTTAACATCCCGAAACGGACCCATCGGACCCAAAAGCTCGGAATCTACCAACGGGCTCGAACCCAAGCACCGAACCATAGCACAGTGGTCAGAATCGCGCAATAGTTAGAATAAAGTAGAAAATTTCATGGAAATAAAACTCAGTTTTGATAATACACCCTTTAATAGTCTATATACAGAGAATCAAATAATAATTTTTTTTTGCTAATCGCAACCCTGACGTTGTTCTCTATCATCAAAGTCAGCTGATGAGTTAAGTGATTGTTTTGATAAATTTCATTAGCTTACATTTCATTTAAATTTGCATATATTGATGGCCATTTTTTAAAAGTGCATGTCTTCGGTGGAGGAAAAACTAACCTTCTGCATATTTGTGCGTTATGTCGTATATATATACATATACAGGGTGCGCCATATAAAGTGTCGGTATGGCAACACTGAATAAATATAAAAACAAACAACCGATTGCTATATGTTGATCTTGTTCCTTTAATTTGGTCCTTTACAATTTATTTCGACTACTTTTTGAACACAACATCAATCATGTGGCCGCCTTTATTGGCCACAACAAAATGTGCCCTTTTTGCGGCATTTTCCATCACTTTTTCGAGCGTTTCAGTCGATAAAGTGGCGATTTCGGCACGAATGTTGGCCTTAAGCTCTTCAATGGTCTGTGGATCGCTGGCGTAAACCTTGCTTTTTAAATAGCCCCACAAAAAGAAGTCTGGGGCGGTCATATCTGGAGATCTGGGTGGCCAGTCAATATCGCCTCTTTTTGATACCGGCCCAAACAGTCACTTTTTGGTCGTGTAAAGGTATTTCATGGATGCGGTGCCCCATATGCGACAATTTTGCTTATTAACACCACCAGAAAGCGTGAAATGGGCCTCATCGGTCATCAAAATTTGTTAGCACAATTGAACGATTATTTTCGGCACGTTGTTTTGGTGTGAAGCGTTCCATGGTCAAAATTGTACTAGATTGATGTTTCCAAAACATGTCTAACAAAAGCAATCGGTTGGTAAATGTCAAAGTTATTCAGTGTTGCCATACCGACACTTTATATGGCGCACCCTGTATATAAAATTGAAAGTATGTTTGTATGTTTGTATATGTGTTCCTTATGGGCGTCTAAACCGCTGAACCGATCTTCACAAATTTTGGCTATGGCTATGTCTCATGTCTGTGACTTGGTCCAAAAACCTCGAAAATTGAAAAATTAAACCGCTTGCCCGGAAAGGCCTCTAAGTTGAAGAAGTGGGCGAAAAATGGTCCAAAAACCGCGAAATTTGCAAAAATTCAACCGTTCATCCTAAGGTCCAAAACTTTGCGAAATTTCTAATATAATCATATGTATATCTATGAAAGCGCTTAAAGCTTAGATTAAAATCCAGCCGTGGGTAAATGGACGAAGCACATTGAGCGGCTGAATTTTGATATTTTTCATTTGAGCTTATATTATTATGAAGATTTCATAGACGGCAATTGTAGACTGGTTAATAGGAGGTGTATACCAAACTGTCAAAAAAGCCGCGAAATTAGCAAAGTTACAGTTAAAACTTTTATTTTCTCTCAATGCAAAGGACCAGGGCGACGCCCGGTATTCAGCTAGTGTTTAAATAAAATAGAAAGTGTGTCCTAAAAGATAATATTAATCTTGTTTGCGGGCTTTTGCGGGTCTTGTGGTACTTTAAACTTCTAGATGAGCTTGAGTTCTGTCATGCAAAGCTGCTGGATGTATGGATCGACCACGGTCGCTACTCTGCCATTCTTGTAAACTGTAAAATAAACACAATAACAACAAGTTTTTAAATTTATATCACGTATACGCTAAGTTGTCATACATAGGCGGTCGGGGAATGCCAATTTTTTTGCGTTTCTGCATAGCCAGAATTTCAAAACATTGCCGACTTGATATTTTGTAAGGTTTTATAGCTTTGATCCCTAGTTTTTGAACTCAGCTAGAACGTAGTTCTTAAAACTTGTCAAATGACATCTAAATTACCTTAATGACCCAATTATTTTAAGGAATTTGCTAATTACTTAAAATATCAATATTATCGGAATATGTTTCCCTTAAATATTTAAATCAAAATAAAACTTTTTATTTAAAATATTCGGCAACCCCACTTGATGTCTCAAAAAAATTCAATAAATCAAGCAGATTTGAGTGATATTTTTATATTCAACTGAACTAAACACGTAAGTTGTGTAGTCTGTATATTTTGTTAATATTGTTATTTAGGCTAAATCGATTTGCGGAGAGTGTTGAAATAAGACAGCATCGCCTTCTAAGTCGTCAAACTAAAAACACATTTGATTTGGAGCGCTGGATGTTGGGATACATAAGCTGTGTACTACCCTCTACTAGTACTGAGAATTCCTGAAGTCCATTAGCAAATTTGTCAATGTTCATTCAGAACTTTGACTTAATTATGAGTCTGTTTGTCTGAAGATTAACAAGAATTTAGCAGCTCTTGTACGCAAAAGCAAGCGAAATGATTGTATAAAACCAACCAGATTGGGCATGTTAGCCAATCAGGCACTTCAGTCTATAATCATCATAAACATTTCTCCCCATAATATAGTTATTTTTTCGGTTCAGCTTAATAAACTGACCTTTCTTCCGAAAATTACTCACTCGCATCGTCCATAATCTTTCACAGCTGGCTGCAGCAAATGCATTAAGCTCAAATCGAACTTGAACCGTTTCAGTCAATCATTTTCTCACGCACCCCCCAATAACCATTTTTCTTCAACCACTCTCGACTGCCATTCATCACCCGGTTGGAGGAGAACTCCTTGTTTGCCCCGTACTCACCAAAGAACACATTGAACAGGAACACCAGCTTCTTTTTGCGAAAATCGGAGATGGACATTTTGTTATTGTTTTCTGGTTTTTTGTTGTTCTTGCGTGCGGTTGTTCCTGTTGCCTTGTCCTTGGAGGCACAACGGAAATGGGTAGCTGCAATGACAACAGAAATAAAAGAGAGATGTACACAATTACAAGCTACCCAGACTCAAAGTAGTATAAATTCGTAGATGAAGTTGAAATCGCAAATGAAACTGCTTTCAGATTTAAGACGCACTCAATTAGGGGCGTGGCGCAGGTCGTAAAAATAAAGGATAAAGTACGTCGGAACGGATGAGGGCTTGCTCTAGTTGACTGGCATACTTAGTTTATGCGAGCTAATTCAAAGCCAAACGGAAATAAAAATAAGTCTGTCTAAGGACGAGAGCGAGATGCAAGTAATGCAAATGCAGGCTGTGCGGCGGGAAAAAAGCGAAACGTAAAATGCGACACAGATGCAGGCACTGGCTTTGGCATTTTCGGTCTTGCCATATGGCTCATTTAACCTTCAATCAGAAGCGAGCAGAGAAGAGGTTTATGTGGGCCATGTGCTAAATTAAAGCCAACTATTTAGCTTCTTTCCTCCTTGCCAGCGTCAAGACATCAAAAGGCATGGTCAATGCCAGCACGTGAATGCCTGCGTGATTGTTGTTTGCTTAACTACCGTAAAGCGGCCATGAGGGGCACCTGTTTACTTTAGTTTTAGCATCCATCCAGCTGCTGTTTTATTTATCTCATCTCATCGTTAAAGCCAAAGCATAATTTCACAACAGAGGGAAATTGCAGCAAGGATGTCAAGTGGAATGCCATGAACATGATGACAACGACTACGACTATGGCTAAGACTATGCCTGTCAGCCATGGAGAGCCAGATGCCGATGGCTGATGGAATGAGCGGCAGTAAAAGCAAAGCAAACGCCAAGCGATTCTTGGTTTCTCTTTTCTTCTGTTTAGTTTTTCATAAAAATGCACTTTGCATGGCAAATGAAATTAAACGAAACATCTTCGAGTCGCATCTGCAATGAAAACAATG
Organism: Lordiphosa fenestrarum; assembly: GCA_035044985.1. Classification (NCBI taxonomy): domain Eukaryota; kingdom Metazoa; phylum Arthropoda; class Insecta; order Diptera; family Drosophilidae; genus Lordiphosa; species Lordiphosa fenestrarum. The sequence continues at coordinate 377,668 of JAWNNO010000972.1, read as the reverse complement.
CACAAAATTTTATATGCTCGTCAAACAAAATGCCAAATGCAAACTAAAAATGAATTGAGGTATCTCTTTGACAGGGATGCAGTGCCAATGGATGGAGAGCTTAAGCTAATATTGTGTCGTCAAATGAAAATTGAAACATAAAACAATTCTTTTCAGAGCAGAGACTTCTTAATACGTTTGTAAAAAGCAAATGAATATTTGATAACGCTTCTGTTTCTCTTATTTGTACAGCTACACTCAAACAATTTGTATTCGAGTTTTAAGAAATTCACCTTTAAAATGCATTTATTTAAACCTTGAATTAAGAAAACTAAATACAGAGCTTGGATTCTTGATAAACATTAATGTAAGAAAACCAAATAATGACTACCAATTAGAAAGACTGAAATATAAAATGTATCTTGGACTATTACTTTTTTTACAACTTTCAGAAGACAAACGTTTCTATTTCAACAAAATGCTTCATTCAAATAAGCCCTCTTTTCATAAGCATTCAGATTTCAAAAAAGCTCAAATATTTTTTATTCATCCAGTCCAATCCAGTCTTGAGCTGTTTTTTTTTATCTTAAATGCGGCAAAGTTTGGACGTAGTTAAGTGGAAGGAATTGAGAGTGGTCTTCATATACCACATCTCACATGTGTATAACAGAATAGTTTTGGGTTGTTCATAGGTGAGCGAATGCACTTCTTCAATTGTTGGGTAAGACTTGTTCAGGAATTTTGACTAAATGACTGTTCTGCTGTTATTTCCCTCGTGTTGTTGTATGTTTTTTGATTTCAAAGTAGAGAAATGTTTAGATACGTTTCACAAACATAATGGCTTAATGCCACAGTGGCAGCAGCTGTTAGTCAGTATGAGAATTCGGCTTTAACGACAACTTAGGTAAACAACAAGGATAGTGAAGCATCACTGGCAAAAACGAGTTTTGATATCTGTAAAAAGTTGGGGATCTTGATTGGATTAGATTCCGTCTTGCAATTAGGCCAAGCTACCTGTATCAAATAATATTTGCATGTTTCACACTGACTCATCAGTAAAAACCCTTTCTCAGAATTTGGTCTTGATCATCGTAGTCCCCATTTTGGAGAACTTCTCCTAATGAATTGAACAAAAAATCAGAAAATTAATTTAGCTTGTCTCTTAGTTCCAATGTACTGAATCCATACCAAATATCGCTCATAGCATCATACTTTATATATTTTGTTTTCCCAAATTCAGCCAAACTATCTGCAAACACTCCGGCCACAACAACTGCCAAACTTGCTCTTCTTTGCATCTAATGCAATTTGCTTGCATACTTTTCGCCGCAACCAATAGTTGATGACTTCAACAATATTCAATTTATCGTAAATGATGTTTATTTAGTGTGCTCTTCATTTTGCATAATAAATATGTAGCAAAAATTTTATGCAAATCAAATTGAGTTGATTAAACGACCAGTTCAACCCTCAATCGGTGCTGGGATTTGCTCTAATTTGGTTTTCCTTCAATAAATATAAATTGAACAGTTCACAGCCCTGCTTCTACTATTTCGCTCACCCTCCAGCACACTCTTAAAAGCCACTAAATATGTAATTAAAATTTTTATGTCTTCATATTGAATTTATTACATCATTGATTGATATTTATGGGAAAATGTGCCATTAAAAAAAGATGCCGCAATATTCAACATTATTAGAAGCAGAACTGAAACTGAAGCTGAAACTAATTAACGAGCGAGTTGGGTTAATGTGGTTCGCGCCAAAGCAAAGTCGTACCGCCATTTTGTGGTATTGGCAATTAATGAAGTAAACTTCGGCAGTGCAGGCAAATGCCGCAACACCCGGCGTATGCGTAATGTGCTCAAATTAATTCCGTCCCCATTTAGCATTATTCATTTTTGTTGCAAATAAACATAAAATCAGGCTTTAAGTTCCGATTGCAAATGGAAGTCGTTGGCTTAAATTACAGACATCTGTTTGCAGAGCTTACAGTGGCGGCGACAGATGACAAGCAGGAAAGAACGTAAACGGATTCATCATTGCAAATGAAAATGAAAAGAACGCCAAATTGAATTTCATACATTTGGCCAGGCTTTTAGTAAGTTGAGATGTGGATTATTTGATATATTTTTACATCCTGCCGATAATTGGAGCACACGTGGGCAATTAATGAACTGTGACAGTTCGAAATGAGGCAGCCAATGTGTCTGTGTGTGTGTGTTTGTGTAATTTATAGAATTAAATCGACAGGATGCCATGCAATATTATGCATTAAAAAATAACAATTACAAATATATATTTTATGTATCGAATGAAACGGCACTTTAGCGTTAACAAATGAATATTGATTTTTAAATGGTTGAACTAAATTACTTATTTAAGATAATTTTTGATCAAATCCCCAAAGACCAATGTCCAAACTGCACTTTCAGTTAGAGGAGCCTGGCTTATATATATACAACACTTTACGAATTTATGCCAAAAAAATGTGCAATCTGTTGTTCTTTACAACTTGTTCCAGTATCCTGATGATTCTATTCATACGCAAGCTGTGGGTATACTCATAAATGCACCGGACTGTGTTTATTGTAAATTGGGTGCTTCTGACTTGTGTTTTATGGCATAGTCAACTCAGCGCCAAAGGATGACGTTAAATTTACTTTTAAGACTTGAAGTGCGAGTTTAGTGTGGTTAATAAACTGTCAAGTTGTCAAACCATGAACACTAAGGTGGAATTTTGTAAAGTAAAAGTGGAAACTTAATACAATTTCAAACAAATAACATTATCACTAAAAGGAAGTGTGACTGCAGTTGCAAAACAACTGCACAATTTAAAGTGTCATTGTCGTAATAATAGCCAGAGTTAGCATTATAATGGGCTGTAAAGGCTGCGGAGGTTGACTCTCGGATGGTGTGCTCCTGGGCGGTCTAACATATTGATATAACAGTCATATGTAAGCTTTTTCCAGGCTAAAAAATGTTATTGTAGAATGCTATTGGTACACCAGCTGTTACCCACCCAACATTTGAAAAATCATTTTCATCAAAATCAACTTCATTAAGTCTTGGTCTTTTCCGATCCTTTTTGATGATTAATAAAGAGAAATGCCGATGCGATTAAATAAGGCTCGAAAATGTCTCATTAATTTGCTCAAAATGTGATTTAGTGATTTCAACAAGAATCGTCGGTAGAGTACCATTTTCTCACCTTTGCACTTTTGACTATTTTGATTAGACCAAGGGCACGGAAAAGACTCTAATGTGATCAAAAATTTAATGAAATGTTTACTGGGTAAAGTCATCTTTTACTAACTAATGAATGTTAAAAATTAGAAGCATACTCTACTGCTTAGATTTTTGCAACCGCTAAAAAGTAATTGGAACAAAAGTTGTAATCCAGAATACTATACATTGTGCTGGTCTTAAATGCGCGGCAAATGGGTAACAAACTTGAATTACAAAATTTTTCAAAAACACTTCCTTACAAAGAAAACAAATCAAGCCATCCAGGATTAAGTCCAGGATAAAACGATGTCAGAAGTCGATCAATACTGGATTTTCATTCCAAGTGCGAATAGGATTGACTTGATCTCGGATATATCAGATCCAGTTAAACATTTGCTTGAAATTTCAAACCGAACTTCGAGATAAAATCAATTTTTATACTCTGTACCGTAGGTACATAGAGTATTATAAGTTTGTGCAAAAGTATGTAACATCCAGAAGGAAGCATCTCCGACCCCATAAAGTATATATATTCTTGATCAGCATCAACAGCCGAGTCGATATAGCCATGTCCGTCTGTCCGTCTGTCTGTCCGTATGAACGCACAGATCTCAGAGATGGTAAGAGATAGAGGTTTGACGTGTATGGGACATATGCTTCTTATGTCTGCAGGCAGATCAAGTTTATTTTCAATTTTGGCCACGCCCCCTCCCGCCCCCGCAATTTAGAAAAAACGTCATATCTCCCACAGTTTTGAAGATAGATGGTTGGTTCCTTCTGGACATATTTAGTTATTAGAATAACTTATCGATCCGCCAAAGGAATAAAGAAGATCGGAGAACGGTTTTCGAGTTATGATCAAAAGACAAAATAACTTGGTACAGAGTATGTTATAGTCGGGCTTGACCGACTTTCATTCTTGTTTTGAGCATGATTTTATTTCGCCATTTTTTTTCTGTGTAGAACCATTAGCAACTGTACCAACAAACTAGACCAAAAGCTGCTCAATCGAGAAGATATTAATAAATGCCTGTCCTATGGTGCATACTTCAACTGCGTGCAAGAAGTACTTGTCTATATTTAAAATGTTGCTCTTGTAGTTTCTGAAATCTTGGTGTTCATAAAGACGGACGGTGAATGTTGTCTTGATCAGCAGAATATATATAATTTATGATCACGGTGATGATTCCTTCTGCCTGTAACATACATTTGCACGACTTAAGAATACCCTACTTACACTACGAGTACCGGATATCAAAATAAATAGTTGACAAAGGCAACACTACGTATGAGCAATATCAAAAACATTACCATTAAAACATAAAATTTACTACTTTTTGTTATCTGCACTAACGAATCAAGCTGCGCCTGTATAAGGGGTACTGAAAATCACTAAATCACTGATGCAGAAAGTGAGTACTTTCTTCCAGAGGCAACAAACACATTGAATGGACAGTGATTCGACTGACACCATGTTATAAAATAGAACTCAATCTTGATAAGTTTATTCAAAATAAGAGTCACTTATTTGAGTCACACCATGTTATAAAATATAACTCAATCTTGATAAGTTTATTCAAAATAAGAGTTTTTCAGAGGATATAACTGTTGTGGACTAAGATGGCATTTATTTTTGTGTTTAAAATACATTCAATTTCAATTTCGTTCACTAAAGTTGCCCCTGGTTATTAATGAACTTCAATCCTACATCAACTCGGTGTCCAACAAGTTATTCCAAAATGCTTTTACAAATTGGCGACGAATGCTATTTTGGATAAATGTCGGTTTATCTATACTACTTACTAGTTAAACGCAAAGACAGAACACTTTGATTGTCGGAACCATAGTGGAAGGCCCACAGAGCAAGCAATAGGTATCCGCACTGCCAGATATTCTTCATTCAGAACTTTTCGCTCTGGTCTCACCTGGATCAAGTATAATGCCCTAGAAGCTTTGCAACCAAGAAACTTAGCAAACTCTTCTCTCACTGGTGAAACCAAAACTAGCAGCCCTTATTAAGTGAACATCGGATTTCTCGTCAACAACTTTTGAAGAACGCTGGACATTAATGAAAACAATTTAATAGCAAAGTAAATATCTTTTAAAATTTCGAAAATATAACTGTTCAGAACAGGTTCTGTTTGATAGGAATTTTTTCTTAGAGAAATTTGACAACCGACTTTTAGTGAAAAGGCACCTTAAGCCTTCGGAGAATATACTTGCGAGCACTTGTATGGTTTATAAGTGATAAGGTGGCTAACTAATGGTCAACTGCAGGAGATAAGCTGACCAAGCTGGCCAATCCGTTAAGAAGAATATGGACTCACCAGAACAATCGAAACTACAAATCATTTTCAATATTTTTAGATAGAATTTTGAATTTTCTGATTGTTTTGCAAATGATGGAGCTTACGATTACTGCTTGAGGGCTCTGAGTTCCACTAACAAATGACAGCTAGGCAGAAAGGAAAGAGAAGGAAAAGAGAAACCTAAAAATATTTTGGAACTTAGCTGAGAATTGTATAATTAATTAAAATTATTTGTACACATTTTAAAGGCTAAAGCATCCGAAACTCAGTAGGCCCCTACATTGGCCGTAATTCCGTTTATAAAATTTTTACTAAAGACATGCCGAAATATGTGTAAAATCGGTCTGATCTGATCTGAGCTAAAAACTTTAAAGAATTAAGTTTATCAACTGCAAGCCGTAACCTTTCGATCGGAAGACGGAAAATCTTAATTTAACTTTATTTACACTTTAATCGGATGACAAGTGAAACGAATGCTGCAGCCGAAGTTTGTTAAGTCTTTTGTGATTTATGCGGTCCACTGGGCCCCACTTGACTGTGAGTGACAGACTAATCCAGAACTGGCCAAGGCATCGAAATCCCAAGCTGTAAGTAGTCCCATTCAGACTTGAGTCTTGTGTGGCACAATTTCCAAACGGTTGCTAATTACTTTTGCGTGGCACGTAAATTTGCGCAGCCAATTTAAACTAATAGACAATGTCTTTTTATTTGCTGATGCAGCTGAAAACTGCATTTAGCTGCTGCTGCTGACGCTGCCGCTGGATTGTGCGGGTCGCAGTAATTTCGTGTAATTTGCATTAATTTACATTTAATTTGCTGGGACGCAAAGGGAGGCAACCGCGCAGCCTAAGGCCAGTCAGCGACGCACGCCTGACCAAACAAACCAGCCCCAGCCACAGGACGAGAATCCTTGAGTGGACTCACGCTCGGGTTGCACAGTTTCTGTTTCTGTTTCGGTTATTTTTCTTTTGGCAGTGAAACGTGATGGGAAAAACTTGAGCCCGGCCAACTCTTTCAATGCATTCATTACGAGCAGCAAAAGGTACAGCAGTGAAATGTTACTTGTTGTTGTTCAGTTTTCGAGGAGGTGAAGGAGTGGGCACAGGCGGAGAGACTCCTTAAGAAAACTACACAAACTAAAAACTGGGCCTCTGGTTCCTGTTCGTCTTCGTCTTCATCGTGTACTTGTTCTTATTCTTCGGGGCACTTGTGCTCGTTACTTTTGGCTTGTTCTTGTTCTTTTGTCGGTTTTTGAAATGTGTTTTCAAAATTTGTGGCATTATTCTTGTAACGGAAACTCTTAACACAAACACAAACGCACCAGCACCAGCACCTGCACTCACGCAAACACACACACAAATACACACAAGGAAGAATAGACGAATGTTTCACTTTACCGTTAGGTTGATTTGGCTCTTGGGTCGTGTGCTCGGCAACGCGATTCGCCGTTTTGTGATGTTCGCTCGGGCCGAGCCAGCGCCTTTTATAGGCGCCCAACGTAGTCGAATGAATCGTAATGCAGCAGCTGGAACAGAACTTCGGGTTCGGCTGGGCTTTGGGTGCTCTTTGTCATCGCTTGCTTTATCTTATGACAGTGTGTGTGTGTCGGTGTGCAGTTTGTTTTTTTTTTTTTGGCCACCACGTGCAGCGTTACGAGCCTCCACGGTACACACCGTGGCTGCAGCAGCAACAGCAGCAGCAGCATGTGGCATATTTGGTCTGGGTTTGTTTTTAAGATTTAACACTTGCAGAAAATTACATGCTGCGAATTTTAGTTAAGTATTTTACACAATTAATTGCAATTTCTTAGCAGACCTTACAACGGGCACGGAAGGATGTTAAAGAAATTAAAGTGAACAAACTACAAATTTGATAAATGTTTTCGTTTAAAATTCTGCTTGGTAACAAACTTGTTATCTACCGTTTAAATGTTTAATGTTAAGGCAAAGAACAACAAACAGCAGACGGTCCGTCAGTGTGCTCATCTGTCGGTTTAAGCAAACAAATATAGGAGCTGGTGAGCTGGTGATAAAGGTTCTAAGTAATTGGATGGTGGCAGGCAGATCTAACTTATTTTTAGTTTATGCCACTCTTCATGTTTACACAGCAATTCGAAAAATATCTCAAGTTTTTCATAATTTTTTAAGTAGATTGTTCAGTTATTTCAATGTTATCGCTTTCAGCACTATTTATTGACTTATTTAGTTTTGTACCGATCAAATGGAAGTTAAATAATCTTAACACTTTAGCTATAATTGATGCAAAGTCCTTTAATTTGTAATTTCCAAGAAAGTTCTGAATTACGGCTACAGCGTGTTCAAATTTTCTTTCAATTTAAGCTCAACTATCACTATTTTGTAATTGCTTGACAATTTTTTCCAATAATAATAATTGGAAATTTCCCTTCAATTCAATTTTTTATTGGGACTTTTCACAACCAGTCAATATTCAATTGGGATATTTCTCTTTAATTAAAGTTTTAATTGGGATTTTTACCAGCAGTAAATAATAAAAAACGCGAGAGTAAGTTAAAGTTGGCCCTGCCCGACTTCGAAATACCCGTTACTCAAGGCAATAAGTGTTTAATAACCTCATGCGGCTCAGATAAGTATGCAACGTTTTTTTAACTCTGCCATTTATTATCCGATCTTTATGAAAATATGTGAAATTGTACATATTGGCCACATGCACTATACTGCAAAATCTGAGCTCGATAGCTTACAAATTGTAGGAGATACTTAACAGACTGCAGACAATACTAGCTTACATCGAAAATTTGGTTTCTCTAGCTTTTCTAGTCTCTGAGATCTAGGTGTTCATACAGACGGACGGACAGACGGACATGGCTATATCGACTCGGCTGTCGATGCTGATGAAAAATATATATACCTTATGAAATCGGAGATGCTTCCTTCTGCCTGTTACATACATTAGCACGACTTAAGTATACCCTTTTTACTCTCCGAGTAACGGGTATAAAAAAGCAGCTGTATGCAAAATATTTTTAACATGCTGAAGTCTTGTATTTTTCGGGGATTCGATAGCAAACTGCAAACTTTGTCCTCGAAGGTTGATTCTAGACTAGAGTACCTCCTTAAGGGCAGCTTAAAAAGCATCAGATTTGAAATGTCTAGACCAACAAATATGCCATCCTTCACATTTCAAAAGAATTCAAGGCCATTTCCATTTAAGTCCATTTTTTATACACGATTTATAACCATTCCAAGATTGATACGAAGAGCTGGCATAATTTGCGATCACAGGAGGATCTACAGCTCTTGCCGCAAACGATTGTGAGCCAGACATAGCGCTCACTTATATGATCTTTGGGTTCCCTGCCGGTTTGTTCAGGGATTGCACTTCGAGAGCAGTGCATCTCGGCGAGAAAAGAATACAAAGCGCAGGAGAAAGTACTCTGGCAAAAGACTTACAGGATCTTCTTTTTAATTGGGCCGACATTTCAAATCACCCTTAAAAGCAACATCGATCCGCCATTGCTTAGGAATTATTTGTAAAAAACCGAACCATTATGCTGTGAGCTGTTCAATTCGATTCAGCATTTTCGAAAAGAAGAACTGGTTGGACCGGGCCTTGGGATGGAAAATAATTTAGCAAAATCTCAACGCATTTGTACAAATTCGAAAATTCCAATACCAGTCCAAGTGCCGAACTTTTTTGTGAATTTACGTTTCTAAATTCCATCCGTTGGATCTCTCGCTCATAACAGAGCAATGCATTTTACTTCAGTGACAACTGAGTCGTAAAAAAGGCTCTTTGTGTCAGCACAACGTTCTCCATTTATTCTTGGCCAAAAGCTTTTGTTACCGGTTGTGGTTCAGCGGGTAGACTGTGTGCTGCTGTGCAAGATGTCCTGGGCTCACGGAATAGCAGCTTGAGAGCTACAAGTGGTCTATGAAATGAAGTATATTGGTGTAAACTTAAGTCTTACGATAATCGGAGTAGTCACAGCCACGGTAGCGAATCCTTTTCAATACAAGCAAAGCCCACTTCCATTTCATGTTAAATATTAAATCTACTGCCTGTGTGCAGCTGCAACAAACTGATAATAATTTGGCTATTAGTCATGGTGAATTGGTCAAGAATTCAATTTAATTTGGCAATTGTTTTACAATTCTGGTTGTTATAATAATAAGTAAGAACTTTTTCATTGAAAACCAGTGAGATGGCAATGTCCACCGTTTGAGCGAACAACAATGCGGCTTTTTGAAAGAATGTATTAAAATAACAATGCATTGGACATACCTTGCACTGGTTACTAGGTGCCCAATTGATTATTCCATAATCAATTCCAAATTATTCAATACAATATTTATGGTTTTAGAACATGGTATAATTACTTTTTTGTGACCAGGCGACGCACTGCTGTGCAAAAGGCTGTGAGTTCAATCCCGTTTTGAAACATCTAATGAAACACTTACGCACCCGGTCACCTTCACAAGCTATTGGCGCCAGCTTTAAAGTAACTAGCCATGAAAAAGCTTCTGCCGTTCTGATTCGGCGTTATACTGTAGATCACTTTCTTTTGTGAATTTTAATTTTTTGAACTGTTGTAACTAAATTGAATGTAAATATTTAAAAAAGCGATTTAAAAAAAAAGTCATCAGTGCTTCTTGTTACATACTTTTCCACTAAATACTATCAAACTAAAATCTCGATTTAAGGATCATGAAAAAAATAAAGAATGGTAATTCCGGTTCCCTGCACAATCTTCTTGATCAGAATGACAAGCTAAGTCATTGATGTGGGCCACTTTAATAGAACTGGGATTGCTAACTTAAACAAGTAACAAAGTCGCACAAGCCCGACCATAACATACTCTGTTCATCCCAAATTTCTTTATAAAAGTGCTGCCCATAAATGTTATAGCCAGTGCTGGCTAGCATTTATTTGTGTTTTTCCTGTAACTTGACCATCGATCATTCCAATCTTTACCATTTCTTCGGCGCATCGATCCATTATACTGATAACTAAATATGTCCATTAAGAACGAACCTTCCATGTACAACTCTTACTTTATGGGGTCAAAGATGCTTCTGTCCGGTTCTTACATACTTTTGCACAAACTTATCCAAGGACTTTAATAAGATTGCTTTCATATAGGTAGCAGCGCATTGGCTGCTTCTGGGAGAAGGATGCAATGACAATGTGCCAAGATTTGTTCGTGGTAAATTTTCAAATGGAAGAGAACTATTTACGAAACTTTTGGAAACGCTACCTCAAAAAAAAATGCATCCAACGAATGAGAAATTTGCTGGATGTCGGCCAACTAGTTTTGGCTGAGCAAATTAGGACGGAATAATCATTTTTTAAGATATTTCTGCAGAATAAAAAATCAAGCATCATCCTTCTTGTGATGTGATTTGATTTTAATTGATCCATCTTAAATTAAGAAACCCATTTGATTTTGCAGCGATGCTCGTATGCATCCACAATGACTTCCTCTTCATTGAGAATGAGAAACTTCCTCTTCAATGGACTGCGCACACATAAATATGCATAACCCATTTACAAATGCATTCTACCACCACAGCTTCTGGATTTATGGCCTTTGTTGTAGATAGAATGCTTGTTCTTGCTTGTTCACCAAATAATTTTGATGTTGGTAATTTTCTTTTTCAGGGCCAACTTTTTATTGTAAGAGCCTGCCGTAACTTCGGCGATATAAAGTACCGGCCAACAAATTTCAAACAAAACTGTCACCTTTTTGTAAGGCAAAGGCACACTTTACTGGCTGCCTTAGTGCAATTTTTCGTAAAGGCAACCCTTATGCCTCAGTGTAAATTAGTTATCAGGTGTTGCTGAGTAGAATTAGGCTTTAAGTGTTTAATTTCATTAAATGGGTGAAATTGAAATTGAATTACAACTATATTTAACAATACAGTTAGGGTGATAACGACTCAAAATTGTACTCTATCTAAAATCAAACTTTCCGCGGACGCAGCTGATATATTTCGTGTCCTAAACTCTAATCTTCTTCCCCATCCTTCATCCTGCCCATATTTGGTGACCTTCTTCAGACATGAGATTAAGTAGAGATCCGGTCGGATCCGCTCTTTATATCCAGTATATGGTTTTAATACAAAGTCCAGAACAGAAGTTATTTGAAAGCAACATCAACAAAGTCCTAATACACAGGAGTGTCCATTAAAGCAAATCTCCTGTGTGTGAAGTATCATTAAAATCGTGAAAAAGAAAAACACAAAAAGAGAAAGAAAAATTAATAAGAAAAGTAAACATAAAGATAAATATCTGAGTTCATTTAAAACCAGATTAATTTGTATGATCATCGACCCACGCTTAAGCCGGAGAGATTAGGCCTTTCAAATATTGACAGAAGTTTCCAATTGATATCGCTGTTGTAACAAAGAAGGCATTTTGCAATCCAACTCCCAAAATTGATTACATTTTGAAATAAAAATGTAATAATGATGGGGAGCCGGGTTTTGTCAGAGACTTTCTCGCAGTTGTCTATTAAGCTATGTTATCCCTTGAGAGATCCATTGAGATGATGGTGATAAAGATTATCATGACAAAAGTCATCCCCGACATGTGCATCCTCGGTTAGATTAAAGGTAAATAGCTTGATAGCTGGCCTAGAAGAAACTGAGAAGCTACGACGACCTAAATGTTTAGAAGATTATTTAATGACTTGCAGTACACAAGAACACGATGTTTTTATATCCCTAAATCGGTTTTTTCATGGATTCAAAGGATTCTCAACATATTTAACAAAATTCATAGCATACTTATTGGCTAATCTAGGACATTTCTTACAGTGCACAGCAGCACAACAAATCAAAATGTGCAAATGTTCTAGACAAAATTGTTAGCCTTGCCTTGACACACACACACAGACACATGTTTGCACACACACACACACACACACACAAACATAATACAGAGAGAGCGGTGCTTAAGTAAATTTTAGCTGGAAAGTGACGCTGCCACTTGGCAGCATAATTTTGATGGCGCATTCAATCTTGTACAAGAGTGGACCACCAACCGTCAAGGGCCAGTAAAGCACAGTTTAAGCCAAGCAATTTCATGGCTGTCTCTTTGGGTTTTAATTATCCAAGCACACACACTCACAGAGGGAGACTCATGTATTTCAGCTGTTAATTGTCAAGTTTCGGCTGAAATGTCGCTGCCCATTTATCAAATGTTCCACCACAATGGACGGCCTGTTCCAGTGCCACAACGTTTCTTAACACAGCTGCTCCGGATGCTGCCGTTGCAGATGACCGTTTTACCAAAGTTCCAGTTCCACTTGGTCGATTATGTGTGTGTGTCTGTGTGTGACGGTGCGTGTTGGAGTAGGCCAATGTTTAAATTTGTGGCCTTTTTACCTGTTTGCATCTCAAGTGGCCAGAGGCGACACACCCACACACACACTCACACGAGCAAAGGAAACGGAAGCCGACATTGACACAGTTTGAAATTAACATGAAGCAGGGCCAGGACCAGCCCCAGATCTTAAATGCCTGCCAGCATTGGCCCCGTTCTCGTTGCCCTTGTTGTTGTCAGCGTTTAGCTGTCCACCTATTTCGTGTTGTTTTTGGGTTTCTCGTTTTTGCTGCTGGGCCTGCAGCCCAAAAGTGCGACCACTAAACGTTTTTAGAGCTGAGGCTAAGGCTCGTCGGTGTACACCTCGGTCACATGTTAGCTTGGCACGGCAACGGAACATTACTCGCAGGTGAATCTCACCCCTCCCCCCACCCACGCAGCTGCTACTTCACTCGCTGTTCGCTTTCATGCCTCGAGCGGACCTTCCGTGCCAACCACACACTCGTCGCAACTTGATTAGACCAACATGAAATTAAGTAATTTCGCTGTATTGTTTAGTGTTTGCACAACAACAAAAGCACAAGCAACAACAACAATGGCCACGGAGAACAATAAAGCTAGCACAAAAGCAACCGCCAAACAAACCGAATTTAATGAAACACTAAAACTAAAGTGTGAGTGTTTCGGCAGTGAGTCGCTGTTTTTGGACACTGCCCGAGGGAAGGATGCTGAGGATGAGACTGAACAACAGCAAAATATGGCCTAACATGAGTGGGAAATGTACTTGAACTACATTATTTATGTTCATAAATATATATAGTTAAACAATTAGACACACGAGACAACACTTGTTGAATGAAAAATCCCATGGTATGTTACAAATTGAAACTGGAACAGGAGCCATGGTACGAGGAGAAGATCATTTGACTACATATTACCAGGCTTGATCCGATGTTGCGGTGCCAAGCGTAACAAGTCTAGTGACACAGCGATCGCTGCAACTTGGCTTGATTGAGAAAATGTTTGGTATATCGAAATATATATATTGTCCCGAGACAAGTTTTTTTTTGAAAATCATGCATTGCTTTGTATCACTTCTTTAGAGACTCATTTCTATGCCTTCCGAAATCCAATCATCTGCACACTGTTCGAAAGCCACTCGTCGAGATCCACTGCGCAAGCTGAAAATCATTGGGACTCGGTGCATTCAAGAGACACAGCGGCCACTTGCTCACAACAGCATTGAAAACAAAAATCGCCAGACAGAATTCATTTTACCAACAAAAAAATGTTCATCATCGAGGACTCGTTTGGCAACTTTCACTGAGCAATAAAAGCTGACTTAAATGAAAAGTCAGTAAAGTGTCCTGCTTTCTCAGAATGAAATCACTTTTTATTTCGTACCATGAACTATAACAATTGCGAGTTCTAGGTTCTGACCCGAACCGGCTTTGAACCGAACCGAAACGCTTTTTCCAGAAAACACGAAGAAGAACGGTTGGGTTCGGTTCAGTTCTCTAAAGATTTACAAGACGAGAATCGCTTTTCTCTAGCCAATGAAACTTTTTAATTTATGAATTTAAATCGATTCCCTAAGATAAGATTCGTACGACATTTGGTTCAAACGTTTAATCCTGTAAGTCTTCTGCAATTGCCTGTCATCAATCTGCATTTTTTTTCTTGAAAGTAGCTAATATATTTGTCGTCCTCTGTAATACTTTTTACTTTAATTCAACTTTACCCAGGAGAGTTTTTTCTCATATGTATAATGGGATCAAATATTCTTTTCTAGCCGACATTCTCTGTTTTCGAAGGGCATTCCTCTAGGAACTTATGGACGAATCCTGCAAATCCGACATCATAAATTTTGGACATTCTTCTAGGGATTTTAGAGATATTCAAACGGTTGATGGGAATTCAATTTCCAAAGTGTGTGAAAAGTTACAATACGAATCTCAATATTTCAGAATGAGCCTTTATGAACCACTGAACTGAACCGAAATCGCTGTTCAATTAGCGCCAAAAACCATGTAAACAACCGAACCGGCGCTTCAGAAACTGTGTGAATCACTGAATCGAAACAGTACCTAATTTCGTGTGGTTGCATCTTTGTTTTATATGCTTATTTTGTGTTTAGAATAGATTGATTGTCGGATTGTCATAGGATATGACTATGGCTGCCATAGGACCGATCGGTCGGATAATGGGCTTAAAGGACAAACTCTTTAGGTTAACATAACACTTAGAAAACAAGTTTTGTTCTAAATCAACCGATATCAATCCCATTCGCTAAAAAAAGTAGAGCATTCTTGATCCTTCAACTTTCATGGTGGTGAGAAAATTTGAGTTTTTAGAATTTTAACAAATGTTGCATATAGAAACTGCAAGGCTATATAAAGTCAAAGCTACGTTTCATATAAATTCTTATGCACTGATTTCAGCTTTTTTGCCGTCCGAGCATGTTTTAAGTTTAAGTAAATATAAGCATTTGGCTTTTCTCATTTCCCTGAGCTGTTTATTCACCTGTCTAAGTTCCCATGAGAGTTGGCTGCCGAAAAACTTATATAAGCATCTCAAATTGAGCGACTCACATTAGGTTCTTAATTGGAGAAGACAGACCAGTGATACGAGAGCTTTAGTAATATCAAAGTTCCACAATAGAGACAATCGAAATGAGCAATCAGAAATCACATTTTGCTCTGTTCGGAAAAGCCATTCTAAAAATGCCTCACTTTAAAATGCACTTTGAGTGGTAAACAGCGAAACAAAATTGTAGCGCATTTTGGCGACCTCAGCGAAACTAGCGATGGGCTGAACCGAAGGGTTGAGGGACAAATTGAGTGAAATGCAGGTACAGTGGTTAGGGTTAGGGTTTTGCAAATTGTGCAGCACACAGCGCACAGGGCAGACATCCTTCGGCGGGGGATTAAATCAGATGCATGCATCGCCCCCTATCCCGGTCCACTTATAAAAGTATGCAAGCTTGTCATGCCTGGCAGTGAGGGGGAAGGTGGAGTGGGCGTGCCTGCTGCTTGTCTGTGTAATTTACTGTTATTTTTTAAGCACTTTTCTTTTATGCGCTCAGTGCACACACACACACCACCTCGCGCGAATTTCATTTGTTTGTTTCATTTGGCATTTTTTGTGCTCTGGGGGCTGCCGCCGCCACCGCAGCAGCACGTGAGAAATTACACATGTCCTCCAATGTTCTCAACATGTCTGCATATCACTGCAGCCTCATTCCTCTCTATCTGCATCTGTATGTTTGACTATTTGTTTGTTTGCACTTTTTTTTGGCTCCGCTGGCAGATTTATGCTCCGCCAAATGGAACTTGTCTTGTGTCCATTTCGCCACCCAAAAAAAAAATTGATGAGCCCAGATTTGCGCTAAAGTTGCTTTAAATTGAATTTGGCTTGCGCAATTATTTTCCCGTGCTTTGAGGGTCATTTTGAAATTGGAACTTGCCCGCCCACCTACAAACAAAAGGGAAACCAAAAGGATTGTATAACATTTTTTGGGCCTTATAAAATGAATTCTAATTTGACTCAGCCGCTTTCGGAACTATGGCCTGAGATGACCTTCTCAAAGCGCATAGCGCATACATACAAAGCAAACAAAATACTAAATACGAACTAAGCATACTATATTATTAATCGAATGAACTTTAAATGCTCTATACGAGTCGCTGAAATGAAAGGAAGAATTTTAGATATAAGTACCTTATCCCAGCGGTCGCATGTGTTGATGTTCCGAAATTTTGATGATGTTTGAAAACAAGTTTAAAGCTATTCGGGCCAATATTTAAAAATGAACCCACCAATTTTCACGCTCGATCGAACAAAATAAAATTAATATCTGTTCAAATTGAAAAGATAAAGGATTTTTTTATGGAATAAATTTTCCAGATTTTCAAACCACTTTCTTTATATTTTCTTATGTAGAGCTTTGAAAATAAGCTTGCAGTTGTTTGGAGAAAAAACTGGAAAGTTACAGTCAACAGTTTACAACATATTTTATTCTTCGGGGCACATTTTTCAAGATTTAATTGAGCAAATGAGCATTTAGGAACTCAGAGTTACTACCCAGCTCACCCATTTTCCAACCAGTGGTGTAAGTTTTCCGGAAGTTGGAATCAAAGCAGCAAACCGGGTTTAACCTTTTTTTGGTTTTAAACCGAACCTTGAACCGATTCAAATGTGCCGAAATAACTGAACCGGGACCTGTTCCTAAAGAACTTTTGCTTCGGCTCTATAAAAAATAGAGACATTCCAAGATCTGATACACTGCCTCAAGATTTTGTCCTATCTAATCGACATTTTGCTAAAGAGTGTCAGAATCATTTAACCATTAATAAATTGTGTTTTAAACTCGACACTAAGAAGAGAAAAAAACATTTTTCCCCAACTTTGAAAATGAAGTTGGAACCTCCCATCAACCACTCAACCACCATCTTTCAGCAAATGGGCTGAATTTTTTCGGAGACCTCTGATCAAATGAAAATCTAAAAAATTTCAAACAACAGTTCCTGTGAATTTTTTACATTTCCCAACAGAATTTAAGTACCTAAGTCAGTCAGTCTAGTTGTACTGTATTATATACTCAAGGGGCTCTACACATATACTTTACCACATTGTGGACTGGATAAAAAGTGACACATTTTGCTAGACTCAGTGCCTCACATATTCTCTCTTTTTTGGAATTTTTCTGATGAGTTTTCGTGTCGAGAAGTGGGCTGCTATTTTGCCTGAAATAGGCGGACCCACTTGACCGGCCAAAATATGCCAATCAAAGTTCTAATCCTCTTATTGTCCAAGTCCAAGCGCAGAGTTGGTGATGTTTGCTTGGGCTTGTATCTCGTCGTTCGCTTGATGTTTCATTGTCTTTCTGCCTTGGCTGACAGATTTCAAACAGGGAGACGCAAGCTGCCTAGAATGAACTGAAAAAGTTACTAAAAGTATGTCTTCGACTAAGCCAGAATTAAGAGATGAAAACGAAACGAAAAAGGGAAAAATCCTTTTCATACTTTTTTTATACTGATATTTCTGCCCATTTTGTGTCGTTGAATAAGAAATAAGAACAACTAAATCACTCTTGAACTAAAAATTAAATTTAAAAGTTTTTTTTACCTATATCTATATCTCTTCTCGTCTCTTCTCTTCTCTCTACATATGTATATAAGAGTTTGTCCTGACTGACTGATTGGCAATCATCGCACAGCCTAAGCGGTAAGAGATAGAAGGCTGAAATTTGGACTGAAGTTTCCTTATGTGGTGAAAGTGGGTTTTGAAAAATTCCACCCGGAAAAGCGTCGGAAAAGTTTGTATGGGGAAAATTTTTTTTTTCATCCGATTTACTTAAAACTCGGTTTGTAAGGAAAGTAAGTGAAATGAATTGAACATTTGACCGAAAGGTCGGGAAATTCACGGAAAACTCTGTCCTCTCTCAGAACACCTGTTATTCATGCGAATGTCTTGAAATTCGGTTTGTAAGGATAGTATAAGAAATAAAGATATCGATAACGATAACGATAGCGATAACAAAAACGAAAGCGATAACAATAACGAAAGCGATAACGATAAAGACAACGATAACGATTTCGATAGCGATAGCGATAACGATATTTATAGTGACAACGATAGCGGCTACGACTCCGATAACGATAACGACATCAATAGCGATAGCGATAACAATAACGAATTTACTGACTATGACAGCGGCGAAGCGCGCCGGGTTATATGCTATAGTCTTTATTGTGTGTAGTGTGATATTTATTAGGTCTATATACTTATTAATATATTTATTATTAATAGGTCCATTCTGATTAATTTGACAGCGGTGAAGTGCGCCGGGTTATATGCTAGTTTAAATATATACAATTTAATGTTTATCTGTCTGTCCCTTATGCCTGACTAGGCCGTTCATAAATTTGTTATGAAACTTTGGAGAACGTTTGCTCGCCATGGTTTCGAGGTTAACAAAGTGGCCGAACAATGTTCCAAAAACCGCAAAAATTTCAAAACTATTCTTCAAAAGTGGATCAGATCTTTACCGTTTAATTGCAAAATTGATGTTTATGTTAAAAGGGAAAGTGTTAGACGATTTACAAATATTAGAATTCATTTAAGCTATGAGCTGGGAATTTGGTTTATGCACTGAAAATCTTAAGTTTTTCCAATCGAAAACTGTGAACATCGATTTACAGCCATTATAATCGTGCTTGCTTCATCGGAGTAATTTTGTCACAATGCATTTGACATATGAAATTGAAGTATTATTGTATTCCTAAATGTAGTTGTACGATATTTGAAGTACCTACATAATCTGATCAACTTGCATATTAATATATTCAGTGTTTTGCACAGCATTCTAACACTTGCTCTGACCTGCAACGATAGAGTATTAGCCAATTTAGAATGTGGCCAGAATGTTACACATATGCAAAATAAATACCAGACAAACGGACTGCATAATAACAATTATTGCCTCGCCGGCCCAATTTGGCTGTATCAAGTGCCGGTCCAAGCCACTTTGCTTTGGGGGCGGGGGTGTAAAATGACAGCGGAAGCTAAAAATTTCATTGATTTTGGCAACGGCAACGGCTATGGCGACGGAAGCCATGGAAAATGCCACCAGTCAGCAGTCGGCTGTCGGCAGTGGCCCAAAAATGTGCTAGAACCGACACAGGCCACTTGACTGGGTGTAATTTATCTCTTGGACGACCTCACATGCAGATGGGGATCATGTGGGGTTGGGTAGAAAGAGGCCTGACTATTTGTTTGAGGTCTAGGCTAAGGTTATGACATGCAAAGACCCAGAGATTTGTTTAAACAACAAAACATTTGGCACCGACTGCGGCACTTTTTGCTCGCATCCTCCGTTCAAAATGCGGCGCAGATAAGACGGAATGTTTGCCAAACCCATAACCAGCGAGGGGAACTCATCTGATAAGACTAAAGTGAGTTTTATCAGAGCGGAACAGACGTCACACGGACTGTCAAGCAATTGTCATTCGAAAATCAAAATTTATTTAATTTGTCTTGGCATTTGGTCAGTTTAAAGTATTTTTGCAATTTGCAATTAAAATGCAATTAGTAATTGCGCATCGAGCCAGGCGAGTGGACAAGTTTCTGTGTGGTTGCCATCTTTTTTCACTATGTTAGGTAATTTTCTTTATCAGGCGTGTGCCGTGGGACTTTCGTAGCTGGTTGTCTCGTTTTCTTTACTTTGTGCTTTTTTTTTCTGTGTTGTCTTCTTCTGTCTGCCTGCAGTGCGGCAAATAGTTTCAGCTTTCGAGCTCCATGACATAATTTTGGTATTTAATTTTTGCTTTACTTTGATTAGACAACAACAATCTCTAGAGGCGGCAGGCGCCGAGCTGATGGCTGTTGTCTTCATCTCGGGCCTCCCATGAAGCTGCAAGTTCAATTGAGTTCAAGGCATTTAAGACAATTTGCTACTTGACAGGCATTTACATATATGTATGCACAAAATGTCCATTTCCTCAGGTGTGTGTGTAAGTGTGGTCACTTGTGGTACAGTAAATATCGGTTGTATGAATGACGAACCAAAAAAAAAAAATTGAAAATTTCACTTGACATTGAGTCGCTTGGCTCGTTGTGGGCGCTGAAAAAAATTGGTGATCAACCACAATAATTTTTCAATTATTAACCTAGACCACTGTAAAGAGTAATTTTTAGTTGAAATAAAACCAATTTTGTTTCAAAATAATCAAATTCTGCATACTAATAAGAACAAAATTAAAACTGCGTTGTTGTATGTTCAGAAGGCAAAAAACTACAGAACCAAAAAATGCCAACAAACCTTATTATCCTTGCATGATAGAAGTCCTGTTGGAAAATGGACAAAATAATAAGCTTCCCGCCCAAAAATACAAACAAGCTTGTTAAATCTGTTCAATGTCGAAGCTAACTCCTTTTGTTGGTGACATATTTTGCATAAGCTTATTTGGTTTTGTGCACTTTTAAATATATTGTATTGCATTTCTTATTAGCAACAGAAATTGTGTTTCCACATAAACAATTAAGCTTGTTAGTCGCTTTGCGCTTGCATATAACCAATATCCACTGTAGTTCACTTACAACAATATCGCATGAACGCCACATGAAAACCACAAATTTTGCGCCACATAAAGAAACCGCAAGAGAAAAAACCGCCACTTCCAGGCAAAATTAAGTTTTTGTTTTGCTTTTTGCACCAGCAACATTTAAGTCAACTAATTGCTATTAATAAAAAAAATACAAACTTGGGTGGCCGCTACATGGAAAGCTTACATCTGCATAAGACAGCTCCCCATATACTTACCTCTACATTCATTCATACAATCAAACATTCCATACAATAGGCCCTTAGTCTTGTTAGTGGAAAGTTAACCAAAATCTTATTGTTGGCCATGTGAACTCTGTTCGGTTAACTAGATGTGGAAGTCATTTTGGCTTCGGTTGTGCCTTTCCCACACACCTGATGAACGGCGCATTCCATTTTGCTAGCGCCAAGCATTACTAAAATCGCCAGTTTTTTTTTTTCTAAATTGCAATTTGTTTTTTTTTAAATTCATCGCAATTAATGTAACTTATTGTTCAAGCTGCTGGCAATTCGAATCGCCTGTCTTTTAGCAAATACAAATGAAATTCAATAAAAATGTGTTGCTGAACGAATTTTACATACCCTGAAACTAGAAGAGTAAGTTCACGAGAGAGTAAGCACGAAATTCAATTTAATATTTTGATAGTTGGTAGTTGACAGGAGCAGCGTTGCCTTAGAAGTTATTGCGGCAAATTCGGAAAGTCACTGACTTATTAAACCGAGATCAGAGATGAACATTAATATGTTGTGTCTTAAACTCAGTTAAATCTGGAAGACGATCTGTGCTGAGGTTATTTATCTTGCTTTTATTTTTATTTACAAGCAGATTAAAATTTGGCAAATAAGTTCTATATTGATGACAGATTCACAATTCCATCTACTCTTGGATTAAGCAGGCAGAAAACTGAAAAAAACTGCCAAGCTTGATAGTCATGTGAGCTAAGTTGTTGACTTTTGCCAACGAATGGTTTGAGAAAGTCGGTCAAACCTGACTATAATGTACTCTATACCAGCGGCAGCTTCTGCCCAGCACACATTTTTATGAAGCAGTAATAGTTGAAAGCAGCGCTGATACTGGGCAGCAGCAGCGAACATTCTTTTGCTCATAACTTAACTACAGTTCGTCCAATCTTTTGGCTGATCAATAAAAAATCTGGACTACCAAGTATGTTTTGAGACAATGAACCTTCTATCTATAAAAGTGTGGGAGAGTTGAAGTGTTTTCCAATTTGCGGCGGTAAAAATTTAAAATAATATTGATCTGCCATTAAGTATAAGAAGTTTTGGCTTGTTATTTGGCAGGTAAGTTGCGCCTAATCTTCTGCGGTTCCAGTAGACGTAAATAAAAAGAGATCATCTAAGAACATTTGTGTGTTAAAGGATTCGATCCGATACATTAATCGTTAAGGTTTTCTCTGACTCACTGACTGACTTTGATAAACATTATTTCCAAACTACACTAAATAAAAAACTATTCTTCCAAATGCTACCAATTAGTTATCAATTTGAAACTATTCAGTTTCAATTTCTCTTCTCTCAAGTTGATATTACCGAAAGATTAAAATGATATTCCAAAGATATTAAATAGATAGATAAATTAATAAATTTGAGCATCAAATGATTATTTTAAGTATCAAACTAAGAAATAAAAGATCAATTTGATACTCTCTAGGATTATATTGATGCCAAAAACTACGATACTGGTTTTAGTTTCAAATTGAGACAACGTGTATCAAATTGATATTGGTACCAATTTTGTTGGGTCTACTTTTAGTATATAAATTGGTCCGTCTTTTCCATAGACTATTACAAATTTCAGATAAATGTGCCCTCTATTTTATGTACTCGGATTTTGCAGCCCTTGTAAAACCTTGCTACTGCATACTGATGACTTTTTCGTTGAATTTGAATTGTTGTTATCGTGCATATTTTATCCACTTTTTAAAAATATATTTAATGTCCAAAAATATTGTCATAAAAAAATTCGAATTTATGCCCAGCCAAGATTTAAGATTGGTCGTAAAGTTCGAAGAGCATGTTTTAGACTCTGCTAATGGTTGGAGAGGGTATAAAAGCAGCGACACCATCCGCCAGTCTGCAAATGTCTTCAGTTTTTTTTCTATTTAATTTTTTTTTTGTTTGCCAAATCTAAACAAAATATTTCGCACCGCCAACGAAGGCGGCGGCGGCGGCATGTGGCATGCAATATTGCCATTGCCATGGCCATTGCCAATGCCACAGTCGGTGGCAGCAGCAGCAGCAGCAGCAGCAAACATAAATACGCGGACAACTTAGAGATACAGGAAACAGCAGCAACAGCAGATAAATTTAAGGCTGCTGCAGAGACTGAGACTGAGGCTGGGAAACGTGCGAGTCAAGCGGGTACAACAACAACAGCTGGCCAACCACTTGAAGCACTTTCGTTTTCATTCGAGCGTCAGTCGCGTGGAAAGCGCCCGCCTGCCGTTCATTCGTTCGTTCGTTGTTTGGACGGTAATGTAATGCGCGCATCTTGAAGATACACCATGGCATGCAAATACGTTGTCGGTGCCTCAGTTACAGCCACTGATATCGATCAGGCAAGTGGTGAAGCTGTCCAACTGTCCAGACCATTTGTCTAATTGTGGAGTTTCTCGAACTCTGGCAGCTGATTGCCGATCGTCAGCCACATGTTGCTGATGAGCTGTGATGCAATTGCAATTGAATAACAGCAGCAGCAGCTGGGGAATCGCTGCAGCATTCAAGGTCCCGAACTTCGATTTCTCTCGTGTTTTTCGAGAAATTCGCCTAATGACCCGCAACGCTTCCGATGATTGACATCGCATGCGTATAAATTTGATTTCAATTGAATTATCACTATTTTTATTTTTATTTTCGCAAAGCCTGGGAAAGCTAAGCTTTTCTATAAATATTTTTCGTCTTAGGTTGTGCAAGCGATTTGTCTGATTTTGATTATCGTTCGTCATTGTTGGGCCACAAGACATTAACAACAACATCAGCGGCACGGCGCCTGTTAATTGTACAACAACAAACCAATGCCAACGCCCACCATAACAAATTGACAGGCCCAGGCAGGCACCAGCAGCATCTTTTTTTTTTGGCTTAAATGATCAATCGGCTGCATCAACAAAGCGTCCACAGAGGTTTGCTGATGTTGCATTAACAACTTCCCCATTGGCTTTTATGTGTGGCTAGGCTGTTGGATGCTGGATACTGGCTGCTGGCTGCCGCCTGCAACAAGCCAAATGACTTATGAGCTTGTGCATCAACACGGAATTCAAGTCGGTTCGCAGTCAGCTGCTGCTGTCGCTGCTGCTGCTGCTGCTGCTGCTGCCGTAATGAAAACGAAAGTAACTCGTACTCGCTACTTGCGCTCACTCACTTACTGCTTGGGCCCACACCACAGCTCGCCATCATTCACACTTAAAGGCACAGTGGGCCAGAAAGATTATGCGCATATCTTAACTCAGTTTTAATTGGTGCCCAGACATTGATCAGAAGCTACCAAGTTAGTTTGTTTAGCTAATTACTTACTCAGATGTCAAATAAAACCGGCGGGATGAATGGGCCCTGAGTGCCCGGCGAGTTCCATACGTAAGATTAGTATTTGCATGATAGCAGTGACAGCTTCTGATACTGATCGTGTTCATTATCTAAGAATTTGTTTATTTATAAACTAAATACTCGTATCTATTCTGAAACATGAAAGGCAAAGTCAGTAATTTACATCTAAATCATGTTAAGCGAATGTCGTGTATCAAGAATTTAGTTCAATGAGAAATCAGAATTTCCGAAATCTTTGAAAATGCATTCATTGAAAATGCATTGCATTTTACATCTAAGCATATGTGCATTTCCAGGCAAAGGTCCACCGAACTAAACACTACATTTTTTAAAAATGATGGCATTGACTTATGATATCTTAAGTTCACAAGTTTGAGGTTCAAGGTTTTTAAGTAAATGTTTTGATTCAGATCATATATTTATATATCAAGATCCTACATTCATATGTCGAACTTTACATGAATAGAAACACTTTGCAACTGTTATAGGGTCTAAACACTCATCTGGAAACTAGCCTTTAAATAGAAAGCCAATTAATTTGTATTATTGCGTTTTTTCCAATTTAGATATAGTTTGCTTAGACTTGGGTCGATGATCATTTAGAAGATTCGAAGTCTTAATTAGTAATACTTTAGTAAGAATTAAAAGCATATTTAAGAAATCTACCTGTGTGTCTCTTGACTTCTTGGAATAGGAAACTATTCAATAAACTTTGGAATCTAGTATCTAAAAACATAGTTCATTATTCGGCAGAATATGGAATTTCTAATATGATAATATTATTATAGCCTGACGATTTTAAGACTCTCTTGCACTTTATCAATCAGATAACAAAAATTATCTACTCAACAGTTAAGATTGTACAATGTGTAATTTTTCTTGAACGGAACCAAAATTTTAGGTTCGGAACAAGTTTAGTTCCAAATATTTCTTCACATTTGGTTCAGTGAAAAATATGTCAAAATTCCTAGTTCGTTGCAGCGAAAAGAGAAGTAGTAAAACAATTTAAGCAATCTCTACACGGACACAATGAGCTCATCGCACAGTTTGACCCTATAAACTGTTATTTATTACCTACAACAGGTCCGAGCTATAAGAAATTCGAATTTCCATAGTTTGAAATAAATTTAATTTAAAAACTCTGCCAACTGTGAATGATGTACCCAGCCTACGGTTAATCCAAACTTACCCTTTTACAATCTCAACAAAACCGTCAACGCTGTTCCGTCCCGCACCGTTGTCTTTTCACTTTCGTTGGCATCGCTCTTTCGTTGTTGTAACCAGGCGGGGGCATGCAACACTATAGCCAGCGGTGCCAACGCTGACTGCGCAGCATCCAACGCTTGTAACCGAAACGGTAAATGTTTGTTGGCAAACCCGAGCAGCGAGCCGCGCACAGTTGCATTTTGGCGTTCGTCGCAAGCGATTCGCATTCGCAGCCCAAAAAACCAAAAATCCAAGAAACCCCCAAAAAAAAAAAAACCGCCAGTAGCGGCGCACGCGCTTAACAAAAAAAAACGAAAAGCAACAACTAAGTAACCGTTATTATTGCCCAGCCGCGGGCTACCGCCCATCATCAGTAGCAAAACCAAAGGCCATTATATAACCCAAACTGTGAGCGGCTTCTGCGCACAAATTGCGAGGTGGATGACGCCCAGATCTCTGGGCTAATGAATGCGCAGTCGTGAAAAGCAAAAGAAGAAGAGAGAGACAAATAACAAAGTGTAAGCTGGGCAGCCTCGTAAATTATTATATTTAAGACCGACCAAAAAAGGTCGAAGTCGGAGTTATTAAAGAAGTCCGAAGCCTAAAGTTGGCAGCTCATTTGACTGCAAGCGTGAAAGTGAAAAGCAGTCGCAACAGTCAGCGGCAGGATTCCAATAGCAAAACCATCGCCATCTGGCTCTGGGTCAGTCATGCGCGCGATGTGCCGCTGATGCTGATGCAGCTGCCCGTCGAGCAGCGATCAAGATGAACACAGCACTCACCTTGGCCTTGCTGCTGCTTTTAGTGCCCAACTCCCGGCAGTACGAGACAGGTGAGGCCTTTGGCTACATCGCTTTGCACAGAATCCGTCTAACTCCAACCCTTACAGACTGCGGCTGTCGGCCGTCACGTCGCGGCCCAAGAATTATAGCTGGTGCCAACACAAATGAGGGACAATTTCCCTGGCAAGCTTCGCTCGAACTGCTCCATCCATCCTTGGGTTTTCTGGGCCATTGGTGCGGCGCCGTGCTGATACATCAATACTGGATTCTATCCGCTGCGCATTGTGTGCATAAGTAAGTCGGACGCAGAGTATCTAGAAAACAAAGATTTCGAAATTGACGTGCAGTTAAGAGAGAGCTTATCTACAAGTCCAGGGTATACATTTTTAAAAGTTCCGTTGGATAGGACATCTTTATCAATAATGAGTTAGATGATCCTGGTAGCTTCTACGGACGATATTGCAAAAAATTAGAAAATTTTAGATACAGACCTGAAAGCCACCATACACCTTAATGTTAAAGAAGGTTTAGTGCTTTATAAAGTTTCTAAGCCACTGGCTCGGCTGTTGACATGGTGTTGGTTCGATTCAGTGTTTCACACAGCAATCTTTTTTGTTGGGGTTGCAAAAATGGGAGAATATTATACCTCAGGTATAAGAATACTTATTCCAGGATCTGGTTACCACAGACTTACTTATCATATAAATTTACACAAGTTGAACTCGAGATATAAAGGTTTACACGAAAACAGGACAGGACAGGACAGTTATATTAAGCTACATAAAGTCAGATATGTCGACTCCGTTCATATGTTTATATTGACATTACAAACACACCCCTTGCTTATGTCAGATTAAGGTGGAGATCCACAGAAGAATATTCAGAATCACACATAATTCAATCTGCAACTTGACAGGAAAGAAAGCCTAAATATATTGAAGAGACGAAATCTGCAGGATATGAACATAATCAGATGTTGTGTTAAAACCAGAGGTCGAAAAAAACAGTTAACACTTATTTTCAATGTGTTTCTCACTAACGGAAACACAAAAATCATGAGCAATTACTGTTTCTCACAGTGCCTTATTTTTTTTTAGAAATGTCTTTGTGTTTTCTGTTGACTGTTAATTTTTGAATTTACGTGTCTCGCTCAGTGGGAAACACATATTTTCGTTTTTTTTGTGTTTCTGTTTTACAAAGACACATATAAGTGAGAGAAAAAAAATAAGTGTCTTTTCCTCATAACTTGACCAACGTTCATCCGATCTTGCCCAACTCTTTGACGGATTAATAAATAATGCTGATTACTAAATATCTCTAGAGTGTTCGAACCATCTATCTGCAAAACTGTGGGAGATATGAGGTTGCTTCTAGCTCTTTCTACCTCAGAGATTTGATTGTTGGTACCGACAGTCAGACAGACGGACACGAGGACATGGCTATATCGACTCGGCTGTCGATGCTGATCAAGAATATATATACTTTATTGGGGCGGAAATGCGTTTGAACAAGATTAATATACTTGGTTTGCCTTTGGTACAGTGAATATGTGAAAACTGGTAAATGAAAAAATTGTATAAATCATTGTCCAATCATATCCACTAAGTAAATGGTCATAGCATAGACTAATAGAATAATTCCACTAATTGACATCCACTTTTGTTTTTCTGTTATACTTTAACTGTTAACAGAAAACACTTTGAACTTATGTGTTTTTTCAAAGTGTTTTTTAAGGACAGATAATTTGTTCTCTCAAAAATTAACAGTCAACAGAAAACACAAAGACATTTCTAAAAAAAATAAAGCACTGTGAGAAACAGTAATTGCTTATGATTTTTGTGTTTCCGTCAGTGAGAAACACATTGAAAATAAGTGTTAACTGTTTTTTTCGACCTCTGGTTAAAACTGACATTGTTAACTTTAAAGGTCTCTTTTTATACCCTTGCAAAGGGTATTATAATTTTGCCCAGAAGTTTGCATCGCATAGAAATATTCATTTCCCACCCCATAAACCATATATATCCTTGATCAGGGTGACGAGCTGAGTCAATTGAGCTTTGTCCGTCTGTTTGACTGTTTCTACGCGAACTAATCTCTCAGTTTTTAAGCTATCGAGCTGAAATTTTTAACAGAGTCTTCTTTTTGCTGCACACTACTAATATGTCGGAACCGACCGGATCGGATGACTATATCTCATAGCTCCCATAGGAACAGTCGGTCGGAAAACTAGTTTTAGTGAGAAAAACTTTTGATCTTTTCAATGGAAACGTCTCCAAATTTTGTAATCGTAGGTTTTCTATGTTTTTTTATAATTCTACCAAGTTTTTTTTTAAATCAGAAAACTATATGGTATAGCTGCCATACAAAAGATGTCTGAAAAGAAAGTCTGAATTTTTTTGTTTTTAATGTTTTGTCCTTTAATTTTGTATTTGTTTGTTTCCCATGCTTTCACATAATTTTAATTTTTGGCCAAATCGGATGACTATATCATATATAGCTCTCATACGAACCACCGGTCGGAAAATGGGAAAAAGAGTATTTTTATACTCTGTACCGTAGGTACACAGAGTATTATAAGTTTGTGCAAAAGTAAGTAACAGGCAGAAGGAAGCATCTCCGACCCCATAAAGTATATATATTCTTGATCAGCATCAACAGCCGAGTCGATATAGCCATGTCCGTCTGTCCGTCCGTCCGTCCGTCCGTCCGTCTGTCCGTCTGTCCGTCTGTCCGTCTGTCCGTCTGTCTGTTTGTCTGTCCGTATGAACGCACAGATCTCAGAGATGGTCAGAGATAGAGGTTTGACATGTATGGGACATATGCTTCTTATATCTGCAGGCAGATCAAGTTTATTTTCAATTTTGGCCACGCCCCCTCCCGCCCCCGCAATTTAGAAAAAACGTCATATCTCCCACAGTTTTGAAGATAGATGGCTTGTTCCTTCTGGACATATTTAGTTATTAGGATAACTAAAGGAATGAAGAAGATCGGATGAACGGTTTAAGAGTTATGATCAAATGACAAATTTTCTTGGTACAGAGTATGTTATAGTCGGGCTTGACCGACTTTCTTTCTTGTTTGAAAATATTTTAGCTAGGGTATAAAAACTTCGGCACAGACGAAGTTAGCATAGCTCTTCCGTTTGTATTCTAAACTTTCAATCAGCTTTATAAACTCTATGGTAACTTAAGTAAGATTATGTAGATGACGTAATTAGAAAACGACCTGGGGAAAAGTTTTCTCAGGCGCCCTTACTCCACTTCCTGGCTAGTGTGTTGCGGTGGCTTCTTAGCCTAACCACGTAATCGACTGCCTGGAAAACAAAGAAATAAAACCAAAAATCCATCATCGATGATCCGATTGTTTCCATATGTCTAAAATGCCACTGATATTTTTCCGCTCTTGCATCTTTCAATCATTCGAGCTAGAAGTAACCACATTTGTAATGATATAAGAAGACTTGGGCCAAGAGTAAGAAGCTCGAATTAAGTAGAATACCCTGTAAGTTGAGATTGAATATAATGGCTCTTGCCGTGCTTTTCGTGTATTGTGTTTCGTCCTTAGTGGTTTTTCACATCTTTGTGTCGATTAAATGAACCAGTTTGGCCCAACAAGGATACCGTGCCATGTATTTCTATTCTTTATTCAAAGGTTAATCTGTCCTAAATTTAAGAAAGTTTTTCGAAAAATATCTAGAAAAATTACCAAATTTTAGAGAAAAAATTCGACGAATTTCTACAATTGAGAAATTTTTTTCAAAAAATAAAAATTTTCGGTTTGTCCTTTCTAAGTTGAAGATTAGACTGTCTAAACACAAGAAATTTTCTTTAGGGAGGAAATCATTTTAGGTTTTATTGAGTGTATATGTACGACCACGTTTCTGTTCGCTTAGCGAAAATGGAAGATATATCTGTTGCACACAAGAAATAAAGGTCGGCCAGTTCACATTGCTTTAGTGTTTGGGGATTTCAGCAAAGGGTCGGCAATATAAGCAGAGACACCGGCAGAATTACGCCCCTACAAATGTGCTTATTTGTGAGTCAGCAGAGAAAGTTGTCACATTCAACCAACGAGCTTTAAAGCTCTATGTTCTCTAACTTAGCAAATATTTTAAAAACTTATTGAACCCTTTTCAAGGGTATACAAATTCCCTGTTAGAACACAGAGAAAAGAAAAGGGTACTATACATTGGATGATTTCGGTATCCAGTTGGAATGGATATTTTTTAATATTTATTTTTGGTTATTAAAAAATCCATTTAATGTTAAAGGGATCTTAAATTTTCATCCAACGGAGCTGAAAATCATCCAAAGCATATGAAAAATTTATGGACCTTTTTTATTCTCTGTATAAACTCCTCAAATTTAGACCTACTTTAATCTATTTCCCCAGCGATCTCTTCAATCTGCCCATACCTCCGCTCTGGACCGTGGTGCTGGGTGAACACGATCGGGATGTGGAATCGGGTAACGAGCAGCGTATACCTGTGGAGAAGATCATAATGCATCATCGCTATCACAATTTCCGTCACGATGTCGTGCTCATGAAGCTAACCAAGCCAGCAGATCTCACACGCTCCTCCTACATACGACGCATTTGTTTGCCCTTCATGTTGGCCGAGAAACAGGAGACCTCATCTAAGCCACTGACGGAGGATGCGCTTAGCCAGCAACTGGAGCTGGATCTTGTGCCCGAAAAGATAGACAATTTTCTGCGTAGCGTACAGAATCGTCGACGCTATCGAAATGTGACGGATCCGAGCATGAGGGAGCTAATGAATATGAAGATTTTGAGTCGTCTGCGCCAGGCCCTGGCACAGCGTTCGCCGCGTAGTGTAAATCGCACACGAAGACGCAACGACAAGCTAATGAAGCTGGAGACGGAGCAGGAGGGCGGCAAATCGTTTGAGAATCCGCTGGAAATGGCCTTTGTCGAGTGCGTGGCCACAGGCTGGGGCAAGGCCAACATAAGCGGGGACTTGTCCAGTCAACTGCTCAAGACACAAGTGCCCCTACACCAGAATCGCAGGTGAGCTACTCCCTTTATTCGCTTGAGCCTCCCGATCATACTGTCTTTATTCGCACAGATGCAGGGATGCCTACGGCAGCTTTGTCAACATACACGGTGGACATCTGTGTGCCGGCAAACTGAATGGACAGGGTGGCACCTGTGTGGGCGACTCGGGTGGACCTTTGCAGTGTCGCCTCAGCCGCGATGGACCGTGGATTTTGGCTGGCGTTACCTCATTCGGATCTGGCTGTGCCCTGGAGGGATTCCCCGATGTTTACACGCGCACCTCGTTTTACATGAAATGGATTGAAGACACAATCGCCTCTCATTGAGAATTTATTGAGTGCAAAACTCAGCTGTACATTAACTAGCTCTACCCTTAATGTTAACTATTGTGTAAGCTCTAGAATGTTCCCTAAGTTGTTTCCATTGAGCATAATAATTTAAACCGATTCTCCTGATTGGATTGGCTTAGCGCTAAATATCACAGTGGGTGTCCTGGTGGTCTCCCGTTATGGTTCTTAGTTTTGAGGTAAAATTAAAGGTTCCTGAACGCCGCTTCTCGGCTAAATTGGCACCATCTTGGCAAGCAGCTGCTGTTCCTCCTGCGGCAGAGTGACCCCCGATGATTTGCGCAGAGAGGCGGCTATGTTTAGGTCATTCTGAGCCACCTTAAGCAGGGTGGGTGGTGGCCAAAAACAAAGCAGGATCGCTGCACTCAACTGGTAGAGGCCGGCCAGCAGCATACCTAGAGCGGCGGTCCATTCCAGCAGTTGGAAACCCCATTTAATGCCATGAATCAGCAAACGTAGACTCAGACACAGCATATCCACATTCATGTCAACCCAGAGCAGCGGCAACACCATATTCTCATAGGGCAGCATTTGGCGATTGAAGTTAACTCTGCCCACCACTTGGTTGGCCTGCAGACGCAGATGCGTGCCCTGCATGGGAGCCCCCAGTTGCTGTTGGAAAATGGACAGAGATTAGACAGAGTAACGTACAACAAACGTAAGGTTCTTGGCTTACCTTTTGCACTACAAAGGCAGAGCTGAAACGAGACTCATCCGGATTGAGACCCTCAAAAGGCTCCAGTAGACTGGGATCAGCATGCATAAAATGTGGATAAGTAATAGCCAAAGGTATATCTTGCGGTTGAAAAGAAAAGATTAGATGGGGTGTCAAGCAACAAGAAGAATGGGTACTTACTGTAGTAACAGGGCGACACATTTCCCACGCCTCTCTTCAGACATCGATTGTTCTTGCAAAAGCACGAGCTGTTGGAATAGTGCAGATCACTATCAAAGCTATTGGGCTCCATCACAAACTCAATCCCGTCTATGCCGTCATTCTGTACGGTGCGATTAAACCTCATGGGAAGGCGACGGCAAAAGGTACGCCGATAGATGAGAAACGTATCCTTCTCGCTGGTATCCCGCGGAAAGAGCGTAGCATCATGACTTCCCCAAATACGATTGCACTGGGTGCCACTGAGGGGAAGAAAATGGAAAAGATAGAAATGTTTTAGTCCTTGGTTAAGTGGAAAAGACACGGTCATATTTTTATTCAAGAATAAAACGATTCTTTCTTAGATGGAACTTGATAGACGAAAAACAATTGCAAAGGAAGAGTCCTGAAGTCCTACAGTTTCTGTGAAATGCTTTTAAAGATAATATTTGTATTTACTCACTTGGTAGCCTCATCATACTCCCAGCGCTTAAAGCCTCGCTCACCATTGACACTATGCAACGAGTAGGCACGTGGTGAATCGGGCAGCTTGACACCGCGACTATCTCTCAGCTCCGGCAGATTCATATTGAACACATTGCTCTCGTTGCCCTCACGAAACAGCTGCCATAAAAACGATTAGAGTTCACGTCCCCAATCCCAGTTTCGGTTCAATAAACTCACCTTTTCCATGATACCAAAACTGCTGAAATCAATCAAACTGGGCACAAACTTGGACGCCAAATGCACCAGATGATCCTCGTAGCCCCACAAATAGTCATGCACGCTCACCTCCAGCATGGGCTGAGCATTCAGGCGCTTCGTCAGTGCACTCAGACCTAAGGAGGCGAACATGGAGAGGCTGGAGGCCAGCGTGGATATGCCCATCAAGGGTATGTTGGGCGCACGTATACGGTCAAGTTTCGGGTCGCCCACCGAACGTTCCGGCACAAAGAAATATTCGCGTCGCGGGGTGTAGGTGATGGTGTTGTTGGCCTCATTCAGGGTCACATTGTAATTGGTGAGCACCTCCTGGTAGACATAGGGTCCCACCTCGACGACTTTCAGCTTGGTGGCCCGACCCTCTGCAAAGTCATCCACATTGGTGTAGTTGAACATGTAAACCTTGACAAAGACTTCAATTGGCGGATTCAGCCAGAGCTTGTAGAGCAGGCTACCGGGTCTTAAATTCATTTGCTGCAAACGACAGCTCATCAGTTGAAGTGGTCAAAATCGCAAGCATATTGTATGCTTACCATATCTACGAACGCCTTGGCCGGATCAGTCACCAGGATAAGGGCTCCAAAGAACAGCAGCGTCATTCCGAGCGCGGCACATCGCAACAGCTCTGTCGGAATAAATTGGAGCACCAGTTGAGTTATGGCCGTTAAGTTATTATGCAATTGGCTGTCGGACGGCGACATAGTTGAAGCTCAACTGGTTTTGCGCATCGCGTGCTGCCAACATGCTAACGACCTTGCCGGCAACGAGCAATGATCTGCGACCTACCTCAATGGCAGGAGCAGGAACCGAACTAAATGGTCAACACATCAGCAAAACGATGACGACGGTGATGGCGACATAGCAGACGATGATGCCGCTAAAAACTGGTGTGTGCGTGGTTCAATGAACGATCTTCGATTTTATCATCGGAAGAGAGACGCAGCGAGTCGGCGAGACATGCACCGGAACAAACGGTCAGATACCACATATTCTTTAAGTTCAAAGATTCAGGCTACACTGAGCGTAAATTTGTGATTTTAGGGCTGTGGATAACTTTCGACAAGCGTTCCTTAATTTTATGCAGAGCTACTTTCAATTGAAGAATCGGAGTGCTCGGCTATGTCTTAAGTCTTTTCCGATGACTGTCAGTAAATATGTAAAATTGTCTTCCTAAGACTAATCTCTAATAGCACTAATAGCATGCAAAAAAATTTCGATTAAGTACCGATTTGGACAAAATAAGCTAACCATCTATGCTTTCGTAAGCATATATGCTGTATATATACAGATATATACAGATAGCATTGAAAAGTTTCACTTTTTATGCCCGGCCGCTGCACTTTTAAAAAGCAGATTCAGAAAATTAAGTGCTCCATGGGTGAATATTCTGAATAGCGGCTGCAGATCTGCTAACGTCTCTGCTCACATTGCCGACCCTTGCTTAAGATACTTCACTAAACTCAAAAACCTAAAATATAAACTATCATTGCAATGCAAACATATGACCTGGAATCAAAGGCATTTCGTACCCAATCAGAAACACGCAAAACTGTATTTTTACTTTTCTGCCCTTATGAGGTATAAGACAAGTGTGGGAAGCCCAAAAGAATGAGAAGTATCCGATCTGAGCAGCTTTCATATACGTTAACTGTGGTGTTTTTCAGCCAAATCAAATGAGATCTCAAACTAGTACAAATACATCCTTGGATAGCAATTTACACATGATCTTAGGTATAGTACAAAATAGATTCACAATGCAATATTTTTTAAGCCAAGCTGTTCTTAAAATTCCCAATTATTTCTAACACTTTTGTAATGGAGTGATAGTAGATTTATGACCAACTGTAATACCATTTTGTTAAGTGAATCTTTGAAGCATTCCATATGATAGAAAGTCTCTGTCACATCAAGAACAAATTGGGAATAGTTAAAATATTTTTATAGAAATTTTGTGCTTAAATCAAGAACTTTTGTACTCACTGTTCCTATAGAGACCGTTTGTACTAAATTGAGACTTAAAATTGGAAGGATTTCCATATTGTAGTGAACTTTAATTTCCTTCCTGTGCTAAGCTTCACAAATCGCTGTCTCCAAAAAATGATTTCTAATCTTCTACGTAGATCTATCTGTCACATAAACCTACAAATAGCAGAGCAAAATCAAATTTTATCTGACAAATTGCAGCTATTTAGAAGATGAGAGATCGGCTGCTAGTGACAATTTCTCAAAACTTCAGGTTGGCTAATCAAAGGACACATGTCTTGCTCAAAGTAACCTGAGATTAGGTACTTTTCTTTCTTAACGACAGTTATCGATAAGTTCCTATCGCTGCAACAGAGTGACCAGGGCCCGCCCAACATATTCAGAAGTAATTGGTCAGTTATTTTCTTATTTGATGAATCGAAGTCAAAAAGTTTAACAAGTAAGGGCGCTGCAGTCGAGTTTCCCGACCACAAAATACCCTGTTCATTTATTTTCATTTATTTGTTTTTGAATTTTTGAAGATGTCATCCTAAATGTAGGCAATACTTTTCTAGTCCTGATCAACAACTGGGGGGCTGCTTTTATCAGCTCAACTGTTTCGCTTATAACTTATAACTGTTTTTGGTCCGATCTGATTGTACTTTTCAGAATAGATAGATATTGAGCCTAGCTTGATGTATACTAAACCACGAGGCTCTAACTTGAAAATTGTGGATCTGACGGCTTTTTAGGTCTTGGATTTATAGAGGAGGTCTAGGTTTTTTGGGGATAAAAGGGGGACGGGGTGGAATTTTTCAAATCTGAAACAAACTTGATCTGCGTACAGCATAAATCTACCTTCGTGCAAAAATTTGTGGCTCTATCTCTTATAGTCTCTGAGATCGACGCGTTCATACAGACAGACAGACGGACAGACGGACAGACGGACGGACGGACATGGCTATATCGACTCGGCTGTTCATGCTGATCAAGAATATATATACTTTATGGGGTCGGAAAATTTTCCTTCTCCCTGTTACATACATTCGCACAACTTCATGATCCCCCTTTTCCCATTTTCAATGGGAACAGGGTATAAAAAGACCAAGAGGCAAAAACAATTCCATGACTGAGGAACATTTGCTTGTGGACCTTGTGTGACCAGAGACTTGGAGATCTATGTAAACTGATCGATCGATCTATCGGAACTAACCTTGACACTAAAATTTGGCCAGAGCATGAGGCTGCAGTAATCTTTCATTGAAGTCTTCAGCTTGTGAACACCCTCATTAAATTAAAGCAGTTTTTCAGAAAATCCGATTGATAATTCGATCAAAACTACCAAAAACTCAAACAGCTTATACACAACGCCCTTGTCTGCTATAATTTCGCTCAGCATAGACGAGAACATGCTCCCTCCCTTTTCCGATGCTTTGACCCAGATATCAGACGACCTTGCTTAGAACCATACAAGAGAGTAAGTGAGATGCAAAGATTTGAATCTTTCCATTGACGCGTCAACTTAAACTTGTTTGCCCACAAGAAGATCACCTTCCACACGTACGATATATCATTGAAAACATTTTCAATTCCGCATACAAAACTCTTATTTGTCGACTTACACAGGGCTTAACTGCTAATCTAAATGATGTTGATGATGCTGCCAGTGTCCTACCCCGATGGTGACCGATTTGCAAGGATCATGGCCGTTCACATCAGCCCCCAAGTGTCATTGTTTGCACAAATAATTGAAATAGAAACAAATACGCAGATCAATGAACTGCTTACCAAGCCCCTAACACAGTTCCAACTGGCACACAATCTCTCTGAGAGACGAAAACCCAACCAAACAAACAGCATTATCTCATTAACAAATTTTTGCCGACATTTACGTTTTGCTGCTGTCACAAACACGCTAAAGATTTCACAATCAAAAGCAAAAGTGCGTTGATCCAGCGCTTATTATTCATTGATACTCTGACATCCTTGCCTTGAGTCCCCCATCTTGGCCATAAATAAAGCGCTCAAATTATTCTGCTGCAACCAAATTCAAAGTGTTTTGCATTATGCAATTGCATTGCCCAAGCGATCCAAAAGATTGTCCACAGCGGCCGCTTGTCGCAGGTGAGCTCTGAACTCGTTTTTGACAAGCGAACTGGTCGGCTCAATATCAGCCGTGCGCCAGGCCATGCCAAGCGAGAGCTTCAGATACATCAGCTGCTGACGCTTGACGCCTGACGGCTGCCGCCGCCTCTGCATCGGTCTGAAGTTCAAGCTCACTGCAATTTACAAAGAAAAACCTGACAAAAACAAAAAAAAACACTTTTACAATACAAATGCACGACTGTCGAATTTTTGTAACCTGTCGCTGACTTACAGTCACTTCACTGACCCACTGAAGTCAAGAATGAATGAATGTTTTGTTTCTAACCGACGACGCGAGCACCTTCGAAAAGTGTGAGCGTGTGAGTGTGTGTGACTTCCGTCAAACGACAATAAATTAAGCAAATAGGCTAGACCAGAGCCCAGGTGAGCTAGAGATTTGCGCCAAGATGAGCTCGTGTTGTCGTTATGTTGTTTTCGTTCGTGTTTGGCTAATGATTAATCTCACATAACATTGTTGTCGTTTGCTTTGAATCATCACCAAAATTCCCAAAAGCCGAAAAACCCTTAAATAGGCGCAAAGTCAATGTCTCGCTAACAATTAGATGCCAGCCAATAAGGAAAAGTAAATAGATCAGCAAGTTTACGAAAACTTCCCCATCTCTACTTCCAGGCAATGATCCGATTTGGTTTTGTAAGTAATTGTTAGAATGCTAGTAGGTATAATAGCACAAATGGCAACAACATCAATAACAAGCTAGTGACGAAGTCATATGCAAATATCAGTAATAT
The DNA here is from genome assembly GCA_035044985.1 of Lordiphosa fenestrarum. NCBI lineage: Eukaryota > Metazoa > Arthropoda > Insecta > Diptera > Drosophilidae > Lordiphosa > Lordiphosa fenestrarum. Next base: position 339,374 of record JAWNNO010000972.1, on the reverse strand, counting down.
CTCGTTAATGCTTTATCGTGCTATTTGAATGCAGAATTAAAGTGCGGTCAGTCGACTGGAGGTCAAGTCAACGACAACAATCATCGGCAGACATTGAAGATGGACTTAGAATTTTATGTAGAATTTACAGAAAAAAGTTCGTCCTTTTGACTATATCGATAAGAGGGTCACTAACGAACATTGTCGTTAACATGGTTAAATAAAACGAAACGTTTTTACTTTCAAGGATACTCTAACTCGGCTTCACCGACGTCCTTTACCCATATACGAAAATTATGAATTGTTTTCAGAATGAAAATTTCCTTTTTGTTTTAGTTAGATAACTTTCTGGAGCATGCTCTTGATTTTTAAGAAGTTCTCTGATTGTAAGCTGGGCGTTAACGTAGTAACTATTGTTCTCTATGGTTCTATGGTTCTCATTTGTGCCGATGCTTATTCTTTATCTCTGAGATCAACTTAAAGCTGTTCTGGGTTATTCTACAAAACAGAAATAATAATTTTCATTATTTTTGTTTAAAGTGATCTACTTGACTGGCAAACGAACTCGGGACCTTTTGCATTCAACACGAATGAAATGACGTCTTATCACACTGCGACACGTCGCTCACGATGTATGATGTTTCGATGTGTGTGGCACTGGCTGGCTGCCATATAAGTAAGTCAATTGCTTCCATACATGTGTGAACACCTCCCAGAGTTTTAACTGTAGCCATTTATGTTCAGAGAAACCAAATACTTAGGTTAGGTTAGGTGGTAAATAGCCAAATAGCTGACACAAAAAAGTATATCAACCTGTCAGTGTATGTGAACGTACACTAACTCTATTTGTGTCTTTCCTAAGCATTTCGTATTAGCCAATAAATCCGTTATTCGTTGATTAAAAAGGGCATACTAAAGTTTTTTATCAGCATCAACAGCCTTGTCGATAAAGCCATGTCCGCCATTTTATTGCCTAGATTTCAGAGAATAAAAGAACAAGAGCATCCAAATTAACGTGTTTTTAAGAAAATGAAAACTTTAGAGGAGGAGCTCTTGCATCTAAAGAGATTGATCTGAAACATATTACTCTCATTCAATAATCTCAGAAGTTTTTCAAAATATTGAATAATAAATGCTAAAGTTATAAGAATATCACAACTTCTCAGCGCTTTATTCTTTTATTCTTTATTCTGTTGTAAACATTTTCAAACTAAGGATTATTTCGGTCGAAGGGTGCAACGTCATAATCTTAACCAACCGAAAGTCGCGAAAACTAATTTTAGGACCGATTAGAATTCCGCTTTACGGCTTAAGCTCGTCAGTAAACCAAACCGAACCGATTTTTTTAATACGGTTTTAGTTATATGGTTTAAGACCATGAATTACTTAACGGCTCGATTCAATTCAGAACAGGTACAAACATAGTATAAGCGTATTTTTTATAAAGTTTATCTTTCGGCTAAAATGTTTTAAATATTTAATTTGTCAGGCCAATTTGAATATCTTATAACCTCTTACAATTATTTTGTTGCATGTTGCATTTCATTTGCAAAAATTTGTTTATTAATTTAAATTATTTGCGTGTTGTGCTTAAACCAAAATTTTCAGCAAGCACGAATGGATTTTTCCCTTACATTGCTGTTTCATTTTCTTTTTCTATTCCACAATTTTCGACCACAGCTTCAGTTCCTGCGGCAGCTCACTATCAATTTTGGCTGCTGCTGTTGCCACTCGCCTGGTTTACCATTTTCAGTATTTATTGTTTGTTAATGTTAGTACAATAGTTATTGGTTGTTTGCATTGTTTAACGAGCATGCAAAGTTGTTTCAAGCTATTTATATTGATTTATTAGTGAATCTTTGGCACTCATTCAAACGTCCTAAACAAAAAGGGCTATACTTAAGTACAGTAATTACACACACGGTACATTTGTCATCTCAATCAACAACAACGGCAGTTCGCCTTCGGAGAAACATGTACTTTGCTTTGATTCAAATCATCGAACTCATGGTAAGGTAGTACGTGACATTTTAAGTCACAAACAATTTAATTTCAAATCTAAATTTATGCAAACTTAATTACAGCCCAGATTAAACTAAACTTTGGAATTATACACATGCACATACATTGCATACATTCAATGACTTCGTCAAAACGATCTAATGATATGTCAGCAATTACATATTACATACGGATTAAACTATTGACTACCCGGACTAGAAATGGTGAAGCCCTTGGAAACAAGCTAATGTAAATTATTGATATGCAAATCGGTTGGTCGGTCTTTTTTGATTTTGGGGACCACGTGTAGGAATCAACATTTACCAAACGATAAAATCTGAAGAGTTTGGTTATAAATTTAAAGACAAAGAAAGCGAAATTAATTAGATATCAAAATAAAACTTGTTTTGGGATACGCTTGAGTTTATTAGTTTTGGTGTGAATTCGCATTTATCAAATATATTCAACCATAACATTTTTTTGGATTAAATTAAATTTCAAGAATAAAACTCAGCATTTAATCATATTTAATATTACTGAAACACCGATTACGACTAGGGGCTATAAAATGGGAAAAGTTTGATGCATATCCTTAGTATGTAAGTCAAATTGAACCAATGAACCCATTTCATTGGAGTTAGCTTAGTAAGTCAACTTTTTACTCAAGCTAAGATATTTTGTACTTAATCTAGGAACGATCTTTTCGTTTTACTGTAAGGACGAAATGTTCTGGATTCAAGAACCTTTAGTCTAAGTCCTCTCAAAAACAAAATTTACTTGAAATTCTATGTAAGAAACTTTCAGAATTCTATAACGATCGATCTAGAACTTAGCCAGTGGTTTTCTTTTCGGAAAGAAGTTTGTACATATAAAGTGAGAAATGGGAATCACTGCAAATACTATTTCAATCGGACAACATAAGTGAACTTAATGGTTTCCGGACCCAACACCATTTGCAGAAGCGTTCGCAACTCACTTTAGAAGACAAGAATGGGAAATTCGAATATTTTTGACAAACATATAAAAATATTGCTAAATTTGAAGCCACATTTTCCATAACTTGCTACAATTTAGTTCTGTGATCTGTGAACACTTCAAAATTCTTTCCACGGGTGTCTCACAGCTTAATCATTTGGCTCTCTCGTCGTCGCACTTTAATTGGCATCAAACATTGCACAATTTTTTGGTTGTTTCTTTAACAAAATAGTTTTATGCAAAATAAAAACTTTTTGTACATTTTGTGATTTTTACGATCGCGTGGGGCGTTTCGAATTAACTTTTATGGGCTTTTGGCTTTTGGTCTGACACGGCTTAATTAAGAGACGCCTGGCTTTAAGTTGGTTACTTGGTTTACTCACTTGCATTGCGCTGGCTTTTATTGGTAAATAGTTTCATTGCAGGAGTGGAAAATCGCTCCGGCAATTAATTAATTATCTTAACGATTTATGATGAAAATCAATTAAAATTTGTTGGCTTTGTATTATTTATGACAGCAAATTAAACTATTAGCGTTTTGCAACAATTTCGATGCCGATCTAGATACAGGGCAATTTGCATCGCCCCCTGCTGTGGATTAATTTGTTTTGATTTTCATTTGCATTAGTTAGTTAGGCAGACAGTTTAGTTGGGAGTGAACGGAGTCGTTAGAGTATGATTTATTCTCGGCTATTTTTGTTACACTGCGGCTGTTGTTGTTGTGATTTGAATCGACTGACACGCACTTCCTATTCACACGAATTTTGACAACTGAATGCGCCAAGCTCAACTGCAGCGGGGACCTTTATATGGACTCTTGGCCCGAGCTCTCCGAAACGTAGACGTAGACGTAGACCGAGCGAACTCGAGCTACGATCGAGCATCTCGCGTCGAAGCGCGAAAAATCTTTTCATGAACCGGTCCACTTTCAAGCTCGGCTCTGACATCGTGGATGTCAACATATATGGGGTATATAACACGAGCACAAGATAATAGCCCAGAAAACATCGGGCAGCATTAAGTGAACTTAGGCTGATGAACTACCTATGTACCCGCCTGTTAACTATTACTTAGAACAATTTGCTCATTGGCTTTGTCTGGCCGGGGTTAGAAGGGTTCAGCTAATGCTGTAGTTTCTAAGATCGTTAGTTGTTGTCTTTATATATATTTAATGGCACAAATGACTCTATTTAATCTGCCTAACAAGAGACCCAGCTCAATTTACACTAAACACGCACACGTGCTCAGGGGCCTTTTTGAATATGCATATGGATGAGATTTTCCGCAATTAGAATCTATTTCTTGACGCAAAGTACCCGCCAATCTGTTACTTAGTAGGTAATAACGATTAGGCTGAAATGCGGATAATAAGTATGATCTGATTGAGGTTCGATAGATTGTACTTGCCCAGGGCGAGGGAACAGCTCCCGATCTGACTGGTGGTTAACCCATTAAAGTGATGGTGATCTATATGTCACGTGCCCGGCAAGCACGTCAACTTCAACCTCCAAGTATTATTAATGTTAATTGGTTCTTTGGCTGGCTTAATTATAATGGAGACCATTTGTCTAGACTCGAGAGAGAGAATCGGCACTCCGAAAACACACACCGGACAGAGTCTGGGTCCGAGGGGTGTGGACTTTTGCCCTGGGATCCATAAACAGTCCCAAAAATGTTATTAGCTAAAAATGTTCCAAATTGTTCCATTTGTTTTTGTTTGTTTTCTTGTGTTGACTAACTAGCAGATGGCATGTTTAGTTCCTTTTTTCATAATTGTTGTTTATGGCAAGTCTCACTATAATTATGGCTTTTTTTACCTAATTGCCAGCTAAAAGCATCATGAAAACAACTCAAGAAAAGCTTTCGAAAAGCTTTTAGGTCAAGGGATACCTTTGAAACTGGTGGAAAGTTTTCCAATGGAAAGCTCAGTCGCAAATAAACGCAACCAAAGGATGGGAAAATAGATAAAACATAGATAATTTTTCAAGCCAAAGCGCTCAAAAATAAGGGGCAAAGTTCCAGACTGTTCCCACAGGATACTGCCTTAGAAACTGATTTCTAGAAAAAATACAAATTGTCACGAAATTTTAAATTATTTAAGTCATGCGGACTGAAAGCTCTAGTGGGGTCACAAAGTCCTAAAACACCCTGAAATATATCTAAAAAGCTGCCGAATGGTAGGGTCACACTGATTTTACGGCCGCTTGTCTTCGAAATGCGATTATTAAATGCAATTTCAAGTATTTAAAAAATCGCATGAGATACTACCACAAATATCAACTCTGATTGTTCGATGTTGTCCGAAAAAATGTGCTACAAGTTATTTATTTTCAATTTAGTTCACAAAGATGGCTGTGCTTGAAATCCACACAAGCTATCGATGTGGCAACGCTACGCATATTTATGTTATCTTCTGGAAATCAAGAAAATAAATGAGACTAAAGCATGGTACGAAGAACGCCAAACTGATTTGGATCATAAAGCCAAATATTGCGCAGAGAAGCCAAAAACCAAAAAATTACAAAGTAGACATATTATACCAAGAATGACAGAAAAATGTGACAACATTCGGTGCTTTCAAGACAAGGTCACACTATTTTTCAACAGCAATTTGTCCATAAATGATTAAAATCGGAAAAATACAAAATATTCAGAATATGAAATGCGGATCGGCCATGTCCTAGAGAGTAACCAGGGGGCAGCTCTCCGCCCTGTTGGTGGTTCTTTTCCATATTGATAGCGAGGGAAGAAGAGGATGCAGACAAATATGCCTTGCTTATTTGGATTATTGGAACTGCACTGGCTACAAATTGTCACATATTTTTCAATTTTTCTTTACCGACTGTCAAAATAAATAAATGTATTTACTTTGGGCGCCCAAACTACAATCCACACACTAAGAAAGAGTGGCCACATCGTTCGTTTGGATTTTAATACTCCTGCGAACACAATACAAAACGCGGTTTTACAATGAAATTTTTATACTCTGTACCGAAGGTACAAAGAGTATTATAAGTTTGTGCAAAAGTATGTAACATCTAGAAGGAAGCATCTCCGACCCCATAAAGTATATATATTCTTGATCAGCATCAACAGCCGAGTCGATATAGCCATGTCCGTCTGTCCGTCTGTCCGTCTGTCAGTCTGTCCGTCTGTCTGTCCGTATGAACGCACAGATCTCAGAGATGGTAAGAGATAGAGGTTTGACGTGTATGGGACATATGCTTCTTATGTCTGCAGGCAGATCAAGTTTATTTTCAATTTTGGCCACGCCCCCTCCCGCCCCCGCAATTTAGAAAAAACGTCATATCTCCCATGTTCTTTCTGGACATATTTAGTTATTAGAATAACTTATCGATCCGCCAAAGGAATGAAGAAGATCGGATGAAAGGTTTTCGAGTTATGATCAAAAGACAAAATTTCTTGGTACAGACAGAGTATGTTATAGTCGGGCTTGACCGACTTTCTTTCTTGTTTTGAATGGAGTTTTCGTTTGCTACCGCTTTTTTGCGTTCTCCGTACCTTTTTTAAATAAAATGTCCATCAACTGTTCAAAGCTGTTTTTTTCACATGAAGTTCAACATAAAAAATTATTTTCGTGCGTTCTGAAAATCGTCTTTTTATTTCAATATTTCATGACTTTGAAAGAAGCTCAATCAATGGGCGTTTTTCTTACATCACAAGGCTACGACTCAAATAATTGGAAGCTGAACAAAAATTAAGCTTAAAGCAAAAAGAACACGTTTAAGGGCACACAATAAGGTGTGAAATAGACCAATTATATTTTGGCACATATCTGCCAACAGTGGGAAATAAACTTCACGTTACTCGAACTCATGGGTTAAGCTTAACAAAGTTCATGGTATTGCCTAGACAATTATGTTTTTATGTTTAGACAATGGTTAATACTATTTAGTACCTTGCATCTTATTTTGTATGTCTTTCCTTTACCTTTTCTTCGTATTTACACTATTAATTCACACAAAAAAAGCTTTGAAAAAAAAATACAGTTTAGTTTTAAATGAAACTAACCTGCAATAATCATCATTTTTTTTATAATTTTATACTCGAAATAGAGCAGCATCCATAGCAACACAGTTTTTAAATAGAATGTCTAAGTCTCTGAATCATTTGTGCATTTGACTTTTACTAAAGATATCATTAATTTTATATGGCCTGAAAAAATTTGTATAAATTAAAAGAATATAAAGAATCATGAACATGTGGCCTATCAAATGGGAATGGGAGTTCGGCAGGTCATTTGAAATTATCTTATATTAAGAACCATAAAGTTTGTTTTTAGATAAAAAAAAAAAGGGAGACTAAGTACTTGTACTTGTTTGTTCTATCAGTGGGAAAGGTAATAAGCTACCGGTTAGTAAATAGAAGCTTTGGCACACGTAAGTTGTTAAATTCAGTAGGGGGGGGTTTTCAAAGTGCTCGTTTTAAAATACTGATTTCAATCAAATTTTGCATGGCAGCTGAAAGATATAGTCATCCGACTTGGACAAAATTTTAAAAGTATGTTTGAAACAGGGATTAAAACCGAAACAAATTTCGGTAACGTTTATATTATATAGTACGACAAAAAAAACCGGGATGTGACCCTTTAATGTATAAAAAAGCGACTTCTGCAAGCATTGTTGCATTCCAGCAACACAAAGCGATAACAATTTAAACTTAATTGTTAATCATACAAGTTAAAGCAGAGTCATTAGGAACAAAATTTCAACAAATTGGTAAAGGTACCTCCAGAAGGAGTCCAACTAAAATGAATGCCTCTTTGATATGCCTAAATATTGTTTAGGATAGGCAAGCGAACCTTCAATTGCTGAAGTGGGAGGACGGGTCATGCTGATCAAGAATCTGTCTGTTACACACACTCAGAAAAAAAGAAAAAGAGAGATGAACGTTCGATAAGCAAGATCTTTAATACTTGATCCGAGCACGAATCTTTCTCAAATCAGGCAAAATAGTTCTAGAATCAAGTGCTAAACATACTCAAATTCAAAATTGCTTATTCTTGATTTAAGAGCATACTGCATTGTCAAAAAAAGAGAATGTTTATACTCTGTACCGTAGGTACATAGAGTATATTAAGTTTGTGCAAAATTATGTAACAGCCAGAAGAAAGCATCTCCGACCCCATAAGGTATATATATTCTTGATCAGCTTTGACAGCCGAGTCGATATAGCCATGTCCGTCTGTCCATCTGTCAGTCTGTCCGTCTGTCTGTCCGTATGAACGCACAGATCTCAGAGATGGTAAGAGATAGAGGTTTGACATGTATGCTTCGTATGTCTGCAGGCCGATCAAGTTTATTTTCAATTTTGGCCACGCCCCCTCCCGCCCCCGCAATTTAGAAAAAACGTCATATCTCCCACAGTTTTAAAGATAGATGGTTCGTTTTTCTGGACATGTTTAGTAATCAGGATAACTTATCGATTCGCCAAAGGAATTGCGAAGATCGGATGGACGGTTGTCGAGTTATGACCAAAAGACTGTTCGCTACTGCTTTCAGCTGCTACTGCAGCATCAAAATTTATACTGAGCGTATAATTTCGTTGGTACAGAGTATGTTATAGTCGGGCTTGACCGACTTTCTTTCTTGTTTTATATAGTATCAAGAGCTCATCAGATTCAAGAGTAGGATCGTTCACTCTTAAATCAAGAGCATCAAAGATTCTAATCATACAACAAATTAAAATCAGTTGTTTTTTCCAATTTGTTTATATTCAATTCATTGAAAATATATTGTTAAGCCATGTAGCAAGTTTAAACCGGCTCGAGGAATACACAACGCCTCAAAGCAGCATCAGTCAGTGCCTGTCAACTGTCAGTCGCACATACATCGCACCATGCCAGAAATGCCATAATTGGTTGAGAATTCCAGAGCAACATGAATGCAAAAATCGATTGCGCTCTCTGCTCGTTAGCTTCCCCACACACCCTTCTTCCATCAAAAACAAAACAGAGAGAGCGCGTTCAACGCTGCATTCTCTCAAATGTGCTTGCTCTCCTCTCCGTTTCTTTACGTATATGTACTCTGTGTACCTCTGGTACTGAGTATCATGACGCATTTCCAAAAAATCATCTAGAATGACCACCAACCTATCGATATGTTGGATCTTGTGGCCTAGTGTGGTTTAAAACCTTTTATTTATATAAATTAAAAAAACTGCAAGGGTATACAAATTTCGTTCCAGCCGAAGCTAACTTTCCTCAACTTGAGGCCAAAGTATGTAGTCACCTACACACCACATAAAAATATTAAAAAAAATTAAAAACAACTTAAAATTATTTTCAGTTTGTTAACTTAACTGAGTAAGTGGGCAAGAAGATGCAAATGTGTGAGGAAGAGGGCGAAAAACTACTGCCTCTTCTAGGCCATTGCCCAGCACTTAGTAGGAGGAGACTCAAAACACTTGGTCACCCCTTTCTTCTCAACCTCTCGGAAGTTTGCGTTTACTCAAATTTTAATCGACCTCCAAATGGTTCAACGTTTTATTGAAATGACTAGCACAATATCTATTAACTGGAATCTCTTCGTGCTGGGTGGTATCATCTAATAAACTAAACTACACACGAGTCGCCGGGCCTGGTCTTAAGTTTATATGTTGTATCTTACAAGACAATTTAACAATATCTAATTCGACTGACTAAAGTCCAAAGGCCAGTTGAGAACCCACTTAACTGATAGTTTTTCGATACACATATATGGGTGTGTTCCGGTTTTCCCATTTAACGTAATCGAATATTGCACGCGTTCCCTTTCCTATCAAACGATTATGGTAATCGGTGTCCCACCTAAGACTTATATTTAGTTTAAATTTGACTTCTTTATTCTCTCTGACTAAATGAATATATCATTTCTCCTCCATTCAAAAGGAACCAGTTTAGTTAACCAGCATTTATCACCCGACACTAACTTAGCTTGTCTCCATGCTCCAATGTTCTTTTTGATATCTGATTTGCTGACGTACATAAACTTTAACCCCAGCAAACAAATACCACAAACTATGGTTCAATATTGGCAGCTATCCGAAAACAAAACCAAAACTATTATTTAGTTGTGAAAATTACGCTCCAATTAGCATTCAGTTGTAAATGAGCCAATTGGGCTTATACCCTACCACTCCGTTGCCATCCTCAAGGCAAGGAAATTCCAAGTGAGAGAATGCAAATTGGATATAAACTAAGCCCGGTCAGTGGCTAAACTCAGTGCTGAGCTAACATAGTGGATGTTTATGCATTGAATGCTCAATTAAGCTCCGCTGGGAGGGTGGCAAAGCGGTTCACTGAGCACTAAATCTGTGACATGCCAAAGTCTCGCATTGACAAGCTCGACAAAATGCCAGCTAATATTGGGTAGCATGCAAATTGATGTGTTCTCACGCAAGCAAGGGGAATCCCGTGCGTATAATGCAACACACAAATTACAACTGTACAAGTTGCATTAACGGCCCTTTGACGTACCAGCTAGATGGCCTTTTAGCACATCGTAGCGAAACTGGGAACAATGGAAGGCACATAAAAGATGAACAAGCCAGCCGGGCCATGGCAAGGCGGAATCAATTTGTTGTTATCCTTGAACCAAATCAATGCAGAGGCAAGGTTTCCGCCTTGTACAATAACACGAAAGTTCCCCGGGAAACAGGAGTGAACTGATCATTTTATAGAAATTAATTAAATATATCTAAGCATGTACGAGGGCAGTTTGGCAGGTCAGCGAAATGTACGATAACATCTGAACGAGCTGCCCTATGAAGAGAATAAGATACACAGAGAGAAACGTGTTTTTCTGTTCGACTGAAGAGTCTTTTTATTTGTATGCGTCAGAATGAGCCGCTTAGCTTTTCTCCTTCCCACTAACTGTTAACGCTCTTGCTACACCAGAACAATAATAACTTTACATACGCCTTTACGTTAATTCACTTTGCTCTTTGAAATTTACACATCTTTTAATGGATTTTTGTTGCACAAATCAGTGCTGTTTGCTCAACCAGAACCACTTACACAGGCTTACAAACTTTGGCAACTGAGAAGATAGCTCACTTTCAGTATGTATTTTTGGTCTCTGAATTCAAATAAGGTTTTTGTTTTCCGCCAGCACGTCTGGTTCAACAGTAAGTATTTGTGTATATACAATTAATCCGTTCAAAACTTTTCAATAACATCACAGAAAACCCAAACACAATGTTTTGATTGCGTCAATAAACAATGTTTTGTTTCTGTCTTTCATGCAGTTTATATAGTAATCTACCTAAAATCGAAATAAGCTGTCAGAAAATTGTGTCGATTTACGTACCAAAAGTGTTTCCACAGTAACGTTAAGCTCTTTTTTAAATCGATAAATCGATAAGCTTTGGAGAAAAGGATCTTAAAAAAACAGAGGCTTTAATGTGTAGGGCTTCTAATGGTAATTATGAACATTTTTATAGATGTTTAATGACATTAAACTTTCCTGCCGATTGTAAGACTCAGTCTTCCAGAACCATCAGGATAAGAGAAGAATTTGGTAGAAAATAGGTTATATTTTTTAATGTGTTTTTATTTTATGTTGAACCGAACCGAAATTATAGGTTCGGAACAGGTTCAGGTTCAACTTTAGTACCTTAAGAGGTTCGGTTCGAGGTTCGGTTCACAGTAATCTGAAAGTCGGAATTCCGGTTTCAAACCGGTTCGGTTCAAACCGGTTTGCAGCCCTGCTTTCATGTATGCTGTGCTGTGTGAGAATATGTGTTTGCACAACAACACAGAGAAAATAAGTAACGGAGCTGTAGTTGAGTGCCCCGACTCCGAAATACTCTTTAAACAACTACCATCCCATCGCTCCTAAAAATTTTGTAAGTCTTTTAAATTGCGCTCGAAAAAATATCCGTTTAAATCCGGCAAGGCGAAAAGCCATTTCGGGAAGAGCCCGGCATTAACACCTCTTTGGCTTGAGTTGATCCCGAATGGCTTAATTTTGTTGTTCAGTGTACTTAATATACTTAGTGTTCCTTTGGAACAAAGTCAGTGGGTGTGGCTGGCGACTTAATAAACTGCCCTCTTAAATACAAAACGTTTAAAGAAAGTTTCGTTTAGGTGTTTAAACGATTGGGAATTAAACTTAATAGATGCATTTCAAGTCTGTTCCAAACTGTTTTTTATGTTTGACATTAGAAACTCATCAAGCTCGAAACTTAAAACATCTTTTCGCATGGAATTAGTCAGGGCAACCAAACGCTTCAACAGCCACGCCCTAAAACATCTTAACGTCTGGGCATGATATTTAAGTACTTCAGCAAGCCGATATAGACAAACATGCTTGATGATTGATCAAACCAGTGCTTGTTTTGCACAGTTGCATGCACGGAATGTGTCTATTTGTCAATATCAGCCTTACATTGTGCCTTCAGTTCATCTTTCAGTCGCTTGTGTGACCGCACCCTTAGACCAGAGCTACAAGTTAGAAGCATATAGACATCCTTCAGCACGAAGACAGCCTGTACCCAGTACAGCCGGCAATTACCCAAGTATATCAGCTGTACATATCTATAGCCGCTAATGGAACTGGAACGAACAATGAGGAACCAACCAACTCACTTAGTTGGAACCAATTATATTTAAATCTTTAAACGTAGCCGCCTCAAATGAATATTTAACGAGTTTTAATTACATTTGTTGTTGCATCGATATCATAAACAACAACAACAATAACAGCAAAATATTAGTTAGTGATCTGGTGTACAGCTAATATTAAGTTAATGGGCCTTACAAGTTAGAACAAGTCGCTCACCATACTTAGGGTGTGTGTGTGTGTGTTACGTATACGCAACGTACCACAACCGATTTCCCTATTATCAGATTAAGGCATTTGCAATTGTTATTGAAATCACCGCAACACATGACCCCAAATTAGCCAAGAATCAATGCAAAGTCGACTACGGACTCGCTGCTGTGGTATAATTGCTGTTCCATCACAGTTAAGCCGCCAGTGATTAAATAGAGGAAATTATAATTAATAACATTTTCAGGTGGCACCGCAGCCGACTAATCCTTCGCCACAAAATTTATCATTTGAGTTTAATTCTCATTTGATGCGCAATTCACTGATATCTCGTTAGGCCAACTGTCAGTATTTGTTAGCGTTGGTCGCGCATTTTGCGTTTCCCACTTCCGTTCCAGCTGCTGCAAAACTTCGGACACCTAATTAGCTTGCATATGAAAATATTTTCAGAGGCTTCTCGCTCACAACTTTCGCCGCTTCCATTCTTGTTCTGTGGGTGGGTGGCGTGTGGGCGGCGGGCTTATCATGATATCCTTCAGCGTCGAGCTTGTATAAATACCTGTGGCTGATGGATGGTGGCCAACATTTCATCTTGTCAGCTCAGCCAGTACCATTCTGTGCGAGTGTGTGTGTGTGTGCACTCTATTGCATTCGTGAGTGCGTGCTGTGATTTTCCAGTCAATAAATACTCAAAATTTGAAGTAGGTGCACAGTCCAGGTAAGGGTCATGAGACAGGCGAATATATGTTAAGAGCAAAAGCTTCGCAGGTTTTAATTAAAAAGAGTCTTAAGTGCAATAATTGTTGGCGCTTACAAATTTCTTCAGGCATATCAAAATGGACTCAGTTTTAAGTGTTCAAAAGATTTCAAACCACCTAGGAGTAGGTGTTCGATTCAAAATAGAAATTCTGAGGCAAATAGAATGTAAGAACGTGTGGTAGGCTCAGATGGTTGGAACCTCGAGCGTTTTTAGTTAAAACTCTTTATGAAAAACACCTCTTCCGAAAGTCAATCGCTTCGATTTTGGGTCGAAAACGGTTTGTGAAACACATGGGAATATTCAAAATTCAAAAGTTGCCATTAAAATAACTAATCAATTAAATTATTTTTGGAAAATAGTCGTAGTGATTATATAGTTGGCTGGTGAAAAATTTATTATTATTTAATGATTACGATTACAAATAATCAAAAATAATGGAAAATTACCATAAATTATTAAAAATAATTGAAAATAATGGAAAATAATGGAAAATAATCGTTTAAATATTTTCCATTATTTTTCATTAATTTCCATTATTTCGACTATTTGAGACTATTTGGAGAGAATCAAATTATTTTCAACATTACATTTAATAACAACAATGTTTCTGTACGAGATTGGCTTACAACATATTAACAAGAACGTATTAAATATTACATGTTTTCACATTAAATTAAACACAAACATTAAACATATTTATGGTTTGCCTTCATTAAAACTAATTTTTCGAATGAAAAATCAGACAATGATTGGCGCCTAGGGCTGTTTATAATACCAGCAAATGAAAACAGACGCTCTACAGGAGCCGAAGATGTTAAAGGCGTGTTGAAAGCAATAGACGCTTCTTTTAAAATGCCATATTTTAGCCATATATCTTCCGTGCTAGCATTATCACTCAAATAGCTGAAGAGCTGATGGCAAATTAAAGACCGTTGTGTCGTGCGTAGTTCATCTTGAGAAGATGGACTTGCGTTTTCATCATCTGCAAAAGAAAAAAGATTGAAATATGTTACAAATTCAAACAAACAGACAGATTTACTCACCATCAATGTCAAAATCATAGTTTTGTGCAATGTCAGGACAACTATTGCTTGTTGAACTCTTGAGAAAATTGAATTTTGTTGAGTGCTTTGAAAAAAAATTGGCTATTGCGTTCAAAACAATATCCCGAACTTTTTCTTCACTACACTCCGGGTTCAGTTTGTGCAAAACCTTCACCCATTTCAATTTTATGCACGGGGTAAGCACCGCAGCTGCAATTGCTGTGTGTGCTTCTGCCGTCAACAAGAAAAAGTCCTTAAACCGCTCTCGTAACATTTCATCAACTTTTAGTATGACAGAGCATATATAGTAGATTGCAGTTCCTCGTTCTTAGATAGTTTCTGCAACCTATTGCTCAACGTCATTAAACTCGGAATAATGTAGCCTATATTGAATGATATTAAAAAATTAATTAGACCTAAAAGTTTTTTAATATCTATTATAATTTAGATTACCATAGTTTAGGTTTTACTCTCCTTGTAAATGCAATACAACGTGTTCACTTGTTATGAATAGGCATTAATTTAGCTTATATGTTTTTTGAAACTGTTTCACTTTCCATACTTACCAAATATTGTATTATATTCACAACTGATAATATACAAAACTTCAATTACACAGAAAATTCACAATATTTAATTAAACAAAAACCACTTCAAACTTAAACTCAACATATGAACGTTCAAATATATAAAACGAAATGTGTTCAATTTACGCGTGTTGAACTTGCAAATTCTCTCTCTTAAACATATGATCGCGCTTAACGGAACCGCGAATGCCGCGCAAGCTATAAAATCCAATAAGAATTGGCATAGGCAGCGAACAGACGACCAAAAAAAAATAATGAATATGTTTAATGTTTGTGTTTAATTTAATGTAAAAACATGTAATATTTAATACGTTCTTGTTAATATGTTGTAAGCCAATCTTGTACAGAAACATTGTTGTTATTAAATGTGATGTTGAAAATAATTTGTTTCTCTCCAAATAGTCTCAAATAGTCGAAATAATGGAAATTAATGAAAAATAATGGAAAATATTTAAACGATTATTTTCCATTATTTTCAATTATTTTTAATAATTTATGCTAATTTTCCATTATTTTTGATTATTTGTAATCGTAATCATTAAATAATTGTGTAAAACCGAAAATAATCGCAATTTAATCATATATTCAACTTTTAAACAAAAATAATCTAATTAATAATGACTACAATTAATAATCATTATTTACCAGGTATGGTTAAGCTATTGCTTTTCATCATTGGCAAAGCTTTAGAGTCGAGGAACTTAAAAAAACAGGAGCTAATATGGGTGGGGATTTGATAAGTAGTTCTAAATTTAATTTTAGGTTATTTAGTGCACAATATAATGGGCAGGAACATTTTAAAACAAACATTTTAGGGTCGGAACAGATTCGGGTTCAGCTTTAACTTCTAAAGAGGTTCGGTTCAAGTTGCGGTTGACAGTACAATAAAAGTCGGAATTCCGGGTTCGAGCCGGTTCGGTTCAAAGCCGGTTTGCAGCCACGGTTCTTTGGAAAAAAAATAAACATAGCTCCGCCTGAATTCCTGAATTCCCCAAAATCTGAACGATTTACCTTGTCGGTCGATTTTAACGCGTTGGTTCTGTATCTGTAATCAATAACCAGTTTTGAAATCACACAGAAACCAGGCCTAACAGTAGATGTCCATATTTTAGACAAAGTTTTTCTGCCTGAAATTCTCGATGCAAGTCCAACTGCGAATATATAAGCTTTGCGACAATCACCAAAAATGTGTATCGTCTGTTTGGCATAAGAGTCATTCAGTCGTCAACAGTGACGCAAATGACGCCAGTGACCCAAGTACTTTTTTTTAATAGTATATTAGCCAACATCTAAGTATATCCGAGCGAGAAGAAAAGTTAGCTACATGCGTCAGCTACGCCCGAAAATGATTGAATCGATCTTAACAGTTCATTTGTTAGCTTCAATTGGCCCAGCCCAGCATCGACGCCCCTCGTATAAATTAGTCTGGCAAGTCGAAAGCTGTAATAAAATATGGCCCTAAACAGACCCAGTAATGAATGTGTTGCCAACTGTCAATTAGCTTACCACTTACTAGAACTTGAGTGGGCTATTTCCTATGAGCTTTCATCACTCTTTTACAAGATCTCAACTTGTCTTCTTCACAGGCCCCCCCCCCCATCTACCATCATGTCCAAAACAATGCGTTGCATTTTGATTGTTTGTGTGGCCGCTGCTCTATTCGCCTCTGGTTGCAACGTGGAGGCCACCAACTCGAGGCCACCGCGTAACAATGATATCAATACCATGGCCGATGCTTACAAATTTCTACAAGATCTGGACACGTACTATGGGGACCGGGCACGAGTTAGGTTTGGCAAGCGCAATTCTTTGTTACAGCTGTTGCGCAATCGCGGGATGGACAACAATGACATTCACGCTGGTGAAGTGGTAAGTAATTCTAATTTGGTTTTACTTTCAAATTCAACCTGTACTTACTTATCTTACAGACACACGTTTTGGGGGAGGAGGAGTCATTCTGAATCCGGTTCAAGCCAAAGATGACAACGATGCAAGCTTGTTTTGGGGCAATAGTTTAATGTGTTGAACAAAAAATTAATTTCCTGTAGTTGCAGCTACTGAATAAAATACCCACTTGAGAGATTTACTTACCTGAAGTCTCGTTGCGTTGCATTTTGAAAATGTTCTCAAGAAGCAATATAGAGGCCATCGGCCATGATATTGCTATGATATTGACAGTTATCGGCTGTCAGTTCTGATTTACCATTCAATTAGGTAAGATAGCATGTTTCATAAATTTCGAACAACAATTAAAAAACTCGCCCTAAAATTTTTGAAAAATTTTAAAAGCACTGGCGAATATTAAAGGGACAACTTTTAAGTGTCTCATGCGAATGCTTGAGATTGGGGTTGTCCCTTCCACTTCCCCATGCCATAAACTGACCTCACTTCATTTCCTCTAGTACTTACCAGAGAACGGCTTCTGGTGATTGCAAAACGATCATAAATAATCAACACCCGAATCCACATGTCTTTGCGTTCAATCGTTCATCTTGCTCACTCACACATATTCTCTATTCAGTTTTGTTCATTCAAAAACATCAACCCTAGTTGGCGCTCTGATTCCAATCATGCTCGATTCGGGTGTTTGTTCGTTTGACTTAACAACGAATGTGCGTTCATTACCTCATATGAGTTTTAACATATGCTAATACAGCGCCGCTCACTGTGCTGCTGACACAGATGAATGCGAGAGAGAGAGCGAGTTTGCTTTGTCATTTTTAGCCGGGAATCCCAAATGGAGAGAACAGAAAATCGTGTTTGTATTGGTGAACAAGAGAGACGATTTACGTGCAAACATATTCAATCAGCTCAAATTCACTCAACCGCACGAAGCTGTTGCCGAAATGATGTGTATTTTGCTCAATGAACACAATCATTATCGACTCGTACGCTCATACTCAGCCGATTGAAGCGTTCTCTGGTATGACAGCGAGTTAACTTAACGGCATGCTTTGTTTGATTGATTAATTGTGAGTGGAACTTTTTGTGTATGATGAAATGAAGAATAAAGTGATTTTTGCAGTTCTCTGGTACTTAGAAAATATTATTTCATTTCTAAAATCTACAAAGTAGGAAAAGTCGTGTTTAGAAAATAAGATGATTCTCCCAAATATTTGAACTCCGAATGTTGTTGAAATGAGCTCAGCATCAAAAAATATAAAACGTCGTGAATGAATTTGGAAAAACACGATAAGTAGATTTTTTTCAACGAATAGTCACTTGGGCAGAAAACTAAGATTCCAATCAACTATAGACCGGATAATTGACACTTGTCAGGAAAAAAATCTACCTTTTCGACCCAAAAAAACAATTACTCAAACAAAACCACCTTGGTACCTAAAACAAAACACAATAGACACATCCCTCAGATACACTACAAAAGCAAATACAAGTAACCAAATATACCGCACAAGATTTGAGGAAAAAAAAATGAAAACATAAATCGAAAATTCATTTACACAGACGGATCACAAATAATCGGAATCACGGCTTTTGCAATTACCACAGAATCAGAAAAAATTAAATCGGGCATTTTACCTCATTATTCCACAGTTTTCTCCTCTGAGACTATAGCCATATATGTAGCACTTGAAACCTTCAAAAGCAAGCGAGGCAAATATTGCATTTGCTCAGATTCTCTCTCCGCCATAGATTCCATAGCAAATGTTAATAACTCAGAACACTACTCGACAATAGCCCGTAACACTTTAATAAAAACACACCCCAAATTTAATATAGTTTGGATACCCCGACATGTAGGTATAAAGGGCAACGACTTCGACTTGTAAATAGTAGTATTACAAAAATGTACAAAGTAACGTAAACAAAAAAAACACAATACTCCCAAATATGTATAACTTGGAGCTGAAGGCCCTTGATGCCATTGCCCCGTAATATTAAGCTAGCCTGTAATTTTACTATTTCTAGGGTAGGTCTTTATAAATAAAAAAAAATAATAATAATATATACTGCAAAGAGCCATTATAGCTACAACACAGAGTGGCTGATGAATACTATTAGAACAGTTAATTACTGCCAGCGGAAATCGACCCAATTGCTTAATAAAACGAATCAGGTTCAGTAAGGATAGGAGACCTTGGGGGACCAGCGCAATGTGAAGTTTCTTGAAATCAGCTTATTGGGGAGTTTTTGCTGCAATTCTGCCATAACAGGCCTGGCCATGCGACAAGTTGCACCATCAGGCTTGATGAAATTGCACACTAAACTGTGACTCAAGCTGGATGCAATTCCGTCTAATGGCGTATATGTGGCTTAGAGTCGCTCCAAATTCGACAGCTAAGTTTGGCTACTAACATTGGGTCTCGTCAATATGAAAATGCTGTTTAACATGTTTCTTGTCCTCAAACTCCATTTGTATGATCTTCTGGTGAGCGTACAAGCGAAATAGCAGCAAGTCGGCTGTTATTAGCTATCCAATTTAATTAATAGACTCTAGTGCGTCTTAGATGCGCAGCTACCGTATTGCTGTTTCATTATCTGAATCGTAGGTTATCAATTAACTGAATTGAAGCTACATATTTTCTAGCAGCGGACAAAAATGGTGACGTCGTCTCTGCATCCTTCCACCTAACCATATTTTGTTGAACTCATGCGTCACTTCAGCTCTACGTCAGTTTCCCCAAAAAACGCTTATTTGGCTAAAGGATATTGCAGCCATGCAATCAAATACCTTGCCACGGATGACCTTTAGGCGGAACATCCGTTGCCGAAAACAAAAATTGCTTTTTAGGGCGCTTTGCCATCTTCCTTTTGTGCCGCGGCGTCCTGTTGCATCAATTTACACCAAGCCGAACTTTGAATTACATTAACAACATCCTGGCGACAGACATTGCACTGTCGGTCGTGAGTGCGTCGATGGCATAAATACCTGTTGCAGATTGCCAGCAGTCATCACTTTGTTCCCGCCAGTTGATGCCTGTTGCATACACAGTTCTGGGTACACGGCAGCTGGCCCATCCGACTATTTGTTTGTGCAGAAGTTCGAAGTGTGAAAAAAATAAAGGTAACAATTATAGTACATAAAAATTAACATAAATTAGCGAAAAAATAAGTTTAAAATAAAACTCAAAAGCGAATTATAAAATATGTGTGTGGAAAAATAAATTATCGAATAAATGCTCAAAGCATAGAAAAAACTTAAAAAAATTGAATATTAATGCCTGCCAACTGCGAAAATTCAAGAATACAAAATATTTTAATCATCCAGTTAAACACACTTCACTAAACCAAAAAATCAAGCCATACGGAATCGGCTCAAGGCTGTACAATATGGTCAGGCTCTACCGACTTTCTTAATTTTTGTACTGTTATTTTTAGAAATCAGGGCTCAGCACTCTGTTTTCTGTCTCTGATTGCTTCCGAGAAGCTCTTTCTCTTTCTCTGCTCTTAGTCTTTATAAATCATTTCTCTGTTTCAACTGACAACTTCTCTGTTCCCATTGCTGACCCCTGCACTACATAATTTTAAGTAGTAATAAAAATTTAATATTATGTTCTAACAGCAGTGTTTTATCCAATCACAGCCAATATAATGCGATACTTGCTGATTGTTTTCGTGGCGATCGCTGTACTCTGTGCAGTCCACGGAACGAATGAAGAGGATGAGGACTGGGAACTAATCCGAACAAGTATCGATGATGTACGCAACTTGGAGGATGCATATATATTTCTAAAGGCTTTGGATGAATACTTTGCCGAGAAGTCCAGACCCAGATTTGGCTAAGGAGGAAAAAAGGCGACAAAATATTGGAAACTTCAAATATTTATGGCCAATTTCGACCAAAATTCTTTTTCATTCCATTTTTTATTGAACTTTATGTGAGGATTTACTTACTTCTAAACTTGCCCACTTTAACTCGTATTTGCGCTTACACTTTCGAGACTTCAGCAAATGAATTGCTGCATTCAGTATATAGTATATACTATATGTCCTTTAATCAAATAAATAATCATGCAACAAGTCATCATTTACATCTTCTCAACTTTTCCAAACTAAAGCGGCAGGAATCCTTCAATACTGGCAGACACTGTGGAATTGCAAATAATATTATTAAATACATTGTGAAACATTACTCAAAGCACTTTAAACAAGTTTCCAAAAATTACAACTGAAAAGCACAAACAGAAATAAAATTTCAGTCATTAATGACACCTCCCATACAAATGTAGGTCTATATAGATGTCCGATTTCGAACAAATTTGGCAGAATAATGGAGAAGCATTAAAAACTAGTAAATACGGAGTTTGGAGACTTTTGCATTAAAAACAAAAAAGATTTTTCTTACTAGAACTAGTTTTTCCACCGATCCTTGCTATTGCATCTATATGTTACAGTCATCCGATCAGGCCGGTTCCGACAATGCAGCGTATTTGGACCAGAAGGCTTCGTGCAAAGTTTGGTGGCGATAGCTTTAAAAATGAGGGAGGAGATAGCATAGAAACAGACGGATAGGGGTGTGTGGGGAAGCTAACGAGCGAAGAGCGCAAACGATTTTTGCACTCATGTTGCTTTGGAATTTCCAACCAGTTATGGCATTGCTGGCATGGAGCGACAACTGTGCGACTGCCAGTTGAAAGGAAAGACTAACGCTGCTTTGAGATGCTATGTATTCCTCGAGCTGGTTTAAACTTGCAACATGGCTTAACAATTAGTTTTACAAATTATTGTATGATTGGAATCTGCGAAGCTCTTGATTTAAGAGTAAACGATCTTACTCTTGAATCTGATGAACTCTTGATAAAAGGAAGAACACACTCGGTTTATGACAATGATGTATGCTCTGAGCAATCTTGAATTTGAGTATGTTTAGAATTGATTCAAGAACTATTCTGCTTGATATGAGAATGATTCGAGCTTGGATCAAGAAAAACGGGATCAAAAATGTATACTTTCATTCTTATCGAACCTCTGACATCGAAAATTCTTGAACCAAGTATAAAATTCTCTATTTTTTCTCTGAGTTTACGTTTTCCTATACGAACTTTTTGACTTAGGGACAGAATCTGGCCCGATACATGCCCTCAATCGCAAACAGTTGGAAAAACTGAAAGTGCGAACAATGCCGTATCTTTGTTAATTTGAAACTAATTGCCTCCATACAGTTGTAAGATCATTAAAATATCTAGGAATAAAGTACTTTTTAGTAAACAAGTCAGTCTTACGGAGCGGTAGAAGGGCAATCATCAATATGGTTACTTCGCAGTTATTCTCCACATAAATACCGACTACGGTGGTGCCTACTACAGCGCCCCAACGACACCACATCAGACTAACGCACAACGCTTTGGCCCTCATAATGGTGGGCACAAATTCCAGGAGGGCACCGCCCAGCAGGCTGACAATCACCCCCGGCAGGGCCAAAAACAATATGAAGCAGAAAAGCTGCACCCATCGACCGATAACAAATATCAAAGCGAAGCCACATGTGGATGAGATGACCAGAGCGGCAACAAATATGATCTTGCGTGGCACAAAGAAGAGCAACAGCCAGCAGATGTTGTATAAAATGATGTAGGTGAGACCCAGGATAAGCGAGTCGTTGAATCCCTTGAAACCATCATTACAGGCCTTTTTCAAAATGGTCAAGATTAGAGATAGAAATAGAGCAGAGTTGCCCAACGATGAGCTTACCTCGACCAAGTCCTCTTCGCTGTTCTGAAAAATATCTACGGAGGGGGTGAATAGTATTGCACAGAAGGTCATGCCGGCTTTGTTGTCCATACGCATATTCGTGCGATTTCGCATGGCCGTAAACCAAATGCCGAACCCGTTGGCTCTAATGTTAATGGGAGTTATGGAATGTAAGAGATTTCAACATATACAACTATGGACATACAAATAGCACAATTGCAAGCAATATTTTGGTCAAACCAAATGAAATAGTGAAAAGAAAAGAATGAAAATATGTATTGGATTAGTTAGGTATATATTTGGACTGGAATTTGATTAAAAATTCTTATACTCTGTAGCGTAGGTACACAGAGTATTATAAGTTTGTGCAAATGTATGTAACAGGCAGAAGGAAGCATCTCCGACCCCATAAAGTATATATATTCTTGATCAGCATCAACAGCCGAGTCGATATAGCCATGTCCGTCTGTCTGTCCGTATGAACGCACAGATCTCAGAGATGGTAAGAGATAGAGGTTTGACATGTATGGGACATATGGTTCTTATGTCTGCAGGCAGATCAAGTTTATTTTCAATTTTGACCACGCCCCCTCCCGCCCCCCACAATTTAGTAAAAACGTCATATCTCTCACAGTTTTGAAGATAGATGGCTTGTTCCTTTTGGACATATTTAGTTATTAGGATAACTTATCGATCCGCCACAGAAATGAAGAAGATCGGATGAACGGTTTTCGAGTTATGATCAAAAGACACATTTTCTTGGTACAGAGTATGTTATAGTCGGGCTTGACCGACTTTCTTTCTTGTTTTTGATATTGAGTGTTAAATTGATCTTGAACAGAACTAAATTTCTTCAAAAGGATATGAAAAAAGATGCTATAATAAAAATAATAAAAAAAACGAATATTAATTAATATTCTGACCAAATAGATCTTGTGTGTGTTCAATCAAAATTCGAGCATTGCTCGAAAAAACTCTACATTTCGCTTGCTGTGCTGTCGAAGCGTCTCAAAAGTTCGAAGCAATCACGTGGATTGTTGGTCATTGAACACGTTTTTGAATCGTGTGTAATTATTCCGCAATTCTTTTGATGGAAACCTACTAAGCATTAAAAACAATGTGTTTTCGACTTAAATTTTATGCAATAATGCATAACCCAAAGGTCTTGAGCCTTGTGGCCTTGCCAGTCGAAATATTGCCAAACAGACAAATCTTAGCTTCAGATGGGTATTTAAAAGATCAAAAAACCTAAAAACACCACTTTAAAGAAACAAAAAACATTTATTGCCTCCAATTCCAATAAAAGTCTGCTGCTGAAATTAAGGAATTAGTCGGAGTAAGCGTAAGACTTTGAGCAGTGCAATGTACCATTTCAAATGCAAAAAAATCTTAAACGGCTAAAATACTAAGAAAAACCCCCTCTAACTGCCATTCGCAAGCAAAATCGGCAGCAATTTACAATAGATTAAATGTTGTGGACTGTTCAAACTAACACTCGACTTGGCGACTGGCCATGATTCCACTAAGATTGGTCGAAATCGGACATCTGTATAGAATAGCTGGCATAGAAAAGTCGAGTCAGACAAGTAGTCTTAGGGCCGATTTCTCATCAAATAAATAGCTGCTATGTGTCAGATAAACTTAGGTTTTGTTCTGTTATTTATAGGTTTATGTGACAGATAGCTCTATGTAGAAGATTAGAAAACGGTGGAAATGTCCCTACAACTGGCATTTATATATTTGATATGCTTTCTGTTGTGTATGCTAAGAACAGTGCGCTGTTAGCCACTTAACATATGTTATTCCCCCGCTCTCACTGTCAGTCAAGTCAGTTGGTCAGCAATCGTCATCGTGGACAGAACCGCTCACCTACAGCGGGCACCATCTCACAGAACAACATACGAACACACTCTTATTACATTGTAACCCTACTCCTATTATATATTCCATTTGATATTAGTTAATAAATCTGCTCTCGCATATTTAAAACTGGCGACGAGGATGGGATTAAATAAAAATAATTAAATTGTGCGAGAAAAGTTTAAATCACATGGAACACGCAGACAGCGATAAGAATTCGAGTAGCGGTAAAATCGTCAAAGAGGAAGACAAAAACAGCGCTACTGCGTCGAGCGGAAGTAGCGAATCAGCGAAACAAGGAAGAGAGAGCGATCAAGCTTCCAGTCATAGTGGAAGTGCCGCAAAGAACGAAAACACATGTGCCGATGCAGACATATGTAACTTACATAACTCTGAAGAAAATCATTTAGTAAACGACATTATTACGCAACGGGTTTCAATGGCTGGACTTGGTAGCCTGGAACCGTTTGACTTGGCTCATCCACACAAATGGACATCGTATTTGGAACGCTTCAACTTATTCCTGCTGGCCAATGATGTTAAAGAAGAAGAGCGGAAAAAGGCGGCTTTCCTAACGCTGGCCGGTGCGCAGCTATATGACCTCTTAACATCATTGGCCTCACCCACAAAGGTTAGTGACTTGAAATTAGATGAAATTTGCAAATTACTGACCGGCCATTTGTCTCCACGCCCTTCCGAAATCGCATCGTTCTACCATTTTCACAAGCGTGATCAACAGCCAGACGAGTCTGCAAGCAATTACGTGGCAGCGCTGCGCACATTGGCCAAGGATTGGAATTTTGGGACTTCGTTGGACCGTATGCTGCGCGATCGTTTCGTGTGCGGCATGAGGGATGAAAATCTACAGAGAAGCTTCCTGGCGGAGGAAGCCCTAACGTTGCAACGAGTCGTCGAGCGTTCTATGACCAGCGAAGCCGCAGCAGCGAGTGCAGCGGCCATGAGACAAACGAACGAAGCAGGCTCCATACATAGCGACTCTATACATGGTGTCTCAGCGAGTCGTTCCCGCCAATATCAACGTAACCGCAGCAGCAACCAGCTAGCGTGTGCTGGCTGCGGGGGTCATCACCTAAGGAAACAGTGCCCCCATCGAGAGACTGTTTGCCATTCATGCAGCCTTAAGGGCCATCTACAGCGCGTCTGTCGCAGCTCCAACATGTCAAGGGACAGCGCCTCAACGACAAATTCCAGGAACGCACACCAAGGTGCTTAACAGCACAGATCGTCTCGAGGAGAATCTGCTGTTCATCACATACTGCCGCAAGTATGTCAAAAGAAGTCAATATCAATCATTATCAACGGTCGCACCTGCTTATTTGAGGTGGACTCGGGGGGGTCGCCTGTGACCATTATGAAGGAATCAACGTTCCGCTACATCTGGCCTAAAGGAAGACAAGATCTCTCCAAATGCGATTTGGATCTAAACGACTACCAGAGGAATTCGATCCCAGTGAAGGGAGTCATCGACATATCCATTTAATACAACCATCGAAAGATAGAGAATCTACCCCTTGTTGTTGTCTATGGCGGCGGCGCGAATTTACTCTGATGTAACTGGTTTGATAAACTCGGCATACGAATTGAAGGAATATGTTCTATTTCAAACGGCACAAACATTGAATCAGTACTTAACAAATTCCAACATTTGTTTAAACCTGAGCTTGGCCAGTTCACGGGGCCACCAGTATCACTGCACATTGACTCAGCAGTCACGCCAGTTCGCCTGCCGCCACGGCGGTTACCATTCGCCATCAAGGGTCTCGTAGAAGAGGAAATCAATCGCTGGTGCAACCAGGGCATTTTGGAAAGCGTCGAATACTCGGAATGGGCAACACCAATTGTACCGGTGATCAAAAAGAACGGCATGGTCCGGATTTGTGGCGACTACAAATCAACATTGAACAAAGCTATTAAGCCACATTGCCATCAAATCCCAGCAGTCAACTCGCTATTAGCCTCGATCGAAGGAGGCTCAATCTTCGCAAAAATCGACCTGGCCCAAGCATACCAGCAACTAATTGTGGATCAGCAATCAGCTATGCTACAGACAATAATCACACATATGGGCGCATTCAAAGTCAACAGGCTGCAATTTGGCTTATCGTCGGCCCCGGGAATTTTTCAAAGCTGCATAGAGAACATATTGCGTGGAATTTTAGGAGTGTTGCCATATTTTGACGATATAGTGATTATGGGAAAATCGGAGCAAGAGCTTGCTGAGCGGCTGAACGAGGTCTTCACGCGTTTCGAAAAAACAGGACTGCGATTGCGCAAGGACAAATGCCAGTTCGGCAAATCATCCATTGAGTTCCTGGGTTTTCAAATCGACGCCTTGGGAATTCGGCCCTCAAGCGATAAGATAAAAAACAATTGCAAACTTTCCTCGGATTATTAAACTTTTATCATGCATTTCTGCCTAATTAAGGCAACATTTGCCGAGCCCCTACATCGCCTACTAGATAAGAGCGCCACTTGGACGAGGAAATGATAGCACGCAGACGCCTTTTCTGCATTAAAAGAGCTCATCACATCCGACAATCTGTTAGCCCACTACGATGGCCAGTTACCATTATTGCTAGCATGTGATGCATCTCCATATGGCCTAGGAGCGGTCCTTAGCCACAAATTTTCAGACGGCTCTGAAAAACCAATCGCATTTTACTCACGGACTCTCTCCAAATCAGAACGGAATTACGCACAAATCGACAGGGAAGCAGTCGCATTAGTTGCAGGTGTTAAAAGATAATAATAATTATTTATACGGACGTTCCTTCACGCTTGTCACCGATCATCGTCCGTTGTTGGGCATTTTTACAACGTCAAAACCAGTACCAAACGTAAAATCAAACATAATGCTCAGAAGTTCAATATTCCTCAGCGCTTACAACTTCAACATCGTTTATCGTGAGGGAAGGAAAATGGGCAACGCGGACTTCCTAAGCCGTTGCCCAATATCAACTGAAGAAGGTGCAGCACATACCGAAGAGGTGCTTATGATTGAACTAGCTGCAACGCCCAACATCAATGCGCAACTGTTATCATCACAAACTTCAAAGGATTCAACGCTCTCTAAAGTATTGAGCTGGGTGTTAAGGGGATGGCCTAACACAAATCGAAAGATCAAACCTACTATACCCGTGCTATTTGCGTCGTGAGGAACTATCGGCAAATAAAGGAGTCTTAGTATGGGGAAACCGAGCCGTCATACCCCCTCAAGCGAGGCCAACCATCTTAAAAGCTCTTCATGCAGCTCACCCTGGCATCGTTAAAATGAAGGCCCTAGCACGCAGCTATGTGTGGTGGCCCAACATTGACTCGGAGATAGATTTCATCCGGCTACGAATGGCCAAGCTGAGCGTATGGTACAGAGTACCAAAAATTATCTCAAAAAGTTTGACCGAAACGAAGAAATCAATCTCAGCCTAGCCCGGTTTCTATTTCATCAGCACATTACGCCACATGCAACTACGAACCATTCGCCAGCTGAGCTTCTGCTGAATCGAGAACTAAAAACCTATTTTGACAAAATTCAACCCACGGAAATAACATTTGGTAAGACCAGCAAAGGCACAGGCGATAATTGTTATTTTTCAGGTTCTCCAGTTTGGGTCAGAAATTACGCTGCGGGCCCCAAGTGGATCGAGGGTTGGGTAGCCACCCAAACTGGACCAATTTCCTACACGGCTCGCTAAGCCGACAACCGCCTAGTCAGTTGGCATTATGACCAACTTCCTAGTCGCCAGCAGTCGTCACCTCTGGGCGACAACGAAGACATGAACTTAGACCATTGTGAGCGCGAAGGCGATGCACCATCCCATGTAGCTGACGGAACATGCGCCGCTAGCCAACACATGAGCTAATCATCTGCGACGCCACCTACATTAACCAACCAATCCCCAATGCAGGCGCCAGAGGGACTGCGCAGATCCAGGCGTAACCGGCAGCCCCCACAATTCTACGACGCAACTGGGTGTTAAGGGGTGTTGTGTATGCTAAGAAAAGTGCGCTGTTAGCCACTTAACATATGTTATTCCCCCGCTCTCCCTGTCAGTCAAGTCAGTTGGTCAGCAATCGTCATCGTGGACAGAACCGCTCACCTACAGCGGGCACCATCTCACAGAACAACATACGAACAATATACACACTCTTATTACATTGTAACCCTGCTCCTATTATATATTCCATTTGATATTAGTTAATAAATCTGCTCTCGCATATTTCAAACTTTCACACAATGTTACAAAGTTTTCTCATAATCGGATGACTATAGCACATAGCTACAGTACGAGTGATCGGTGGAAAAAGAAGTTCTATAACGAACAACTTTTTTTTTGTAAATGAGATCGGCTTCAAATTTTGTACATGTTCCTTTGATAGGCTATTGCATGCTACCACTACGATTGGGCGAAGTCGGATATTTATATGTGGGAGCTATCCCATAGATAAGTAACGTTCCAAAAGTAGTCTTAGTTGGAACGAGAAAGCTAAGTTGACTTCGTCTGTGCCGAAGTTTTAATACCCTTGCTCGCTTAAATGGAGAGTGTCGGCATGGTAATACGCAGAATGAAATGGAGTTGGATAGGGCACACATTGCGAAAGATCCCGAACACCATCGCAAGGAAGGCAATGGACCCATTTTCCGACCGATCGTTTTTATGGGAGCTATATGATATAGTCATCCGACTTGGCCAAAAATTTTAGAATTAGGTGGAAGCATGTGAAACAATCAAATGGAGACGTTTCATTGAAAAGAAAAAAGTTTTTTCTTACTAAAACTAGTTTTCCGACCGATTGTTCCTATGGGAGCTTTGATATATAGACATCCAATCCGGTCGGTTCCAACATATTAGTACACTCAAAAAAAAGAGCAGCCTAGAATCAAGGTTAAGCACTTCCTAAAAAAAAAATTGCCTTTAGTTCAACTTTCAAGTCATTTTTTTACCTAAACGGCCAGATTTTGACCTAAAAGACCAATTTTCTGTCAGTTTTTTTTTAGGAAATGGTCGCCTGAATTTAAGGTCACGTTTCCGAAACGTTTGTAAAGAATGTTGCATCAGTTTAAGCTTAAGCTTTCGGCTGGCAATAAGCTGCGTGGCTCAGATATTAGAACATTGCCTTTGTACGTGGGAGTTGTGAGTTCGAGTCCCACTGCAGGCATATTATATATTTTTTTTTTTTTTTTTAACAGTGCATTTGGAACCCCGATTGTACAAAGCACCTCTATAGTATGTGGCACAGTTTAAATCTGAAGTCAAATATTATTTAAAAACAAGAAATTGCAATTGCGCTGCGGCAGGGAACAGTCTTTTGATCATAACTCGACAACCGATCTTCACCATTCCTTTAGCGGAGCGATAAGTTATCCTAATAACTAAATATGTCCAGAAGGAACAAGCCATCTATCTTCAAAACTGTGGGAGATATGACGTTTTTTCTAAATTGCGGGGACGGGAGGGAGCGTGGTCAAAATTGAAAATAAACTTGATCTGCCTGCAGACATAAGAAGCATAAGTCCCGTACATGTCAAACCTCTATCTCTTAACATCTCTGAGATCAGTGCGTTCATACGGACAGACAGACGGACATGACTCGACTGTTGATGCTGATCAAGAATATATGTTTGTACTTTATAGGGTCGGAGGAGCTTCCTTCTGGCTGCTACATACTTTTGCACAAACTTAATATACTCTATGTACCTACAGTATAGAGTATAAAAATTCCTTGTTAAAAAATTCACAACAAAGGAAAAAATCCAAAAATATTAAAGCTAATAAAAAAAATTTCCGCCCACACTGGGACTCGAACCTACAACCACCACGTTCAAGTCAGACATTCCAACACCTGAGCCACTCAGATCATTGATAAAATAAAGCTTAAGCTGAAATTTCTACATTACGAATATTAAGAAAAATTAACCTTAGACCCTCAAAAAAAAAACAGTCAAAATCGCCCTAAAATTTAGAAATTCGCCTTAAAAAGGGAGTCAAAGGCGATTCGCCATATATTTTAGAATAATTATTTCTAAAAATAAGACAAAGACTTTCTGAAATTAAGAAAATATTTACTATAAGCT
The DNA here is from genome assembly GCA_035044985.1 of Lordiphosa fenestrarum. Lineage (NCBI taxonomy): Eukaryota > Metazoa > Arthropoda > Insecta > Diptera > Drosophilidae > Lordiphosa > Lordiphosa fenestrarum. The sequence continues at coordinate 308,649 of JAWNNO010000972.1, read as the reverse complement.
AGAAAATATTTTCTTAATTGTAGAAAAGCATTATCTAGATTTTAAAAAACCTTTCTAGATTTTAGAAAAACCTTTCTAGATCTAAGAAAAAAAACTTTTTCAACTATTATTGACAGGAAAGGGAGCCCACTCCCCCCAGGGAGACTGGAGACAGAACAGGAAGAAGACCAGCTACACTAAGAAGCGTTTATCCCCTTATATATTATTTTTATAGGATATTTTCTTTCTGTTGGTTCACTAAAGTTTCTTTCTGAAAATCACATTGTAATTAGTAATCAATATTTTAATTTCTAACTTTACCTTGACTGGGACTTGAACTCGGGAAATCGGGGAAACTTCGCACTCGACTACCAAACACTCGCGTGAGTCACAGTAAAGAACGTAGTCAAATGCTAAGCACTCAGCTGCCTCTTTCATATTCCGAAAGCAGAGAATTCGAACTTGAGAACTACACGCGGTGTCTTTTTCTATTTTTCTAAATTTTAGGGCGGTTTTCTAGATTATTTTTCTATATTTTAGGGCGATTTTCTCAGCATGCCGAATATTAGTTGCCCCTTTTATATTCCGAATACACGGAATTCGTACTTGAGAATTACAAGGGGTGTCTTTTTAATATTTATATATTTTTTAGGGCGATTTTCTAGACTTTTTTTTCTATATTTTAGGGCAAAATTCTAAATGGCTTGTCTAAATTTAGGAAATGTGCTTTCTTAAATTTATGGCGATTCGTCCTATTTTAAGACACCGTGCAATGTATTTTTTTCTAAATTCAAGGGTGAATTCGCCCTTAATTTTAGAAAGTATTGAGGAAAAAATCTAGAAAAATTAACCTAAACTTAAGAAAAAATTAATAGAATTTCTAAATTTAAGAAATTATTTTCTAAAAAAATTTTTTCATTCATTTTTTCAATTTTCTTGTCTAAAAACATGAAAGGAAAATTATTTTAGGGCGAATTTCTAAACATTAGAAATTAAATTTTTTGAGTGTATTAAGGTTACTATTTCCTCAACAATAAAATGACTAAAAATTTTGCCAGCTAAAATGACTGAGTTCTTTAGAGGAACTTGACCGCACATCGCGCGTAATGACAATGGCGGACAACGTTAAGACTTCATGTCAATAGTGCTTAATAACCGGAGGACCAGGGCCCGAGACCCAGTTAAGGTAAGGTATATTTACTAATAAACGATTTTAAGAGTTTTTCGAAAGAAGAATTTGAACACAATATATAGTACTACTACCACCACACAAGGTCAAGGCAGGGTGAGGTGTGGGGGTTGGTTTATAGAACGTGGGGGGATACAACATTTTTAAGTTTGTGAGGAATTTTGTTCCTAAAATAAGGTAATTTTAGCCTTGGTATAAGGCAAAATACTGCCTAAAAGTTAGGAATGTTGTTCCTAAAAGTAAGGTCAATAATTCCTCACTTTTAGGCAGTTTTTAGCCTTCTACCATGGCTAAAATTACCTAAAAAGTTAAGGTCCATTTTTAGGCCAAATTACCATGAATTTAAGGTCATTTTCGGGGGTTTAAGGCAATTTATGTTTTTGGGTGTAGCATGCGGAAAAAAGAAGACTCTGTGCAAAATTTCAGGTCGATAGCTTCAAAACTGAGAGACTAGTTTGCGTACAAACAGACAGACGGACGGACAAAGCTCAATCGACTCAGCTCGTCACCCTGATCAAGAATATATATAGTTCATTGGGTCGGAAATGAATATTTCTATGCGTGGCAAAATTACAATACCCTTTACAAGTGTATACAAACTTCGGAGATGCTTCCTTCAACATGCTACATACATTTGACTGACCTTTTTTCATGATTTAATTTATACCAGTCTCATTAATGCATTGCTGAGGTGTTTCAAACATCGGCCATCGTTTTATAAACAATTCATTTTGCATGCGTCTGACATGTTGTGTAAGCATTAAATTCATGAAGTTCTTTTCCTGAATTGAATGATATTGAGCGCTAAATTTAAAAATGGGAACGTGGCGGGACGGGGTTGAATTAAAAACTTGGCTTGAGATGGAGATGAAAGATACAAGATCTGATATTCTTTCTCGCCCGCTGGAAACGTTTTTCTTGACTCATGTAAAGCAATCATAGAATTACTGCATTAATATTTATTATCGAATACAAGCTTGTTACAAATTGTTGTACAAATATTAAAAACTTGTACTTACACGACATTACTTAATCCAGATTCACAATTTACAGAGAACACCCCACGTGGACATAACTCATAACTCTTGGTTATGACTTGTCTCTGGTAATAGACAAGTCATAAACAAGAGCGACTCTCTTTGAGCCCGCACTATTGCAAATAGTTCGCGTACAAGAATGTCACATGCAAATTGGAGCTTTCTGTCATCAACAACATTTGCTATAAATTCTATGTCAATTCCAAGGGCTTGTCATTCAAGTTAGCAGACGCGACAACGCCACTTGTATTATCAAGATCTGACTCTAGAATTTGAAAAATGATGTCTGAAATACAAAAGTTCTACCTGAATAAGTGCGTTTTTATCACAGGCGGCACAGGATTTCTCGGCAAAGGTTGGCAAAATCAATCGACAATTCGAAGTAGTGCAAATCAATTTTTGTCTTCCAGTCATCATTGAGAAGCTGTTGCGTACCACAGATGTCACTCGCATCTATATAATGATCAGATCCAAGCGTGGCAAAGACATAGAGGAACGAATGGATTCATGGCGAAAGGATTCGGTAAGTAAACGTTAGCAATATCAATACAATTGTTGTAATCAGGCCTTATCCATCAAAAGTTGTTTGACGTACTGTTGGAAACAAAGCCCCAGGCTCTGGATCGAGTCCAACCCATTACGGGTGATTGCCATCAGGAGAATTTGGGCATAAGCGAAACGGATCGAGCTTTACTAACTAGTCAAGTACAACTGATAATTCATAGCGCCGCCACGGTACGCTTCAATGAACCCATTCATGTGGCCTTGTGTCTCAATGCACGAGCTACAAGTTTTCTGGTGCAGCTAGCCAAACAGATGTCTCACCTGGAGGCCTTTGTCCACATTTCAACGGCGTACTCCAACTGTGTGATTCCAGAAATCCAGGAAAGATTCTATCCAGAGAATCTGAGTTGCAGCGCCGAGAAAGTTTTTAATCTTAGTGATCAGCTAAGTGAGGAACTGCTTGAGAAGATAACCCCTGCTTTATTGGGAAAGTTTCCCAACACGTATACCTATACCAAGGCCCTGGCTGAGGATGTTATACTAAAGGAGGCTAGAGATTTGCCGCTGTGCATTTTCCGACCAGGGATAAGTAAGTATGCATAGTTCATTGCGTGATGCAGGAAGAAGCTCAATTTATTCGTTGATTCAAGATATTAGTCTGATAAATCGAGCTTACATGGTTTTGAACTTTGTGCAATAACGACCAAGTTAAACCCATTTACTTAAGTTATGATCTTTGAATATATTTGTTACCAAGCGCAGCTCTAAACGAGAGCGAAAGCTAAAGTCGGCTCTGCCCGTCTTCGATATACCCATAACTCAGGGGAATTAGTGTTTAATAACATCTCCCTATATTAATTAACAGAGCATTAACATTAATTTGAATATTTCACCATTATGTAAGCAAACAGCGCATGCGGCTCAGATAAATATGCAACGTTTTTTGTAACCTTTATAACTCTGGCATTTATTATCCGATCTATATATTGCTATCTATATATTCAAGTTACATTGAAAACCAAAAAGTTGCCTTTGTTAAAGTGTATACTGAGCTTTAGGCAGAATAAAGTCAAGTCTTAGACGGGTTTTACACGGTGAAGCAAGCTTCATGAAGTTTTTCAAAAAGCTCTTTCTTGTGGACAAGACAAGCGACACCACAAAGGAACAAAACTCAATCGACTCAACTCATTGGCCTGATCAAGATCAATATGTGAATAGTTTACGAGATCGGATATTAATATTTCGGTGTACAATTAAAGCAGAACTTCTTCTCTTGCAGCTGATTTAACTAAATTGAGTCTATTTTTTATTTACCCTTTTCGAACAGTTATCGCCACTCATATGGATCCCGTATCGGGCTGGATTAACAATCTTTATGGACCCATGGGATTAGTATATGGCGCCTCCCGAGGTATTATTCGCGTCTTTCATGCTGACACTGCAAAAGAGATAAGCCTTGTACCTGTCGATTACTGTGCCAGCATGGTATTGTCTGCCGCTTGGAAAACCGCCTTGGAGGCTGACCCACGCCAGATCCCAACTATCTACAATTTTACACCCAGCGAACAGAACCTAATTACCCAAGGAGACTTCAATCAAAAAGTGCACAAATACGGTTATCTAAATCCTTGGTACAAGACTATGTGGTTTCCTTTCATGCTCATTATTGACACTCCATGGCTGTTTCACCTGATTGCCTTCTTTTATCACACAATACCCGGTTACCTTGTCGACTGTGTACTTCATCTTAGCGGAAGGAAACCGCTCTTGGTAAAGACCTACCGGAAGATACACGAAGGCTTTGCATTCATGCAACCTTTCTCTCGAAATACCTGGCGATTTGACACCACCAACACCAAACAGCTGTGGGAGGCCATGTCTCCGGTAGATCGTCACCTTTTCAACTTCGATATGGCCAAACTGGATTGGAATGATTATTTCATAAAAGCTTTATTGGGCATGCGCTTTTATTTGGGTAAAGAGCCGAATACCCCAGAGTTTCTAGCCAAGGCACTCAAACGTCATAAACGGTGAGTCTTTGATTTTTGCCAACGTTTTAGAAAAAAAGTAAATATTGGAATTGTTTTCAGACTAAAAATCTTGCATCGACTGGTGCATTTTGCCTTCTGCTGGGTGGCTGCACTTGTTTTATGGTCATTTGTCAAGAGGATCTTCTAGAGAAATCGTTGGAGGTTTTTGTGGCAGTGCTTTAAATAAACAAAACCCTGGTTACTTGTGAAAACTAGAACTAGACCAACTAAATTTCATTAAAATGTAAGGGCAGGTGCTAAAGTACCTCAGAAAATTCCGTCACGACGTTTCTCGATATTGAAAAATAGACAGACAAAAGGAAGCTACTTCGATCCCATTAAGTCCCCCCAAGAATATTTGAGCTGCCGATTCGGTATCTGTACTGCGGTTTCGGTTAAGTTCAAATCATATTGAATTTATATTGCCTAAAGGTAAGCGCCTAACAAACCGAACCGTTTAGAGTCCTGCATGACCGCTTGTGCTATTTGTATTTCAATAACAATTCAATTTCAGTAACAATTATTGTACATAAAAATTAACATAAATTAGCGAAAAAATAAGATTAAAATAAAACTCAAAGAATTTCAAAGAATTCCTAAGAAATTCAAGAATACAAAATATGTTTGGATAATCCAGTTAAAAACACTTCACTGAACCAAAAAATCAAGCCATACGGAATCAGCTCAATGCTGTACAATATAGTCAGGCTTCACCGACTTTCTTACTTTTTGTACTGTTATTTTTAGAAATCAGGGCTCAGCTCTCTGTTTTCTGTCTCTGATTGCTTCCGAGAAACTCTTTCTCTTTCTCTCTCTCTTTCTCTGCTCTTAGTCTTTATACTACTGTGGGCAAAAATTTGTTTGTAAAAATGAAAAATCTTTATTTATTCTTCTAAATCAATTTCATCCCCTTCAAAGTAATCCCCTCCCGATAAAATACACTTATGTCAACGTTTTTTCCAATCCTCGAAACATGCCAAATAGTCCCTTTCCGGTATAGCCATCCGCGCTTTCTTCGATTTTGCTTTTATCTCCTCAATCGACTCGAAACGCGTTCCCCGAAGTGGTCTCTTGAGTTTTGGGAATAGCCAGAAGTCACACGGAGCCAAATCAGGCGAATACGGTGGTTGCGGAACGATATGCGTCGAATTTTTGATGACTTTTTTGCAAGAAATTGAGAACTTTCGGTACCAAATGGTCTTTCAAAATGGTTTTCACAGATCCTTCTGATATTCCGATCATATCAGTAAGGTCTCTAACAGTCAACCGACGATTTTTGCGCACTAATTCCTCCACTTCATTGACGTGTTGGTCATCCGTTGACGTCGATGGTCGTCCGGAGCGCTCCAAGTCATCCACACGTTCTCGACCCTCTTTGAAGTCTTTGTACCACTTATAAACATTTTTTTGTGACATGGTAGAATCACCAAAGGCCTTCCGCAACATCCTCAATGTTTCCGCAGCCGAAATTTCATTCCGCAAACAAAATTTGATGGCACTTCTCTGCTCAGACATTGTAAATATCGAAAAATGCACTCTTGGTCGTTTGGAAAACACAAACGTAAATATATTACTGATAATGACATTCACATGAAATTTGGCACAGATGTCAACAACAATCCTGCCAACTCAAGAAAAAAGAACTAGCCCGAATTGTTAGGCCCGCGAAGTTTAAATTGACCCTTACACCTTACTTTTTGCTCACAGTAGTAAATCATTTCTCTGTTCCCATTGCTGACCCCTGCTCTACATAGTAATACAATTTAATATTATGTTTTAACAGCAGTGTTTTATCCAATCACAGCCAATATAATGCGATACTTGTTGATTGTTTTCGTGGCGATCGCTGTACTCTGTGCAGTCCACGGAACGAATGAAGAGGATGAGGACTGGGAACTAATCCGAACAAGTATCGATGATGTACGCAACTTGGAGGATGCATATATATTTCTAAAGGCTTTGGATGAATACTTTGCCGAGAAGTCCAGACCCAGATTTGGCTAAGGAGGAAAAAAGGCGACAAAATATTGGAAACTTCAAATATTTATGTCTAATTTGTATAAAAAATTATTTTTCATTCCATTTTTTATTGAACTTTATGTGAGGATTTATTTACTTTTAAACTTGCCCACTTTAACTCGTAGTTGCGCTTACACTTTCGAGACTTCAGCAAACGTCTTTTCAGCTAATGAATTGCTGCTTTCAGTATATATAAGTCCTTTAATCAAATAAATAATAATACAACAAGTCATAATTTATATCTTCTCAACTTCTCTAAAGCGGCAGGAATCCTTCAATACTGGCAGACACTGTGGAATGACAAATAAAATTATTAAATACATTGTGAAACATTATTCAAAGCACTTTAAACAAGTTTCCAAAAATTACAACTGAAAAGCACAAACAGAAATAAAATTTCAGTCATTAATGACACCTGCAATACAAATGTAGGTCTTCTCTTTTAACATAGTAAACCAAATAAAAAAAAAAACAAGATTAATACCATTTGATAATGTGAGAGTTGACGAATGACTAAAACTACATTTAGTTGCAATTATTTATTCACATTAAGAACAACCAACATTTGACCACATCCATACTAGAATATCAAGTCTCATGTACTCACGAACAGTGTAAATGTTGTCTTGGGAGGATGCTGATGCGAAATGGAAATTTAAACTGGTAAATTCTTACATATGTATGTCAGTCAATGCTCTTGAACATGTGTTGTAAGTAAATATATAAAAAACTATATTGAGTAACACGAAAGAAGGGCCGAATTTCTTTCTTGTTACACAATATGTAACATAAATAACAAACTTTCGGAGGTATTTTTTTCTGGGTGAACAACTTTTGTTGAACTTGACTGGTTTTGGAACAACCATAAAGCTGTACATTTTTGTGCACTAACTGCCTACATTCTCGTTTTGAGCGCTTGTCGAATTAAGCGGTACCCGGTTTATTGATCTAAAATGGTCTCTTTCGATTTCCTGGTACAGCGTGTTCTAAAAAATAGAAATAAATTCAACAAGAAAAAATAGAACGAATTTTTTATTCCTTCTTGCATTTTCAAGAATTTCGCTCTTGCTATCGAGCTAAGTTCGTTTTCAGTATAGTGTATTTAGGCAAGGGGACTGAGGTAAAGAAACAGAGAGGAGAGCTAGCACATTTGACAGAACACAACGTTGAACTCGCTCTCTCAGTTTTGTTTTTTTTGGGAAGGGTGTGTGGGGAAGCTAACGAGCGGAGAGCGCAAACGATTTTTGCACTGGAATTCCCAACCAGTTATGGCATTGTTGGCCTGGAGCTACTGCCAGTTGACAGGCAAAGACTGATGCTGCTTTGAGATGCTATGTATTCCTCGAGCCGACTTAAACTTGCTACATGGCTTAACAATTAGTTTTCCATCAATTTAATTCAAACCAAATAGAAAAACACCACTCATTTTAAATTATTGTATGATTGGAATCGGCGAAGCTCTTGATTTAAGAGTAAACGATCTTACTCTTGAATCAGATGAACTCTTGATAAAAGGAAGAACATACTCGGTTTATGACAATGATGTATGCTCTGAGCAGTCTTGAATTTGAGTATGTTTAGAATTGATTCAAGAACTATTCTGCTTGATATGAGAATGATTCGAACTTGGATCAAGAAAAACGGGATCAAAAATGTATACTTTCATTCTTATTGCACCTCTGACATCGAACATTCTTGAACCAAGTATGAAATTCTGTATTTTTTCTCTGAGTTTAAGTTTCCCTTACGAACTTTTTGACTTAATCGCAAACAGTCGCAAACAGTTGGAAAACTTGAAAGTGCGAACAATGCCGTATCTTTGTTAATTTGAAACTAATTGCCTCCATCCAGTTGTAAGATCATTAAAATATCTAGGAATAAAGTACTTTTTAGTAAACAAGTCAGTCTTACGAAGCGGTAGAAGGGCAATCATCAATATGGTTACTTCGCAGTTATTCTCCACATAAATACCGACTACGGTGGTGCCTACTACAGCGCCCCAACGACACCACATCAGACTAACGCACAACGCTTTGGCCCTCATAATGCTGGGCACAAATTCCAGGAGGGCACCGCCCAGCAGGCTGACAATCACCCCCGGCAGGGCCAAAAACAACATGAAGCAGAAAAGCTGCACCCATCGACCGATAACAAATATCAAAGCGAAGCCACATGTGGATGAGATGACCAGAGCGGTAACAAATATGATCTTGCGTGGCACAAAGAAGAGCAACAGCCAGCAGATGTTGTATAAAATGATGTAGGTGAGACCCTGGATAAGCGAGTCGTTGAATCCCTTGAAACCATCATTACAGGCCTTTTTCAAAATGGTCAAGATTAGAGATAGAAATAGAGCAGAGTTGCCCAACGATGAGCTTACCTCGACCAAGTCCTCTTCGCTGTTCTGAAAAATATCTACGGAGGGGGTGAATAGTATTGCACAGAAGGTCATGCCGGCTTTGTTGTCCATACGCATATTTGTGCGATTTCGCATGGCCGTAAACCAAATGCCCAACCCGTTGGCTCTAATGTTAATGGGAGTTATGGAATGTAAGAGATTTCAACATATACAACTATGGACATACAAATAGCACAATTGCAAGCAACATTTTGGTCAAACCAAATGAAATATTGAAAAGAAAAGAATGAAAATATGTATTGGATTAGTTATGTATATATTTGGACTGGAATTAAATTTAAAATTTTTATACTCTGTACCTTAGGTACACAGAGTATTATAAGTTTGTGCAAAAGTATGTAACAGGCAGAAGGAAGCATCTCCGACCCCATAAAGTATATATATTCTTGATCAGCGTCAACAGCCGAGTCGATATAGCCATGTCCGTCTGTCCGTCCGTCTATCCGTCCGTCTGAACGCACAGATCTCAGAGATGGTAAGAGATAGAGGTTTGGCATGTATGGGACATATGCTTCTTATGTCTGCAGGCAGATCAAGTTTATTTTCAATTTTGGCCACGCCCCCTCCCGCCCCCGCAATTTAGAAAAAACGTCATATCTCCCACAGTTTTGAAGATAGATGGCTTGTTCCTACTGGACATATTTAGTTATTAGGATAACTTATCGCTCCGCTAAAGGAATGGTTATGAACAAAAGACAAATTTTCTTGGTACAGAGTATGTTATAGTCGGGCTTGACCGACTTTCTTTCTTGTTTTTGATATTGAGTGTTAAATTGATCTTGAACAGAACTAAATTTCTTCAAAAGGATATGAAAAAAGATGCTATAATAAAAATAATAAAAAAACGAATATTAGTTAATATTCTGACCAAATAGGTTTTACCTATTTTATCCAATTTGTGTGTTCAATCAAAATTCGAGCATTGCTCGAAAAAATTTTCATTTCGCTTGCTGTGCTGTCGAAGCTTCTCAAAAGTTCGAAGCAATCACGTGGATTGTTGGTCATTGAACACGTTTTTGAATCGTGTGTAATTATTCCGCAATTCTTTTGATGGAAACCTACTAAGCATTAAAAGCTATGTGTTTTCGACTTAAATTTTATGCAATAATGCATAACCCAAAGGTCTTGAGCCTTGTGGCCTTGCCAGTCGAAATATTGCCAAACAGACAGTTCTTAGCTCCAGATGGGTATTTAAAAGATCAAAAAACCTAAAAACATCAGTTTAAAGAAGCAAAAAACATTAAACGATAAAAGTCTGCTGCTAAAATTATGGAATTAGTCGGAGTAAACGCAAGACTTTGAGCAGAGCAATGTACCATTTCAAATGCAAAAAAATTTTAAACGTCTAAAATACTAAGAAAAACCCCCTCTAACTGACATTCGCAAGCAAAAACGGCAGCAATTTACAATAGATTAAATGTTGTGGACTGTTCAAACTAACACTCGACTTGGCGACTGGCCATGATTCCACTAAGTTTGGTCGAAATCGGACATCTGTATAGAATAGCTGTCATAGAAAAGTCGAGTCAGACAAGTAGTCTTAGGGACGATTTCTCATCAAATTAATAGCTGCTATGTGTCAGATAAACTTAGGTTTTGCTAAGAACAGTGCGCTGTTAGCCACTTAACATATGTTATTCCCCCGCTCTCCCTGTCAGTCAAGTCAGTTGGTCAGCAATCGTCATCGTGGACAGAACCGCTCACCTACAGCGGGCACCATCTCACAGAACAACATACGAACAATATACACACTCTTATTACATTGTAACCCTACTCCTATTATATATTCCATTTGATATTAGTTAATAAATCTGCTCTCGCATATTTCAAACTTTCACACAATGTTACAAAGATTTCTCATAATCGGATGACTATAGCACATAGCTACAGTACGAGTGATCGGTGGAAAAAGAAGTTCTATAACGAACAACTTTATTGTTTTAAATGAGATCGGCTTCAAATTTTGTACATGTTCCTTTGATAGGCTACTGCATGCTACCACTAAGATTGGGCGAAGATAGTAGATAAGTAACGTCCCAAAAGTAGTCTTAGTTGGAACGAGAAAGCTAAGCTAACTTCGTCTGTGCCGAAGTTTTTATACCCTTGCTCGCTTAAATATTGAAACCAAATTTTTTTCCCACAACAACCCATTTTCCGACCGACCGTTTTTATGGGAGCTATATGATATAGTCATCCGACTTGGCCAACAATTTTAGAATTAGGTGGAAGCATGTCAAACAATCAAATGCAAAATTTGAGGATGTTAGCATTAAAAACAAAAAAGATTCTCTAACCATCTCCAGCTATACCATATACAGGGTTGTCCATATTCGGCGGACCCATCTGGCAACGCCATAACTTTTGACAGAGATGTCAGATCGCTTAATGACATACCGCGTTTGAAGCGTCAGTCCAAGCAGATTTGGAACAATACACGCCACGCGAGCGCTCTGAAATAGTTGAAATTTACATTCAACAGAACAAGTCAATTGTGAAAACTCAACGTGCTTTTAAAAAATTAAAATTTCACATTGAATGGGACCGTAAATAAGCAAAATTGCCGTATTTACGCCACTGAAAATCCTCAGGAGATTCAAGAAGTGCCTCTCCATGACGAAAAAGTCACAGTTTGGTGCGAAAACGGTCATTGGGCCGTTTTTCTTCCAAAATGAAAATGGCCATGCTGTTACCATCAACCAGGAGCGTTATCGCGACATGATGACCAATTTTGTGATGCCAATTATTCGTCGAAAGCGTATGAGGCAGTTCTGGTTTCAACAAGACGGCGCTCCACACAAGTCGCATAACAATCGATTTTGTGAAGAAATTGTTTCCGGGCCGTTTGATGTCGAAAAGTGGTGATTTGGACTGGCCACCGCCTTCGCCCGATTTGACGCCGCCTGACTTCTTCTTGTGGGGATATTTGAAGTCAAAGGTTTACGTTAACAAGCCAAGGACCGTAGAAGAGCTCAAGGACAACATTCGCGAAGAAATAGCCGCTATTCCGGCCGAAATGTTGGCGAAAACGATGGAAAATGCTGCAAAAAGGGCACAATACGCCATCAACGCCAGAGGCGGCCATTTGAGAGATATCATATTCAAAAATTGATGTAAACAAATCTACTTGGAACAAATTAAATGATTAAGATTGCCAACCGCCAAATTTTTATTTTTTTCTTTGATTTTTTTAAAAAAAACATGGGTCCGTCGAATATGGGCAACCCTGTAGTTCGGCTCTGCGCAATGAGGCCCCAATGAAATAAGGCCCCAAAAAAATAATGAAATAAGGCCCCAAAAATTTACATAAAAAACAAAAACCACAATTTTTCCTAAAATTTGGGGTGTTATTTCCTTTTTTGGGGCATTATTTCCTTAATAAAATTTGAAAATGAAATAAGGCCCCAAAAGAAGAAATGAAATAAGACCCCAATCTAATTTTTGGGGCTTTATTTCATTTTTATTAGGAAATAAAACCCCAATTTTCATATAATTTTTTTGGGGCCTTATTTCATTTTGCTTATTTGTGCTAAATCCACTGCCATTTTACACGGGCTTGTATTTTTGAAAACGAAAAACATGCTTTTTGTATATTTTTGTCTTTAAAAATGATAAGTGAATTAAAGGAAAATTTACCACCGCCGAAGAGGAGATATTTAATGGACGGAACTTTTAGAATACTTCCCAAAGGTTGCTTTAACCAGCTCCTAGTCATCTATATTCAATATTTTGATGAGGTAATTATTTTGTTTTATTTATATATTTATTTATTATATATATAAATATATATATCTTTGCGCCGCAGGTGAAAATTTTTTCCAAAAAAATCGCGCGATTTTTTAGTAAAAAATTTTCATTATTTCTTAATGTTATAGAAAGTTTATTTTACTCAAAATGCCAATTCAAAAATATTTACAAATCTTATTTTAGGTGTTCCCGATATTTTTTGTTTTCCATGCAAGTCTTTGTTTAATTAAAAATACTTATATCAAGATTGTAAATTTATTTCTAACTTCTTATAATGAAAATATTGAAAAAAAAAGCAATTAAATGAACAAAACAAAAAACAACTGAAAAATTGGGGTGTTATTTCATTTTTGAAATTGGGGTATTATTTCATATGAAATAAGGCCCCAAATTTGGGGCATTATTTAATTTTTTTTTAAGGGCCATATTTCATCTCAGTGGGGTGTTATTTTATATTTCAAATTGGGGTGCTATTTCATTATGAAATAACACCCCAAATTTGGGGCCTTATTTCATTTTGCCTGCAGCCATATAGTTCTCCAATTTTGATCAAACTTGGCAGAATTATAAAAAAGCTAAGAAAACCTATAAATACTAAGTTTGGAGACGTTTCCATTGAAAAGAAAAAGTTTTTCTCGCTTTAACTAGTTTTCCGACCGATGGTTCCTATGGGAGCTATGATATATAGTCACCCAATCCGGTCTGTTCCAAAATATTAGTAGCATGCGGCAAAAAGAAGACTCTGTGCATAATTTCAGGTCGATAGCTTAAAAACTGAGAGACTAGTTTGCGCACAAACAGACAGACGGACGGACAAAGCTTAATCGACTCAGCTCGTCACCCTGATCAAGAATATATATAGTTCATTGGGTCGGAAATAAATATTTCTATGCGTTGCAAAATTACAATACCCTTTACAAGTGTATACAAACTTCGGAGATGCTTCCTTCAACATGCTACATACACTTGACTGACCTTTTTTCATGATTTAATTTATACCAGTCTCATTAATGCATTGCTGAGGTGTTTCAAACATCGGCCATCGTTTTATAAACAGTTCATTTTGCATGCGTCTGACATGTTGTGTAAGCATTAAATTCATGAAGTTCTTTTCCTGAATTGAATGATATTGAGCGCTAAATTTAAAAATGGGAACGTGGCGGGACGGGGTTGAATTAAAAACTTGGCTTGAGATGGAGATGAAAGATACAAGATCTGATTTTCTTTCTCGCCCGCTGGAAACGCTTTTCTTGACTCATGTAAAGCAATCAATATGAATTACTGCATTAATATTTATTATCGAATACAAGCTTGTTACAAATTGTTGTACAAATATTTAATGCTTGTATTTACACGACATTACTTAATCCAGATTCACAATATACAGAGAACATCCCAAGCACGTGGACAGTCTATTACCAGAGACAAGCCAGAACCAAGAGCGACTCTCTTTGAGCCCGCACTATTGCAAATAGTTCGCGTACAAGAATGTAACATGCAAATTGGAGCTTTCTGTCATCAACAACATTTGCTATAAATTCTATGTCAATTCCAAGGGCTTGTCATTCAAGTTAGCAGACGCGACAACGCCACTTACGCCACTATTATCGCGATCTGGCTCTAGAATTTCATAAGAAACCAAAAATGATGTCTGAAATACAAAAGTTCTACCTGAATAAGACCGTTTTTATCACTGGCGGCACAGGATTTCTCGGCAAAGGTTGGCAAAATCAATCGACAATTCGAACTAGTCCAATACAATGTTTGTCTTTCAGTCATCATTGAGAAGCTGTTGCGTACCACAGATGTCACTCGCATCTATATAATGATCAGATCCAAGCGTGGCAAAAACATATTGGAACGAATGGATTCATGGCGAAAGGATTCGGTAAGTTAACGTTAGCAATTCAATACAATTGTTGTAATCAGGCCTTATCCATCAAAAGTTGTTTGACGTACTGTTGGAAACAAAGCCCCAGGCTCTGGAGCGAGTCCAACCCATTACGGGCGATTGCCATCAAGAGAATTTGGGCATAAGCGAAACGGATCGAGCTTTACTAACTAGTCAAGTACAACTGATAATTCATAGCGCCGCCACGGTACGCTTCAATGAACCCATTCATGTGGCCTTGTGTCTCAATGCACGAGCTACAAGTTTTCTGGTGCAGCTAGCCAAACAGATGCCTCACCTGGAGGCCTTTGTCCACATTTCAACGGCGTACTCCAACTGTGTGATTCCAGAAATCCAGGAAAGATTCTATCCCGAGAATCTGAGTTGCAGCGCCGAGAATGTTTTAAATCTTAGTGATCAGCTAAGTGAGGAAATGCTTGAGAAGATAACCCCTGCTTTATTGGGAAAGTTTCCCAACACGTATACCTATACCAAGGCCCTGGCTGAGGATGTTATACTAAAGGAGGCTAGAGATTTGCCGCTGTGCATTTTTCGACCAGGGATAAGTAAGTATGCATAGTTCGTTGCGTGATGCAGGAAGAAGCTCAATTTATTCGTTGATTCAAAATATTAGTCCGATAAATCGAACCTGCATGGTTCTGAACTTTGTGCAATAACGACCAAGTTCAACGCACTTACTCAAGTTGTGATCTTTGAAAGCGCAGCTCTAAAAAAGGAAGAAAAAAAAAGTTTTTTTAAATTTTCTAGAGCATTAGAATCCCTTAAGCTTTTTATTAGTGGACAAGTGAGCAATTTCACTAATAAACTACGAGGAGGCTAAGCTAACTCCGTCCGTGCCGAAATATTGATTTCCCTCAAATTATGCAAGTCCGTTCAAATATATAAATTTTGAACACTAGTCTATTTGAGCAACGCTTACATTGAAAACCAAAAAGTTTTTCTTACTGAGGCCCGATCGTTTCTATGGCAGTTATGGTCATCAGGGTTTAATCAAAATTTTGCTGTTCGAGAGCTTTTATCAATGATTTTCCCGCAGAACTATTTCTCGATAAAGTCTTCCGACTCGGTCGGTTCCAACTAGGGTTGTCAATATTTTACTGATATTTCGATTTATCTATAGAAACTTTTAGAAACGATATATCAGAAAACCAGTAAGAACGTCGATCAGGCCCAATTATAAAATACTCTGTACCTTTAGCCAGTGCTACCCATCACAAATATTTGTTTTCTTTATGACCCGACAATCGCTCATCCGATCGAGAAGGTTCTTCTATCCTATTCTAACCTTCTACCTTTAAAATTGTGGGAGATATGACGTTTTTTCAAAATGCGGGGGCGGGAGTGGGCGTGGCATAAATTGAAAATAAGCTTAATCTGCCTCAAAGTATAAGAAGTTTTTGTCCGATACAAGTCAAACCTCTTTCTCTTCTCATCTCAGAGATTTTTAGGTTCATACGGACAGACGGACATGCACAAGCTTAATATACTCTGTGTACCAAAGTAAATTTCCCGAATCTGTTGGCACCAAAGCCCTTTGGCGCTACCTTTGCTGCCCATACACACTTCCTACAAAAAACCACAAATATACTAGGTATTTTTTTGGATGGTTATTTTAGTTTTCTGAAGAGGTATTGCACATGTGCCTTATCGAGAGCATTTTTAAATATTTGTCCTTTTCCAACAGTTATAGCCACTCACATGGAACCCGTCTCGGGCTGGATTAACAATCTTTATGGACCCATCGGAATAATCTATGGCACCGCCCGAGGTATTATTCGCGTCTTTCATGCTAAAACTACCACAGAGACAAGCATTGTTCCTGTCGATTACTGTGCCAGCATGGTGTTATCTGCCGCTTGGAAAACCGCCCTGGAGGCTGACCCACGCCAGATCCCAACTATCTACAATTTTACACCTAGCGAACAGAACCTAATTACCCAAGGAGACTTCAATCAAAAAGTACACAAATATGGTTATCGAATTCCGTTGTACCAGACTATGTGGTTTCCTTTCATGCTCCCTATTGACACTACATGGCTGTTTCACCTGATTGCCTTTTTTTATCACACAATACCCGGTTACCTTGTCGACTGTGTACTTCATCTTAGCGGAAGGAAACCGCTCTTGGTAAAGACCTACCGGAAGATACACGAAGGCTTTGCATTGTTGCAACCTTTCTCTCGAAATACCTGGCGATTTGACACCACCAACACCAAACAGCTGTGGGAGGCCATGTCTCCGGTAGATCGTCACCTCTTCAACTTCGATATGGCCAAACTGGATTGGAATGATTATTTCCTAAAGGCATTATTGGGCATGCGCTTATATTTGGGTAAAGAGCCGAATACCCCAGAGTTTCTAGCCAAGGCACTCAAACGTCATAAACGGTGAGTTTTTGATTTTTGCCAACGTTTTAGAAAAAAAGTAAATATTGGAATTGTTTTCAGACTAAAAATCTTGCATCGACTGGTGCATTTTGCCTTCTGCTGGGTGGCTGCACTTGTTTTATGGTCATTTGTCAAGAGGATCTTCTAGAGAAATCGTTGGAGGTTTTTGTGGCAGTGCTTTAAATAAACAAAACCCTGGTTACTTGTGAAAACTAGAACTAGACCAACTAAATTTCATTAAAATGTAAGGGCAGGTGCTAAAGTACCTCAGAAAATTCCGTACACCGACGTTTTTCGTGAACTGATATTGAAAACTATACAGACAAAAGGAAGCTTCTTCGATCCCATTAAGTCCCCCCAAGAATATTTGAGCTGCCGATTCGGTATCTGTACTGCGGTTTCGGTTAAGTTCAAATCATATTGAATTTAAATTGCCTAAACGTAAGCGCCTAACAAACCGAACCGTTTAGAGTCCTGCATGACCGCTTGTGCTATTTGTATTTCAATAACTGTTTGTACTCACATTAGTCCCAGGGTGAACATTACCGCGCAGCTGCACACATAGAAGACCACATAGGGCTTCCGAAATAGTGGCATAACATCATTAAGCATGGTCTGTAGCACATTGACGGCATTCTTCTGGCGCTTAACCTCGGACTCCAGCTGAAACTTGAGCATTTTGGCCACTTGTTCGGCATTGAGCGGTTGACCGGTGTTCTTCCTGCACACCCAGTCCATGACAGCCAATCCCTTCTGAGTGTCACCGATCATGAATAGAAACTTGGGGCTCTCTGGCATGCGCAGCAGCAAAATGAAGGCCACAATCCCCGGTAGCATGTACAAGCAGCCCAGCAAACGCCAGGGACGCAGCGTCAACCGTCCCACCAGCTCGTACTCAAAGTCCATATAGTTGGTAGTGAGAAGCAAGGTGGCCCACGTTGGGCAGTAGAACATGGCGACGCCCGTGAACATATACATGTGCGTGACAGTTCGGGCCAAGATTTGTTTATTGCAAAACTCGCTCAAATAGGTGACGGCCACAAAGCTGGGTCCTGCCACGCTGCCGCAGTCGGAAGAGAGGTCAACATAAGCTTAGGAATAAAGTTGAGGTCAGGAACTCACAATATGCCCGTGACGAAGCGCATCACAAAGAACCCCGTAAAGCTAACCGTAAACATGGAAATCACCGAGCAGAGATTACTAATCGAAATGGTGCGCAAGAGAATCCAGCGGCGCCCCATTTTATCCGTAATGTAGCCCCAAAAGAAAGAGGAGCATATAATGCCCATGAAAGCTGCCGCCGTTATCGAGGCCAGCTGCACAAGATTCATATGCAGGTCGCATACCGAAGCCGGCCCTATAATGCCCATGCCCATCGTCTCGTGAATGGTGAGCATTTGGAGCAGGCCAAGCGTGAGCATGACATAGAGATGGACCCTACCGAAACCTAAGTAAAATAAGCAATCAACTGTTCCTCCTTGCTACCATACCAATCTGCTCCATCACCGTGTCAAAGTCATTCAGATCCGCATTCATGACCTCCCAAGGTGGTCCAATTCACTTCAAAACATCCAAAAATTTTGCAGCAACAGCTCGAACCGGTCGCTCTATATTTAAGATTATTATTTAGTCTAGGCCAGCTGTATGTTCTCCACCTCCTTAATCAGATCCATGTGCTTGAACTCATCCGGACGCTTGGTGAAGGTCTCCAGCAGCTTCAGTTTGCTCTCGTCTGTTTTGTAGTAGAACATTTGTAGTTCATTGGCCAGACACTGGGCCTCCTGGGCGGTCAGCACTTTGGTATCAAACTCGCCGCGCATCAGCACCAGGCCCTTGTCCCGCATCTCTGTGTAGTGGACTAAAGTGAGGCATTCCGGTGCATTCTCCTGATGTACCTGATAGGCCAAGAGCGGAGTAAAGTGCACCGTATTGGCCGAAAACTGCAACAGGATGAACTCAAAGCCCTCGCTACGAGGCAACGGCAGCACAAATATGGGATGCGCTTTGGCACGGGCGATTAGAGTCTCGTATTGCGATGTCGTTAAAGTGGCGGCCAGCACATCTTTCGTCTTGTGATACCCCAGCCAGATTTGCGAGATCTCATCAGCATTTTTGTTGGCCAACAGATCCAGCTTCATAATGTCCGAAAGTTTTTTGTGGGGCAACTCAGCCGTTTCCTGAGACTCTGACAGCTTCTGCTTGGGATTCAGTAGCTCGGAATAGGATCTTTCAAGAGATTGTCAGTTAGTGTAAATGCAGAATTACGATTAAGGATGTTCCGTTTACCTGGCCTGGCTCTGGCCATCCTTAATGGGCGTGACCACACGATCAACGCGTTCGAGAAACTCTTCAGTTGACGTTTGCTGCAGCTTGGCAATTTTATTCGCATACTTGGAATAGTACGGATTTGAATCCTTGAGCTGCTCGATGGCCTGTTCGGTTAGTCGGTTGGCTGACATGGCAATGGAACGCTTAAACACTAATTGATTAAGTTGGAAACTGCGTATAACCAATTTACGGCCAATGCATGCCATGCTCCTCTGCCTGCTGCACTCAATCAAATGTTTGCCAAAGATTAATTATATAACAAATGTTATTGCTGCGTGAGTTGATAACTTACGCGACTGGTCGCACTAATCTCAAAAATATTGTCAAAGTGGTCACACTAATTTAAAAAATAGTGGTAAAATGGTCGCACTAATCTCAAAAGTGGTCTAAAACCGGCTAGGGGTGGTCAAATTTAATTGATATATCGACTATCAATAATAGTCGATAAGTATGTATTCAAATATGGTAGCTCTTTTTCACATTATTACACCTGTAATTTTTATTGTTATAAACAGATTTTAATATAAAATATTATTAATCGTTTTTTCAGAAAATTATAAGTAATTCCCACCGATAGATCGCGAAATATGAAGAATTTTAGCACAAAAAAATCTCGAGGATTCAAACGCATTCAAATTTTTAAAAAAGTTCAGGTAAATCGGATTTTTTAATTGCAAAAAAAAAAAAAGACCAAGGCGTTCGCATGGAACAAATATATTATATATGTGGCTTTGGCAGGCGACAATTCAAGCGCCGATTTCAGCGAATCCTAAGGATATTTTTTAATGTGTATAATTTTAGAATGTTGTGCATTGATGACTCTTTAAAATGGATTTGATTTTACCACAAAATGATGTGTACTCTTTTCAAAATTTAATTTTAAGCACTTTCGCACGGGATATATTTTTCCATCACGATTTTTATGAGGGTTCTGATATAATGGAAAGTGGAAACTTACAGTGAATTGCAATCACATATTTTGTTATGGTTTCTTAAGTAATGTTCATTAGCTCGTTGTAATTTTAGATAGCAAAATTCAATCAAAACCAAAGGCACTTTTGAAAAAAAAACGAGAGCGTAAGTTAAAGTCGGCCCTGCCCGACTTCGAAATACCCGTTACTCAGTTCAATTAGTGTTTAATAACCTCATGCGGTAGATTGCAAAATCTTAGCTCGATATCTTAAAAATTGTGGGAGCTATTCAACATTTTTGATTGGGGGGGCGGGAGGGGGCGTGGCCAAAATTTGAAACAAACTTGATCTGCCTGCAGACAATACTAGCTTACATCTCAAATTTGGTTGCTCAAGCTCTTCTAGTCTCTGAGATCTAGGTGTTCATACAGACGGACGGACGGACAGACGGACATGGCTATATCGACTCGGCTGTTGATGCTGATGAAGAATATATATACTTTACGATATCGGAGATGCTTCCTTCTGCCTGTTACATACATTTGCACGACTTTAGTATACCCTTTTTACTCTACGAGTAACGGGTATAAAAACGTGCACCAAAACGAAAAAAATGTGAAAGACGGCGTTTGTGCCAATTTGTTTTCGAAAATATCGATATTGGTAAGATTGGTTTATTGGCTTGTACTTCAATAAAATTTTTTCACCTCAAAATTTTGATAAAACATGCTGTTTTTAAGAACTTTTTGGTTTAGATGGACCTTTCTGTGGAAAAACCCATATGCATATTTTTGTTAAAAAAAAGTGTATACTACTGTGGGCAAAAAGTAAGGATTTGTTTGTAGAATGAAAAATCTTGATTTATTCTTCTAAATCAATTTCATCCCCTTTAAAGTAATCCCCTCCCGATAAAATACACTTATGCCAACGTTTTTTCCAATCCTCGAAACATGCCAAATAGTCCCTTTCCGGTATAGCCATCAGCGCTTTCTTCGATTTTGCTTTTATCTCCTCAATCGACTCGAAACGCGTTCCCCGAAGTGGTCTCTTGAGTTTTGGGAATAGCCAGAAGTCACACGGAGCCAAATCAGGCGAATACGGTGGTTGCGGAACGATATGCGTCGAATTTTTGATGACTTCTTTGCAAGAAATTGAGAACTTTCGGTACCAAAACGAGATTTGACTTTTCGTAGGCCCAAATGGTCTTTCAAAATGGTTTTCACAGATCCTTCTGATATTCCGATCATATCAGTAAGGTCTCTAACAATCAACCGACGATTTTTGCGCACTAATTCCTCCATTTCATTGACGTGTTGGTCATCTGTTGACGTCGATGGTCGTCCGGAGCGCTCCAAGTCATCCACACGTTCTCGACCCTCTTTGAAGTCTTTGTACCACTTATAAACATTTTTTTGTGACATGGTAGAATCACCAAAGGCCTTCCGCAACATCCTCAACGTTTCCGCAGCCGAAATTTCATTCCGCAAACAAAATTTGATGGCACTTCTCTGCTCAATTAAATCAGACATTGTAAAAATCGAAAAATGCACTTTCGGTCGTTTGGAAAACACAAGCGTAAATATATTTCTGATAATGACATTCACATGAAATTTGGCACAGATGTCATCAACAGTCCTGCCAACTCAAGAAAAAAAAAACCTGCCCGAATTGTTAGGCCCGCGAAGTTTAAATTGATACACATAATCAAAAGAGATTTTTCTGCCTCAAAATTCTTCAGAATTCGCGGTCTTTTTGAGGTTTACCACAAATTAGACTTTAATTTTCTTGACCAATTTTACAAAATCCCAAAATGACACTTATAGAATGACAAATGTTCATTTAGAGCGATCTTTTTACTTTAATTTCGCCGTTCTTTTAACATTCAAGAAAAACAAAATTACTTTCACTTTTATTAAATAAGTAAGGTTAGGAAAACAAAATTGAATTCTAAAACAAAAATTAATAACAAATTAATAATATATGACTAATAACCGCATTTGTATTTTTAGTTGATTTTCATTAACAGTTTCATTTACTACCATTAAAAAATCAATGTTTACATTATTATATTTATACCCGTTACTCGTAGAGTAAAAAGGGTATACTAAAGTCGTGCAAATGTATGTAACAGGCAGAAGGAAGCATCTCCGATATCATAAAGTATATATATTCTTCATAAGCATCAACAGCCGAGTCGATATAGCCATGTCCGTCTGTCCGTCCGTCCGTCTGTATGAACACCTAGATCTCAGAGACTAGAAGAGCTAGAGCAACCAAATTTTATACGTAAGCTAGTATTGTCTGTAGGCAGATCAAGTTTGTTTCAAATTCTGGCCACGGCCCCTCCCGCCCCCGCAATAAAAAATTTTGAATAACTCCCACAATTTTTAAGATATCGAGCTCAGATTTTGCAGTGTACAATCTCACAAATTTTCAAAAGGATTGGATAATAAATGGCCGAGTTAAAAAAATGTTGCATACTTATCCGAGCTGAGCTGAGTAACGGGTATTTCGAAGTCGGGCAGGGCCGACTTTAACTTACGCTCTCGTTTTTTATGAAGCTGTTAAGTAGCTTGGTCAATTCTTAATTTACCTAAAATAAAAAACATAAAATTTATAATTAAATACCAGGATCTATGCCAATCTTAAATATACGGTTCAGCTATAAAGTATGAAAAATATAGGCGACCCTTTCAATCGGATTTCAGTACAAATGACAAGCACAAAGCAGCACAGAGGGAAAAAACCAAGAACATTGGACTCAAAGTGAGAACATTCGGTGTCAAAAACTAATCATGACCGGATTTTCTCACTCACAAGAACAATTTCTCACTTCGAGAACTTTTTTTTGAGAACGCAAAATCTTGATGTAAGTTGAAATGTTCAGTTTTTGAGAACATTTTAAAATTAAAAAAAAAAATTTAGGTCCAGGTGTCCAGGACCCAGATACCAGGGGCCAGCTCCAGTCCGGAGAGAACCCAAGTCCAAGTCCCTTTCCAAGTCTGTATATGTCTGTCCAATTCCACAGCTCCAAGTCCGCAAAAGACTTCTTTGAGATGAAAAAATCTCATTTTCTGAACACGGTTTTTCCCTCTGTGTGCTCAAATCCGACAGTTCGAACCGAACTTGTCATATTGCACATCAGGCAGGCGTTTGCGTGTTAAATGTAAATTAACATTTGAATATAATTTTGATGTATACCAGTCTCATTAATACATTGTTGCAGTCTTTCAAATATCGGCCATCGTTGCATCAACAGTTCATTTTGCATGCGTCTGACATGTTGTTCAAGCATTCAAATTCGTGAAATTATTTTCCTGATTTGAATGATATTGAGCGCTAAATTTAAAACTGGGAACGAGGCAGGACGGGATTGAATTGATAACTTCGCTTTCCTTTCTCGCCCGCTGGAAACGTTTTTCTTGACCTATTTAAGGCAATCAATATGAATTACTCCATTAATAGTTATTAGCGAATACAAGCTAGAATGCAGCCCTCGAGGCTTGTTATACAAATATTCAAAAATTGTATTTACAAGACATTACTTAATCCACATGTCTTTCGACTACACTCGCAATGTACGGAGAACACCCAAGCATGTGGACAGTCTATTACCACTGAAAAGCCAGAGCCGAGAGCGACTCTCTTTGAGCCCGCACTATTGCATGTAGTTCGGGTACAAGAATGCTCGACAAGCAAAATTTGAGCTTCATCCATCAGCAACATTTGCTATAAATTCTGTGTCAATTCCAAGGGCTTTGCATTTAAGTTAGCCGACTCGACAACGCCACTTGTATTGTCGAGATCTGACTCTAGAATTTCATAAGAAACCAAAAATGATGTCTGAAATACAAAAGTTCTACCTGAATAAGACCGTTTTTATCACTGGCGGCACAGGATTTCTCGGCAAAGGTTGGCAAAATCAATCGACAATTCGAAGTAGTCCAATACAATTTTTGTCTTCCAGTCATCATTGAGAAGCTGTTGCGTACCACAGATGTCACTCGCATCTATATAATGATCAGATCCAAGCGTGGCAAAGACATAGAGGAACGAATGGATTCATGGCGAAAGGATTCGGTAAGTAAACGTTAGCAATTCAATACAATTGTTGTAATCAGGCCTTATCCATCAAAAGTTGTTTGACGTACTGTTGGAAACAAAGCCCCAGGCTCTGGAGCGAGTCCAACCCATTACGGGTGATTGCCATCAGGAGAATTTGGGCATAAGCGAAACGGATCGAGCTTTACTGACTAGTCAAGTACAACTGATAATTCATAGCGCCGCCACGGTACGCTTCAATGAACCTATTCATGTGGCCTTGTGTCTCAATGCACGAGCTACAAGTTTTCTGGTACTGCTGGCCAAACAGATGTCTCACCTGGAGGCCTTTGTCCACATTTCAACGGCGTACTCCAACTGTGTGATTCCAGAAATCCAGGAAAGATTCTATCCCGAGAATCTGAGTTGCAGCGCCGAGAAAGTTTTTAATCTTAGTGATCAGCTAAGTGAGGAACTGCTTGAGAAGATGACCCCTGCTTTATTAGGAAAGTTTCCCAACACGTATACCTATACCAAGGCCCTGGCTGAGGATGTTATACTAAAGGAGGCTAGAGAATTGCCGGTGTGCATTTTCCGACCAGGGATAAGTAAGTATGCATAGTTCATTGCGTGATGCAGGAAGAAACTCAATTTATTCGTTGATTCAAGATATTAGTCCGATTTACCCAACCGACATGGTTCTGAACTTTGTGCAATAACGACCAAGTTAAACCCATTTACTCAATTTGTGATCTTTAAAAGCGCAGCTCTAAAAAAGGAAGAAAGAAAACAGTTTTTTTTTAATTTTCTAGAGCATTAGAATCCCTTAAGCTTTGTATTAGTGGACAAGTGAGCAATTTCACTAATAAACTACGAGGAGGCTAAGCTAACTCCGTCCGTGCCGAAATATTGATTTCCCTCAAATTATGCAAGTCCGTTTAAATATATAAATTTTGAACACTGGTCGAGTTAAGCAACGCTTACTATGGCAGCTATGGTCATCAGATTTTAATCAAATTTTGCTGTTCGAGAGCTTTTACCAATGATATTTGCTGAGTTTGGAAATATAACTTGGGTTTTCCCGCAGAACTATTTCTCGATAAAGTCTTCCAACTCTGTCGGTTCCAACTACGGTTGTCAATATTTTACTGATATTTCGCTTTATCTATATATTTTTGTTGTTTGATATATCGATCTTTTTAGAAACGATATATCAGAAAACCAGTAAGAACGTCGATCAGGCCCAACTATAAAATACTCTGTACCTTTAGCCAGTGCTACCCAGCATAAATGTTTGTTTTCCTTATGACCCGACAATCGCTCATCCGATCGAGAAGGTTCTTCTATCCTATTCTAACCTTCTACCTTTAAAATTGTGGGAGATATGACGTTTTTTCAAAATGCGGGGGCGGGAGTGGGCGTGGCATAAATTGAAAATAAGCTTAATCTGCCTCCAAGTATAAGAAGTTTTTGTCCCATACAAGTCAAACCTCTTTCTCTTACCATGCACAAGCACAAGCTTAATATACTCTGTGTACCAAAGTAAATTTCCTGAATCTGTTGGCACCAAAGCCCTTAGGCGCTCCCTTTGCTGCCAGTACACACTTCCAACAAAAGGTCTCAAGTGAAGCCCACAAATATACTAGGTATTTTTTTGGGTGGCTATTTTAGTTTTCTGAAGAGGTATCGCACATGTGCCTTATCCAGAGCATTTTTAAATATTTGTTCCACTAATAGAATGTGCAAAACATAGATTTACACATGAGCTCTGCAAATTGACGTACTAGAGCGAGCGATTGTTGTGGGAACTGGCGGATAAAGGCTACATCAATTTAGTCTGCTGGAAGAGTTCGTATTTCATTTGTATTAATTGTAAAGCTCCTCTAAGCTCGATGAACTGACAGACAAAGAGACAAATCTCAATCGACTCATCTTTTTCCAACAGTTATAGCCACTCACATGGAACCCGTCTCGGGCTGGATTAACAATCTTTATGGACCCATCGGAATAATCTATGGCACCGCCCGAGGTATTATTCGCGTCTTTCATGCTGGCACTACCACAGAGACAAGCATTGTTCCTGTCGATTACTGTGCCAGCATGGTGTTATCTGCCGCTTGGAAAACCGCCCTGGTGGCTGACCCACGCCAGATCCCAACTATCTACAATTTTACACCTAGCGAACAGAACCTAATTACCCAAGGAGACTTCAATCAAAAAGTACACAAATATGGTTATCGAATTCCGTTGTACCAGACTATGTGGTTTCCTTTCATGCTCATTATTGACACTCCATGGCTGTTTCACCTGATTTCCTTCTTTTATCACACAATACCCGGTTACCTTGTCGACTCTGTACTTCATCTTAGCGGAAGGAAACCGCTTTTGGTAAAGACCTACCGGAAGATACACGAAGGCTTTGCATTGTTGCAACATTTCACTCGAAATACATGGCGATTTGACACCACCAACACCAAACTGCTGTGGGAAACCATGTCTCCGGTAGATCGGCATCTTTTCAACTTCGATATGGCCAAACTGGATTGGAATGATTATTTCATAAAGGCTTTATTGGGCATGCGCTTATATTTGGGTAAAGAGCCGAATACCCCAGAGTTTCTTGCCAAGGCACTCAAACGTCATAAGCGGTGAGTTTTTGATTTTTGCCAACGTTTTTCCAAAGAATGTTATTATATGTGAATTGTTTTTAGACTACAAATCTTGCATCGACTGGTGCAAGTTGCCTTCTGCAGTGTGGCTGCACTTGTTGTATGGTCATTTGTCAAGAGGATTTTGTAGAGAAATCGTTGGAGGTTTTTGTGGTAGTGCTGTAAATTAATAAAAACCTGGTCACTTGGTAAAAAAGCTGGAACTAGACCGTCTGAATTTAATTTAAAATTAAAGGAACCCAGGGGGGCCCAGAAACCATTTGCAGAGTGGGCAGTGAACCCTAAAGCCAAAATGATAAAAATAAAGTATTAACTTTAATAATTGCTTATTGTCTAAGCTTTATCGTACATTTTCCACAATTTTCTCATCCAAAGGTGCAAACTCTTGCTGCCTCAATGTTTTGCCAAATGCTGTTTGCAATATTCCCAAATAAAAAGTGAACCGGTCACATGTACATTTAGGGATCGCACCATACCAAATTGCGGAATTTCGACTGCATAGTCCAGAAATCCAATTAGGTTCACGGGAATACCATGCTTCTCGTGCCTGTAAGCAAAAATGTCATCCATAATCAAAAGTTTAGTCAGTCGGTAACAAAAATCTTACCCCAATAGTAGAATACATTTCTTGGGAAATCTAAAGTTTACAAAACTCAAACTATGCGCTGTTTGCTCAGCTCCAACAATTTTATAGCCTGCCATCTGTTTCTCGAGAAGAAATTCGTCCAGACCAATGGCGTTGATGTCCACTATATTCAAAGTTTTCTCCGCTGTCATGCTGTAAGGGTATGGAAACTTAATGCATTTCAGCAAAATAGTTCAGAGCGAATCTACCTTAAATTTGTAAAATCACTTTTTAGAGCATCCGATTTGTTAGCCAGTATTAAAGTTTTAACGCCAAGCACTTCGCAGGTACGTGCCAATCCACCCAAATTTGGTAACTTGTCAATTAGCGAGGCTACTACGATAAGCTCATGATCTGCAGTGGGTGTGTCCGTGATTTCCAGTTCATTATCAGGATATATATCGTTGATCGGATTCATTTTCCTTTGCACATTGATATTTGTTGTTGAGTTGGATGATGAGTGCTCCACTACCAACGTTTTTCTTTTCGCCTTAAAGGCGGCTCGTGCCATTTTCAGTTGTTCCGAAACGGAAAACTGATCATTATATTCATCGAAAGGAGCATTTGTCATGTAAAGAATAATATCACATAAACTTGAATCTTGCTTGACTATTTCGGGTAGCATAAGACGAGGCTCTTTTTGTAGTTCAACTAATTTATCGTTTAGAGTAGCTTCTATGGAGGTTCTCAAGGCACTGGCAATCGGCAGCTCGAGTCTGTTAAAATGATCAATTTGATTAAATATGTGTCTAAATGGAATACCACAATTTAAATATACCTGTTCTGCTCACACCAGACGGCCAGCTTGTGCAATACCAATTGGGATAGTAAACGGGTTTGAAAATGTGCTCCCATTGTATGAGGTAGAAGAGCGGTCATGATACTTTGCAACCTTTCCGCGTCAAGATTTTCCTGGTGTTGCCACAAACAATACAGATGAACGACCGAAATGAGGGACACTTGCTGACTAGGCTTGAGAGTGGCTAACATGCGTAAACGGTCCAACAGCAAATCGAAGCTGGGCAACAGTTTAGCCACAAGACACTCGTACATATAACTGATGTTGAGTTGATTGTTCGGCTCCAATAATGCTTCCCACAGCTGATCCGACCAGCTGCAAGTAGGAGTTGTAGGTACGTACATGGCGAGCTTCAACAGAGCCCGAGCAATGCGTATTTTAAGTCTGTGCTCCTTGGAATTCTCAAAATAACGTGGCTTCTTCTTGGACAGTTCATTATTCGTCAATAACAATTTGGATATGATTCGATTAGATTGGTTTGTGGCCATCGAAATAAATCGGTCGCGATGTTTTACATCGGCGAAACAATTTCCATTTATTTTATGAGCGTAGGCAGCCTCAATCCTGTTGGATGATAATATATTGGGATTAGTGAGTGAGTTTATTTCGATTTAAGCATTTATTTGGCAAAGACGGCGCATTAGGCTGGCCTCTCCCTATCCGAAATCATTTAGAAGTGCTCCCAAAGTTTTGAAAAACCCGGTATCTAACCTAGTCTCTATCTAATGTCTTAGACTGTTGGAAGGAGTATTGAAATTCCCCAAAAATTATGCTTGCTAAAAACGTTTTTCATCCGATTTACTTGATACTCGGTTTCCAAGGAAATATCTGAAATAATTTGTGATGTGATTATTTCCGTCATCCCTACTTTCTATCGCTTTACTTTGTCGGTTGCATTTCGGAAGCCTCGGGCAACTTAGCCTAATTTGCCCTATGCAAGATCAGTTACTAACTTGAATCAAAAACAAAGAAGCTCAGGTTCCTTGTACACATTCTGCCAGACATAGGCATCGAAGTAGACCCGAATATTCATTAATGTTTGGCCTTACCGTGCATCTCCTGTGGTAGTCTCACCAAAGAGTATCCCCTGTATAATCAGGAACTCGTTCGCAACTGTAGCTTCAGCTGCACTATTCATGATTAAGTCTGCTTTCAGCCTGTCACATTCATCTTGGTCGAGATGCTTGGTTGCGTACTCCAAAATTCCATCGGTGCTTTAAAAATATTGAAATACATATATTTTTATATAGCTCATTAATATTGTCTTGTTTAATTTCTTACGCTTCCTTTGTATTTGAGTATGTCTTCAATATGTCCACAAAAGCTGACAGCACATTCTCATTTTGTAATCGCTTGCTATGACGTCCCAACATTTTGGCCAAGTGCTGAAATGTACACTCTGTCCCCTGATCTAAAAGTTCCATAGGACTTAACTGCAACTCCTCCAATTGATTCCATTCCTTGAGATTGTTTTCAACAAAGTGATCCACACATTTTTCAAGTATAAAGGATTTCTCCGCCTTGGTTTTACAATTGAGTTTCTCAAGCAGATGCATCTGCAGTTCTTTAAGATTTGTAGCCTTTTTGAGTAAGGAAGTGTCCACCTGGTACTCAGTGCCATAGAAATTCAGACATATTCTTTTAAATTCCTCACTCGAGCAAAAGTTATTTAGAAGAAAAACAGGACAGAGGCGCCACCAACCGTGTTGAGCTTTGGGCAACTTCTGCAATTGCTTTAAAATCTGTGTAAATAGCGCATAATGATAATCTCGATGAGGCGTATGTGCTACAATCTCATGGCCACGTTTTTTAAGATAAGCAACGTCTTGCTCAATATTTTCGCATTGCTGTATTTTGTCCATTAGACGAATTCCATCCTCGAAATATTTATCGCTGGTATTGAATAGTGACTCAATAAAGACCATATAATCGCCCAGAGACAAGTTGTTGATGGTGGCCTTAAAGGGAAAGGAGTTAGAGTTATGGATGGGAGTATAATTCAACTTCAACCACCGGCACCACTTACCTTGAACAACGCAAAGACTCGCTGATTGGCTGTTCGTCTTAGTGTGGTGTTCTGCAGATTGCGTACCCGCGTGCTGAGCTCAAAGAGCACTTCCTTAGGCATCATAGGTATATTATCCGGATCGATCTGTCGCAACCAAGAGAGTAGAGGTACACAGTGCCACGAAACTTTGGCCATGGCTTCCAGTAGCACACCTGAATCTGTTATAAATTCTGTCAGGGAAAAGTCTAACAGCAACAAATCGCCTTCCATGTTGTACAGTTGAGTTCTGTTGGTGGCCACTAGGAACTCGGTCAGCAGATTGAGCTGCATTAACTGAGACTGTAGGAAGTTGGTGAGAAAATACCTGAGGGTCCAACGCAGCACCAATATGTTGTTATCCTGCAGCAGACGTGCATACAAAATGCGTAGCCAGCTCATCCAGTGCTCATGGAGACGACCGCTAGCCCTTAACCTAGGCAATAGTGTACTTAAAGTGGGTAACACCAGATGGGATTGCTGCTCCTCCAGATTTTCCATAACTGTTACATAGGCCGCCCATTGTTGCTTGCTGCAGCCGAGGCACTGGATTACGGCCGGGTTTCTCTCTACAATCTCCAGCAGCTTTCCCATGAGGTAGTAAGCGGATTTGCGCTCCTCCCTTACCTCTGACTTCAGCAGATGCTGCAAGACACTGATGACTTGGGTGCAGCATTCCAGTCCAAGTTCTTTAATGAAGTCATCAAAGAGATAGACCAAGATCTGGGCTGCATGCGGCTGCTGTTCGCTGTTCAGACTAAGTGACCAGAGTTGCTGCAGCAAAAACTTGCTGTCCACTCTGGGAAATTTCCGTGCGTGCAATTGAATGCACAACAAAACATTGGCCACCAGCTGGCGATGTGGCCCCGAGTCCTCCTGGCTATCAGCAATGGCCACCGAAATGAGCTTGTGAAAAATCTTGGAGCCAAAACGCACATTGAACTTGCTGTTGCTCTGTAGCAGATTGTGGATGCACTGCAGCACCCGCTTCAGGGCTAACAAGTTATGTCTGTGCATATCGACCAGATCGAGGAGCATGTCATCGAGTTCCGCAATTTCACCCAAGAGATTTTGATTTTGAATGTAGGATTCCATGGCCTGGACGACCGCATGGGTGGCGGTGGCAGTTGTTGCCTTTGTGCCGGGCAACGACATTGTTGTAGTTGTAGATTCACCAGTTGATTAAATCGATTGTACAATTCTGTGTACAATTTGTAGACTAAATGCGTGTTTCACAACAAAATTCAATTCAAAACGAGCAACAAGTACGTAGGGAGAAACCAGCTGCGCCGACGTCATCAGCTGTTCGGCATACTTACATTTTAGCCTAGGCGTTAGAAGAGTGCAGCTACTGAGGGCAATTATTTTTAGGGCTAGCGTTGGCGCGCACTTTAAATTTAATAAATGATTGGATTGATCGACTGATGTTATTTTAAAATGTTTGGGATTTTCAAAATTAGAAAATCATGTTGGTAACATTTCCGCTTTTGTGAATTTCGCAAAATTTAAGAGCTGCCTATTTCGATTTTTTAGTATCAACCTAGGAGTCATCATTCATAAAAAATAGTTATTATTACCTGTACCAATGAGATTCAAGAAATTTGTAAAGGTGCTACTGGTATTAAATCGAATCGCAACGGTACGCACTCTGCAGAAAAGCACACGAAACCGAATAGCCAATGAACGTGTCTTTGAGTTCAAGTTCAAGGTGAGTGGTGCTAGTGGTACAATCGGGGTACTTGTATACTCATATAGATATTGAAAATGAGTTTGAACAGCAGTTGTCTGCAAATTTTTCACATTTCCCCACAGAATTATCTAGAACCGGATCTAAGTGAGTACGTTCATCATAAGATAAAACTATTGCGCAAAATCCAGCTTCGTATCTCTTAAGGTTTTGACTGTAAGGAAGTCACCAGTCAGTCAGTTCGTTAGTCAGTCAAGTTGAATTCTCTTATATATAGAGCCTAGCATATAACCCGGCAGAATAATCCGGGAGTTTTCAGACCCTACGATCGAATTTTCCAATATCGGAAAATAACATCTCAATTTATTTCACTTACTATTCTTACAAACCGAATTTCAACTTTAAAAGGTATTTGCTGTTTTTTTTCAATGTTGTGCGACCTTTAACTTGGCCATTACTAAGAATATTCGCTTTATCAAAACGAGCACTTGCTAGGGTATAAAAACTTCGGGTGTCAAAACTTCTTGATTTGGTTTGATTCGCATTAAGCATTGATTTATTTGTATGCATCGATTTTTTGGTAAGTTTTGCATTTCCTCAACGCTCCTTAACGTGTCTTTGGACTCAGCACAAATCATTTCAATACTTCTTACTTTGCATACCTAATGAAGTGCACTCAACTGTTGCGGAGAGTGTTCATTCCAGTCGAATAGGAAAAGACATCCAATTTATACAATTATATTTGTAGTATTTGTAAGCATCTGATTGTCAAGGTAATCTTTAAGCAAGGAACAAGTGGATGTCATTCTGCATTCAACCCAGTGCCTTATTTCATGAGCATTAAACGGTTCTTCAGCCTAACCTGGCTAGCACCGAGGGAAATGTGCTACTCAAAATTAAGTTGTTGTCCACTCGAAAGAAGACCGAAATTAATTCAATCACCAGTTCCGTTGATAGAGATATACGTTGTATCTTAGACGTAAGTTGACATTCGTGTTCGTTGAACGTATTCAGTCCCAAGTTCGATTCCCAGACTAAGCAATGTGGAGACAACTACAGTTTATATAATTCCTTTGATGTTATTGTGGGTCTTGAGGTAATTAAATCAACAAATCACCTTAACTATAATTACAATTGAAATTGTTTTGAAATCTCCACACAATTTACACTATTAAAGTCTTTCTGTTTTAAAAAATAAAAGAAGTGACAAAACGCAACCGCATAATAATAATAAATCTTTTCTTTTTGGTTTTCCACACTGTTTGTGCTCATTTCGAGTCGAATATTTTCGGTTTCTTTATTCTCCCTGTGTGCCAAATGTAGAAGGACAAGTAAAAAAGTCGGTCAAGCTCGACTCTATCATACCCTGTACCAAAGAGTGACTAAATTAGTTACCAAAACCGTGACCAAACTGGGTAATTTCTTAATACTCGCACTATTTGGGCACACTTATCTTTTAACTAATAAATTGTTTAGTACGATGATATTATAGTAGTTAAAAAATCAATGGGAATTTTAAGAACAATTTCACTGGTTGAAATGGAAAACATCAAGCCATATAAAGCACCTCCTACGTTTGCTATTATCGAATTCCAATGAAGTTTCTCTCTTGTGTTCTTATTTTTATACCCTGTTCCGATTGAAAATGGGAAAAGGGGGATCATGAAGTTGTGCGAATGTATGTAACAGGAAGAAGGAAAAAGGTTTAGTATACATCAAGCTAGGCCCAATATCTATCTATTCTGAAAAGTACAATCAGATCGGACAAAATACCGGAGTTATAAGCGAAACAGTTGAGCTGACAAGAGCACCACCCCAGTTGTTGGTCAGGACTAGAAAAAAGTGTTGCCTACATTTAGGATGACAATTTTGTTACAAAAACCGGTTATCGGAAATCTAATGACAAAGTTTTTCAATAAAAGCTTACACACCCGATCACTTTAAAGAAAATGCAAATGCCAATCTTTACACCAACTCATCATACCCTTTTTGTCTTTGATAAGGGGTAAAACACTGACGAACTCACAACATTCGTAAACGTGCATGTACTTAGCTTGGTCACCGCCCACTGACCCTTTGGCTCGATTTGCCAGTGTGCCATGTTTGATATAAATACTGAAACAACATCGGAATCAATTTTCATTTGTGCAACGTTCCCGTCAGTGACATATGTGTGTCACCATCAACGACTATTCACCATGGAGCACCACAGAGTACAGAAGGAGTCGGCAATACAAAGTTTTTTCAAGAACAAAACCATATTTATAACAGGCGGAACTGGGTTTCTGGGCAAAGGTTAAAACCCTGCGAGAACTAACTAAAATCCTAAGGTTCAAATTTCAATTCCGATTTTCAGTTGTCATTGAGAAATTATTGCGCACTACAGAAGTGGCTCGCATCTACTTTCTGATCAGATCCAAGCGCTTTAACGACATAGAGGAACGCCTGCACTCTTGGAAACAGGATGGAGTAAGTAAACGAATTTAAATGTGCATTTACCCCCGAAGATGCTGATGAGATACTTGCCATTGAAAGTTTTTCGAGCTGTTGATAAAGGCCAATCCCAAAGCCCTGGATCGTATCAAGCCGATTGCGGGTGACTGCCAGCAAGACAATTTGGGCATAAGCGAAATGGATCGAGCTTTACTGACTAGTCAAGTACAACTGGTGCTCCACGGAGCGGCCACGGTGCGCTTCAACGAACCCCTCCATGTGGCAGTGGCCATTAACACACGTGCCACACACCTCATGGTGCAGCTAGCCAAACAGATGCCCCAACTGGAGGCCTTTATGCATATTTCCACAGCTTTCTCCAACTGTATGCTTGATCATATCAAGGAGAAATTCTATCCCGAAAATTTGACCTGCAGTGCGCAGACAGTGCTGACCCTAGCTGAGCAACTTAGTGGGGAACTGTTGGACAACATGACACCGGCTTTGCAGGGAAATTTTCCAAACACTTACACCTATACCAAGGCACTGGCGGAAGATGTGGTGTTTAGAAACGGAAACGATTTGCCCATATGCATATTTCGACCAGCCGCTAGTAAGTGACTTTCAGACCAGAGGGGCACGGTACAAAGTTCTCGTACCTAAGCTACCGAATCAATTTTGCAAATGATATTCGTGCGGTTTAGTTCAGAATCAAGAGATTCTTTGGAATCATTACAACAGATTACTTACTTTTCAGACTTTTAAGTCTAGAAATATTCCCAAGAATAATTTTGGAAATGGTCGTCTCATGAACTTCAACTCAATGCTTAGAATGATGTATCAGTGACTGATGTTATATAGGAATGCCAAGCCCAGCATTTTCACAAGGGTTCGTTTCCGGACCCAAGCTCTTTCCCTACGCTAGGTGTTCGGTTCGACAAGTAGAAGGCTATTAAACATGAATTCCCGTGGTTAACGGGTAAGTCGGAGTCGGACAGGGCCGACTTTAACTTACGTTCTCGTTTTCTGTGTTTTCTTAATTTTTTTTTTTTTTTACTTAACCTTCCGTCGGAATCCAATTCAGAACCCTGTGTCCTTAAAACGAAAGGCGGCATTATAGCGCACACGACCATGGAGCACAAAAGAATACTTCCAAATGTCGATTTTAATGTTAATGGTGAAATTTTTAATATTGCATTTTTCCTTTGGTCCCAAAATCAAGTCATATTTTTATCTTTTTTGACTCGTTTTATAGGGTGCTTCTTAAGATGTTTTGGATTACTTTGGTTTTATCGTAATGTACCATTTCTTAGCTTTGAAACAACTATATCAAATATTTCTGCGTTTTTTTTAAACGAAGATTTATCAAGTTAAGTATTTGTGATCAAAATGTCCATATTTTGTACCGTCCATTGGTAAGCAATGGACGATATCGACGATACAAATTTTCAAAATGACTTAATACAAATCTCTAGCCAACTATAATGATTTTGCATAGCATATTTTTGGGCAGTCGACAATTGAATAGTTTTGAGTAGAAGGAATCAAAACCTTGTATATAATTAAACCCTTGCAGAGGGTATATTGAAATTGCCCAGAAGTTTGTAACGCATTGAAGGAAGCATTTAAGACCACATAAAGTATATATATTCTTGATCAGCATGACGCGCTGTGTCGATATAGCCATGTCCGTCTGTCCGTCTATCCGTCTGTCCGTCTGTTTCTCTGCTATCTCCCCCGTCAGTTTTAAAGCTATCGCCACCAAACTTTGCACGAAGTCTTCTGGTACAAATACGCTGCACATTTGTTGGAACCGGCCGGATCGGATGACTATAACATATAGCTGCCATAGGAACGATCGGTCGAAAAACTAGTTCCAGAGAGAAAAACTTTTTTGCTTTTAATGCAAACGTCTCCAAACTCCGTATTTACTAGTTTTCAAGGCTTCTCCACGATTCTGCCAAGCTTGGTCGAAATCGGACATCTATATAGTATAGCTGTCATACAAAAGTAGAGTCAGTAAAGTAGTCTAATTGGGAAAAACTTGTTTGTTATCAGTGGACATGTCCTTCAAATTAGTTAAAAAAGCCGAGTCGAAGTTAACTTTTCTGTATTTTTTTTTAATGGGATACAAATCCCCGCAATTTCATATAATCTTCGTATTTTCCACGACAAGATCAGTTACCCACGTGGACTAAGCACAAACCTTCCTTGGAATTCCGCCGAGTGCTTCATCATATTCCCCCGCTTTTGACTTTGTATTCTAGTAATTGCCACCTTTAAGGATCCCGTGGCGGGTTTTATAGACAATCTGTATGGACCCATTGCGATTACCTACGGCGTAGCACATGGAGTTTTACGGCTTAGCCTTCTCGACATCAAGGCCAATTGCAGTTTGGTGCCTGCGGATTATTGCGCCAATGTAATGCTAGCCGCTTTCTGGAAAACAGCCCAGGAGGCTGGTCAGCGCAAGCAGCAACAGCAGCAGCTGCCCCCCATCTACAACTTTGCTTCGACCGACGGGAATCCCCTTAGCTATGGTGCCTTCAGGGATAAGGCCACGAAGTATGGCCTAAATTACCCAATCACAAAGATGCTATGGTATCCGTTCCTTCATTGTATGACGACTCGCTGGCTCTTTCCTTTCGCCGCCTTTTTTTATCATCTATTGCCCGGCTATCTGATAGATACGGCGCTTTATCTCAGCGGCGGCAAGCCACGTCTGGTGAAATTATACAAAACGATTCACCAAAATATTATCGTCCTGGCACCGTTTAGCACCAGAACATGGCATTTTGACATGCAGAACACGAATCGACTGAGGCAAGAAATGACACCGCAGGATCAAGAACTCTACGAGTTTGATATGGACAGAATCGACTGGGATGTGTATATGCAGCACGCTTTGCGCGGCATGCGCCTCTATTTGGGGAAAGAGGCCTGCACCGCATCCTCACTTTTGCAGGGACAAAAGCTTTTGCACCGGTATGTAAACGAAATGGAACCATTCTCCACGTAAGCCAACTCAAACCCCTCTTCTGTCTGTTTCTCTGTAGTTTTCTCATCTTGCATCGACTGCTGCAGTTCTTCCTCTGCTGTGTTGCTGGAGCATTTTTGTGGTGGTTGCTGAAACTAGCACTTTATTTCTTTTAAACAGTTTGTCAATTGAGAAACTAGGCCAGGTGATGAATTATTAAGGAGGGGCAATCTAATTTCTAATTCTGACAAACATAAATTCACCTAAAAACTAAAATATAAGTCTCTTAAATCAAGACCATTTTAACATGTATCTGACATTTAGATAGGAAATAAAAGATTGGTTAAAATATGTAACATTTAACTAATAAGACTTTTAATTATAAATACTTTTCTAGCTCGCCCCACTTTAACAAAAAAGAAGACAGGCGGACATGACTCGGCTGTTGACGCTTCTTTATAAGGTCAGAGATGATTCCTTCTGAATGTTACATACTTTTGCACAAACTTATAATACTCTATTTACCTACGTTACAGGGTAGAAAACGAAAAAATCTAAAAGGAAATATTAAGCATTTCTGAATAAGGTCCAATTTATCACTTTGAGGTGGACGTGATAGACATTTTTTCATCTTTTTTTTCAACAGTAGCGCCTTTATCAGCATTGCATTATTTGTCTATTCTGACCTGGTGGGGGATTTCCCGAATATCTTTTGTGACCCTCGTAACTAATATCGGCTTTAGATAAACGATTTTCTCTAAACCACACCGCAAAAAAGATCTGAATTTTCCCATATTGGAATGTTATATTTTAATTTTTTCGCCCATAAATATTACAAACAGAATTTCATTTAGATCGTCCAAAAACACACCGCCGCCCTCTATTTTCAGACTTGGCCAGTTGGTTTTCCCGTTTCCGTTTTCCCATTTATATGACTCATGCGTCTTTTAATTTAATCATCATTCACATGGGCTCAAGAATAGTGATGCCTATTTCATTTCAGCACTATTTATATATAATATTTTCTATATTTCCCTACTATATCAAGAAATCACCTTTTTAGTTATTTTATCCACTTAAGTATTTTATCCATTTTAAGGTGGCAGCTGGGATAGGAATTGGACTGGGAATGTGGCTTTCTAATGCAATCTTTCATCACATAAAGAAACTTCTGTATATATTTGAAAATCCAAGGCCTAACGGATAAGGCAGTGGCTCTGTGATATCAACGGTCAGACTGTTAGTTAGCACTATCGATACACTTGTCAAGTTTGTTGTTATACTCGTCTCGCTCTCTCTTTCATCGAACCATTTTGCGCGCGCACCTCGTTATCTATCGATACTTTGGTTGTTTAACTTGGTCTTATAAAAATAATTCAATTTGAAGTTATGATCTTTCTTATAGTTCAATATATATAATCAAAGCTTAAGATTAAAATTTCGAACACCATTCTTTCCATTAAAAAATTCCACGATTTTCCGTCATTTTGATACCATTAAATTATGGTATCTGCCTAAGATTGGACGCTTTTTAACCTCATAAGATATTCATAATTTAAGTAATAAACAAATAAAAGCACCCACCAATAAATTGCTACGCCACCTAGTCAGTTTGAAAGCCATAAAACTTCAAAACGTGCAGTATGAAAAAATGGCAACTTCATAGGAAAGTCATGAATATTTTCATTTTGCTTTGGTGCAGAGTGACACCTTTGGTAAATATTGTTTGCAGTCGCTTTATAATTAATTCTGATTTAATCTTTAGTGCCTTTAAAAATATTTGCTTTGGAAAATTTTCGATAGTCGCACCCACATACTTGCCATCGATAGTATCGGCTGCGCCTCGACTAGATGCCATCACTAGTTCAGGCTTGAAAACCTGTTATGGGCCGCTTCTCGATTCGCAAACGCAAACAGTTTCAGTTCAACGAAAACATTTAAGCGTGGCGGACGTGTCTGCTCGGTATTTCATTTAACTTGAACTGGTGTGGTGTCTGGTGTGTAGTTCTACTTCCATCTACCTATCGGATTGTATCTCAGGCACACTGCTGCTGCGCTTAGTATAGATTTTTTTAAAAGAAGTTCCCATTTGATGAAGGCAGCAGCGAAATGCTCTTTTATTTATTGATTTCTGGCCGCGCTTAATTTGTGTGTACGTGAGTGTGTGTGCCCCTTTTTCGTTTAACAATCAACTAAAGTGTTTTGCGTCAGGCAACGGTTACCGTGGTGGCGGCGGCATTGCATAATTTCAATTCTCTTTAGGCCTGACTTTCTTAGAATTGCTCTTTCTATTGAAATTGGACTGAGCTGAAAGCGGCTTGTCTGCAAAAAAAAAAATAAAAAACGCAGCAGCAGCAGTTATGAGTAAATAGAATTGGAATGTGCATAATAATTAAACACACAAACGATAGCGATACAAAAAATAATACACAATAAGCAGAGCTTGGCTTCTCTTGTTGTTGTTCTGGTGGTTTAGTTTGGTTCTTTGGGCCGTCTGTGACATAACGGTATAAGGCTGTATGTGTGTGAGCGAGAACGACGCTAAAGCTGTGGTGTGCAATTTTGTAAAAAAAAAAGAACGAACCAAAAAAGAACTAACCTTCGACGCGTCGGTGCACAGTGGGACTGTTTAACTGTTGTACTTAAGGGTAGTTCCAGGCATAACATAGCTTCTGTAATAGCAATAGGGTTCATAAAATTAGAATGCAAAGGGAAGTAGTCACATTCACCTACATAGTTTAAACATTACACATTTTTTTTTATCGAAATGCCTAATTTATAGTGTCAAGAAAGTGTCTGAATAACTCATATGTTTTCAGCACAGAAAGTTCTATGATAAATAAACTATTGTTTCTGGACCTAGACCAATCAGACTAGATTTGCACTCGGAAGGATCAATTCGAAACTTAGTTTAACCGAAATTCGCATATTTAGATCGTATTTTAGGGTATCGTTTGAAACACCCAGGCTACGAGAATTATTGCCTAAGACTAGTCAGTGAACTGAACCGAACCGTTTTTCTTTGATGTTTTTAGTTCGTCTCAGCATTTCCGAAAGGACGCCGATTCGGATTGGGTTTTGGTTATCTGTTACCATATCTGCTCTAAAATGGGGGCTTTGCTTGCTTTATCTTTTAAAAAAGGTTTAAAACAAAAGAAAAAA
The DNA here is from genome assembly GCA_035044985.1 of Lordiphosa fenestrarum. Taxonomy (NCBI): domain Eukaryota; kingdom Metazoa; phylum Arthropoda; class Insecta; order Diptera; family Drosophilidae; genus Lordiphosa; species Lordiphosa fenestrarum. The sequence goes on along the minus strand of JAWNNO010000972.1, from coordinate 267,753 downwards.
GAACACGTACATTAAATCAAAATATTACCAATTGAAGAAAGTTCATTTTTAAAAACATGGTGATACATGGGAATATCCTGTGTCTTAACTTTTTCTTGACAGCCTGTATGTGTGTTATCAATTGTTTTCAATCAAGAAACTTACCTTTGTCCGCAAATTTACCCGAATTGAAGTACATCTAGAATGTGAAAGGCGGAGCAAATTTTATACAGCATGTTTCACATCATTGCCTCGTGAGTGTTGGACACACTCACACCTTTGTTTTTGTTTACTGTTCCTTCACCAGTTTACCAAATCGCCTAGCTTTCATCGCCTTATATTTGTATTAAGGATGCAACTAAAGACCTTTAAACAATAAATTTGTTAAGTCGAATTTTTGTAATGACTAAAAAAAAATAACAACCAAAATGTGACAGGATTTTATTGCTGCAAACACCACACTTCGGTGCCACTGTGCATTGACCGACAGGAAGCCAAGCCGAGTGGGTGCTGCCTTTGCTCTGCTTCTGCTTCTGCTTCAGTTTTAACATCGCTTTGCCGTATTCTTTGAATATTTTCCTTCATGCGCTTGTTTATTGTGAAAAGATATTTTGGCAGTTTTTCCTAAGCAAAGGGGGTGGGTTTGGGTGGTTTGCTAAATGCATAACTTATGTGTGTGAGTTTGTTTTTCAATTGCAGATCTTAATCGTACACACACACAGCTTCATATACTCTTACAATAACATAATACTGCCACCACCCTCGAAATTCGTCACCGTCTTCCGACGTCGACGAACAAGTGCGCGCCGCTTCGTGTAATTTATTCTAAAATGATTGCTGCCCGTGGGCTGAGTGCAGCGGCAGCCGCTCTGCTGCTTCTCAGCTGCTTTGCATCTTACGCAGCTGCGGCCGAAGTGGCTGACAAATTGCGCGATGATACGGAACTTTCACAGGTGAGTCAAAATGAACAAAAAAAAAACACTTGTAGGTGAGTAGCAGGTTGGTTCTCACCCACCAGCATCGTCATCATCCTCATCATCTGGCAGCAGACTGCGTTGACATATTTTGGCTATGCCTAGCGGCTGCCCTTGAACAAGAAAAACCTTGACAAGCAGAGAGAGGCAGCTAAAGTCTGTGCAAAAGAGACAGAGCTATGTATACATATGCAGCACAGGTAGCAGGCCGCCGCAGCATTACATCTCGTCCTTGACCTTTGGCATTCTCACTTGTTGTTGCTGGGTGGAATAATCGATGTTAGGCCTCAGAATTTAAATGCGGCTGCGGTTACAGTTCAAAGACCAACTTCATTTGGCCATATTTGGTATGCTTGGCGGAGTCTGTTATGTATATGGTAACTACATGCATAAATTAAGCAGACCCCAGACAAGTGCCGGCCGTTGACGTCGACTGAGCATAACAGTTTTCCCATTTAGTTTACCTTTTTACACCTTCACACCACTGCAAACACACACACATTTACATATACATATACGGGTTACAAAGGAAAACACATAAAAGTCAGAAGCCCACAAAGGTATACTGCTAAAACAATAACAACATCTGTATAGAGGCGGTTCTACTCTGTTGAACAATTAATGCCCAAAAATATGTACATGTTTTTATAGTTGTTGTTACTCCAGCAAACCTAGAAAATTTTCACAATTGAAAAGAAAGCGTGCGACAGTCTTGCCTGTAATTGTTGCAAGTGTCTAATGGGCAAACACAAACTGTACAAACTTCAACTTGTACATAGGAATTGAATTATTCATCTTCAGCAAATACATGCATACACTTATGTGGCACAATATAAACAATAATTTCTCCTGACAAACAGAAACATTTGTGATCAGAAAACGAGGGCATTCATGACTATTTTAATCGAATCGAGGACTCGGAAAAATCATGATCAAAGAAATTGCATAAAATGTTTGCTGGGAAGGTTGCGTACTTTCTTTGCCGCATGTGCTGCTAGCTAACATAATGTTGAAATGTTCACATTAATGTTAATGCTCTGTTAATCCGTATATAGAAAGGCCATTAAACATCAATTCCCCGATATTTTTCCTCAATTAGGCAATAAATTGTTTGTTTATTTTAAGTTTAGCTTAATATTAGTGTAGCCAGTTACCATTTGGCGAATAAATAAATTAAATTTAACGGGTATATGGTAGTCGGGCAGGGCCGTCTTGAACTTACGCTCTCGTTAAAACTCGTCCGATTCTATTTACGTGCAGAAAACTCATTTTTCGCTATTTCCAGTTCCCGATTTATTGATTCTATTGAGTCACTTAGCAAAGAATCATTCTAAAAGAATTACTGAGAAATTCGTCATTGAACAATGAGTCACACAGAATTACAGAATATATACAAATGAACACTTTTTTGTTCGATAATGTCAGAAAAGTGGAGTGAAATCAAACTAAATTTCATTGCATCTTACTTAAGGAGCTATTTCAATTGATTTTATGAGTTATTTTTTTTTGTGGGCTTTCTAAAATAAGTTTGTTTTAATTAAAACTATTTTTGGCCGGTTACGTATGTATAACTTCCAGCTCAAAGAATTTATTATTCTCTTGAAGAGAACTCTTAAATCGGAAAATGAAGTGCGGGCGGGCGTAAAGCTGACCTCCGGCACTGACCCCCAGCTTCCTGTCCAGCGATGCGTTGTCATCGTCTTGTTTTTTTTTTTTATTAATTTTAATTTTTCAACCTTTGACTGGCAGCTGCTGTAAGTGCAACTGCAATTGGAACTGTGAGCAGTGAGGGAGGTAGGGAACGTAAAGGCGGACACGCCTAGATACACACACACACACACACACACAGAAAAATCATCAACCAGGCAGGCAGCATCGAATTCAATTAAATTTAATTTAAGATTACAATACCAAAGCAAGGCGCGTGATGTGTTTTGGGGCTGGCTGACGACACGATGCGATACACGATATGGATATGATGAGCCTCCCATCTGAGGCGATGAATGAGCCTCGACTGACCTTAATGGAGCCATAAGTGAAACACATGCTCATAGACTGGATCCATTAGACGAATGTAAGTCATATCGTGTGGGCGAGAGATGGCCTTCTCCCCCAATCGCCTGCTCTTCCAATGACACCAATTAAAAGAAATGTTCGTCTGTCTCGAGGGTTGCCGCCGTTTGCTGCAATTACGGATACCAAAAACTTTACCATACTCTCTCGCTTATGCATAATTTGTACCAATTAAATTTATTTATACAAACATGCACTGGCTACTGTCCAGGAGGGAAGCGTACGCCCTTCCCTTCCTACCCTGCTAATTAATTTAAATGCCTCCATTAGATGCTGAAAATTGAATTTTCTCAAGTACAACTGCTCAAAATTTCTCTTTTGTTTTGTAACAAATTTTTGGCTAAAAATAGAAAATTCCAAATTTTGAACTGTCAGCGGTTCTTTTTCTCTTTTTCAGAGCACTGCCAAATCCTTCAGGCGCCTTATGCCAGTTAGGGTAAGCTGCAAAATTAACCACAACTACATGTTCTTTATTTTAACTTAATTTGGTTAAAGCATTTTCCCCCACAAGGGTTGTTTTCCCTACTCCCTCGCGTGTGAGTCTGTGTGTGTGTGTGTGTTGCATTGGCCAAAAATTTTGTTTGCACCGCCGTCTGGTTGTGAGTCATGCCCTTGACACCCAAGATTGGGGGTGCGTCTGCTCTGGACATGCTGGAGGTCATTGCCATCCATGAAAATCCAAATGGAGTAGTGATACGGCCAAAATGTTAAGAAAACTCTTGGCTGGTGTTTGCATATTAAATTAATTTTTGAAGACATGGCGACAGGATAATGCCCTAACAATTGTAGCAAATTGTTGACTCCCTGGGGGATGGACGATGGCAGGCCATCTGGCACCGAGAAGGGTGCGGAGACTCATCAAGATTGATTTGGCTTTCATGCAAATGCTAAATCCCATTTGATGATAGAAATTTATGAAAATAATTGCATCTAATTGTCATATCACTCCCTTGGGTATTAGAGAAGAGACACGTTAAGAGCCCAAAGGGGACATTTAAGGGTAGCTGGCGTGGTTCAAGGAAAATTCTTTATCAGCAACGATGTTTCAGTTTTTTGTGTGATAAGAATCACAAGATTCTTGGCAAGTAAATTGGAACAAATACCGCCCGGGGACAATATATCACTTTTCAAAATGCAATAACGCCACAACTGAAATAAATACTTAATAGTTTTGGAACAGGAACAGGCAAATGAATTTTTTTTATAATAGATTAAAAAATATACATGCAAACGTACGAATAAGTCTATTTTCAAGTACTGATTCGAAATTGAATTAATTCTTTTTGGATTGATTCAATATTTCTAGGGATTTTCCCAGCCCTTGGAACTTGATTCAGTACGAGTACGAGTCGTACAGCGAAATTCGAAAGGTCAGAATCAAATCAATAAGTTTGTAACATGCGGCAACGCCAAAGTGCTCAGTAAGGTTTGCCAACTTACCGTGAATAAACTAATAAACGAACACCGCTTGCCAGCGGGCCACATTTGCATGAAATAATATTTAAAGAGTAAGTGTTAGGCTTCAGATAAATATTTTATTTACTATAGCAAATTTTCTGGTTTTATTTTTAAATATTCAGGAAAAAGAAACGTTTTAAAAATTCATTTTTTCATGAGTTGCTCGATTTTTATTGTGTTTCCATTGTGATGCATTTTAATTGATTTCCATAAAATTTAACAAATAAACTTAACATATCACTCACGATTTCGCTGATGTTTGCAGAAAACTGGGACGCAAACTGGTTCTGAACCGAACCAAGCCGATAAACAAATGTCTGAATCGAACCGAAATCCACAAAGCAAAACGGCTCAAATACGATTCAGTTTACTAAGGCGTTTTAAGACTTAACGTGCTCATCTTTAGTTAATTTGGAAATTTAAATCGTTTCACTTAAATTAAGTTTAGAATCAACTTGCCGATGCCAGATTGAAGTATCCCTTAAGGGGGTATTCTAGTCTAGAATTTTAAACAAATCTATCACACACGGAGAATTTCATGTCAATCTGGCAAATTTTTTCAAATTTTTTTTCACGCACATTTGTATAAGGTAATTTTACAATTCTGTTGAATCTTAAAACGAGTTGTTTTCGAAATAACTTTACTGCATAATATCTCAGGTTCCAATTGATAAATATGGAAAAAAAAATGGACGGTAAAAATATTTGTAATTTTTCTTAATGATTGTTTAAAAAGAATCCCTAAAATTTACTTTTATATACTGGAATAACTCCTTAAGGTCGTTCAATTACAAAAATTATTTCTATTCTATTAAAATTGGTAAAGTAAATGTTAAATGTTGCACTTTTACTCACAGAGGCTTGTCCATTTTTGATTTATAATCTGGAATTGGTTAAAATTCGTGAACCCATAAATCACCTGCTATTGCACAATGACTTCCTAATATTCCTGTCTTTAGATTGTATTCCATTTTTGGTTGCTCATGGATTTGTGAGAGTGTGCCATTTCTTTTACGGGATGATATTCTGTCGTGCTTTTTCAACCAAATCCCATGTTAAGTCAACCGATTATTTTCCGTGTTCTTCTCGTTTCGAGAATAGGCTGACAACTACGTTTACGGAGCAATCCGACTTGCCCTGCTGGCCAACAGTTCAATCAAATATTGCCTGGTTTACGTAGTGAAATCCTTAATATGAGGCTTCATATTCGATTCGAAAGTGTGCAAATGACACAAATCCATTTAAGAAATCATAATATGTATAAAATAAATGAAGAATGAACCAATGAACCGAACTGAAGTATCGATTCAGTTAGTAAAGCAACGAACCGCCGAAAACGATCCGAAACATTCCTTATTTCTAAGCGGCTTGCATCATTGGTGTGAAAACCCATTATTGTAGGTCATCTAGTCTTCGGCTTTGCCTCACCCAATCTCCCCACCTACTATTCTTATTCTTCTTAAGTACCTTTTCCTCTAAGATAAGCGCAGAAATTTAGCTCAATGAAATTGAAACCAGTCGGGTTGAAGCAGTTGGTAGATAAAAGTTAGAAACGGGACCATAATGACCAGGACAAAGAGGAAAAAGAACAACTGACGTCTCCAATTACCAAAAAAAAAAAAAAGTGTGGCTTGTGTGTGTGTGTGTCGTTGCCAGAACGTTTAGATATGTCGATATAAAGGAAAAGGGACAACCTTTTTAAGGCAAATTGCCGTGAGTCATGGAAGCAGAACAACAACACGAACATTCTAAAAGAGAGCACTAAAAAAGGTGTTGTCCGCGCCAGGACCTGCACTCACACAAACACACACACCCAAGCGCTCGCTCCATCCCAAACAAATGTGAATTTGTTCTCATAAAGCTGACGGAGTGTGTGCAGCAGGGCGTGGCGGAAGGTGGCACTAGTACTACTACTTGGTGGGAAGCCGCAAAGTGTGCGGTTGCCAGGCAGGTGGTGTTAATGTAGTAGGGTCAGTGTCTGGAATTTGGGGTAGCTGTTGAAATGCAGTTACATATCCTGACAGCATATAGTCAGCAAGCCTCAATGAATGACACATAAAAACCATCGAACCACCCTCTCTACTCTGTGCTTACGTAATTGGTTCAATAAACCTTTTTGCCAGCCATGCATAATGTGTGCTCCGTTTTATTAGTTGATTTTGCTGGTTGCCATGACAAAGACATTCGCAAAAAAAAAAAAAAAAACTCACCCCTCCTGCAAAATGCAAAAACTACTCTAACCCATTTAATATACTTTCTCTTTGCAGTTCTATAGCCTCTTGGAGCAGAGTGCCGTTGCCAATTCGACGTTAGCGCTACGCTCCTGCACCATTTTTGTGCCCACCAATGAAGCCTTCCAGCGACACACAGGGCCAACCCATGTGCTCTATCACATCAGTAAGTTGCTCTCGAATGAGTTGAACCCAACTGTATTTTCTTTTTCTTAACACCCAAATGTTTCATCACATCACAAAGAAATGTGTCTAAGCTAGTGGAAGGTATTTTGGGTCAAATTTTATATCAAGAAGATATGAAGCAACAAAAACTACAAGAAACCGAAACAGAAACCCGATGTTTGTCTTTGTTGCAAAACGCAATCATTCCACGCACAACAACAGATACAAACGTATGATACTTTGTATTTGTGTCCAATTGGATTGTGAATTGGATTTTGTTTTATTGATGTCATGCATATCGACGCCGCACTTTCAAGGGTCCGCGTTTTTTGTTACAGCTGACCTGTCCTGCTCCCGCTAGGGTCATAGATTTATTGTTGCCACCCACATCCCCCTGATCTAGTGTTATGCCATTATAAATCTCTTTCTCTTTGTCACTCGCCCCATTTTAGCTACCGCGGCATTCAGCAAAGATAAACTGCCAAATACTGTGTCATCGGATATGGAGGGCAATCCACCGCTGTATATAACAAAGAGTAGCAATGGTGATACATATGTAAACAACGCTCGTATAATCTCCTCGCTAAGTGTTGAGCTGACCAATCGGGAGGGCAAGCGTCAGGTTAGTGAACCAAAGGGACATCAACTGATTTAAGTTATGAAAACAAGATATTTTCTCCTTCCCCTTCTGCCTGCAGGTCATGCACGTGATTGACGAGGTTCTAGACCCACTCACCTCGCTTCCAAGTGCCAATGTTGAAATTACCAATCCGGATGCTTATCAATTCCTTCAACAGTCCGATGTGCTCAATCTCAACAACAACCGTTTGAGCACCTATCGCTCACAGGTGGCGCTGGCCAAGAAGGAGTCAGTATATCGAGCTGCTGGAACCCATACCTTTCTCATACCTATTGATGAGGGTTTTAAGGTAAGTTTCACTTTTTAAATTCACATATACTTCTACTTCTTATTTGTTTTTTTGTAACAGTTCTCGACACGTAGCAGCCTGGTGGATGCCAAGGTTATTGATGGCCATGTTATACCGAACACTGTCATCTTCACTGCCGCCTCGCAGCATGATGATCCCAAGACTTCAGCTGCCTTTGAGGATCTGCTCAAGGTTACCGTCAGTTTCTTTAAGCAAAAGAATGGCAAGAGTAAGTGGCATATTTAGACTTGCAAAAACCACTTTAACTGATGGTATTCTTATATATTGCAGTGTATGTCAAGTCCAATACCATTGTGGGCGATGCCAAGCATCCACAGGGCGTGGTGCTAGCCGAAGTTGTCAAGGCCAACATTCCTGTGAAAAACGGCGTGGTCCATTTGATACACCGTCCATTGATGATCATTGACACGACCGTCACACAATTCCTACAGGTAGGTAGGGGAAGCATTAACCAGCTGCCAAATACACACTTGGACCCACTGATAGACACGGTGCCAGTGAATTATGATAGCGCTTGGCATTGTGATTGGCTTGGCACGCACACAGACACATATATACATACATACATACATATACACACACAGAGAGACATAAAAACTAGACTTAACTTTGCATTTAGCTGAGCCACCAAAAAATTCGAAAGTTGTCCGCAAAAGTAGAGCCCCTCTCCCGAAAAGGACTCACTTAAGTGCAAAGTCTAATCAAATTTTGCACCACACAAATTTAACATACTTAAATTTAGACTTAGCCCAAGCAGCGCTTGATATTGACCCAACTTCTTGCCAAAAAAAAAACCAAATGCCCAAAGTCTGATATTACCTAGAACTGCATCGATCAATTGATGCCAGGTTCACTTGCCCCCTAGAACTTTGCTCAAAATATTTACATAATTTTAAGTGATACAGTTCCATGTAAAATCAAAAGCAAAATTTTATTTTAAAATAATTTTTAAAATATAAATTTTATTTTAAAAAAATTTTGGGTGTAATGTAAGTATTGCCAAAAAAATCAACCAAAATAAAAATAAAAAAATTCAACTGGTTCAGTTGAAAAGCAATTGCCTTCACCCCAATTCGATCTGCCAAATTTAAAAACTTAAAAATTGCTTGAACTGTGCCAAAAGTCATTTTAAATATCAAAAACTTCATTCACAAAAAATCTCTCATATAATCTATATTGAATGTCTATTGGTAATCCATAGTTTACCCCGAACATACACCAATTGGCTGAAGCTTTCTCGCTCTTCTCGAAAATCGTTCTCTCATAAGCTCGCCGACTCAATCGCCCGATCGATCACTCGCTCGCTCGCTCAGACGGCATGCTTTGATCTTTGACTGTAACTGTAGCCCCCAGTCCACTCCATTCTCCTGCTGAACCTCATACACATACACATTGACTACATTGTCCAAATCTTGATCTCATTTCAACATTTTTCAACTGTATTTTGTGTCTTGTTATGGACCTGTTTAGAGTTTTTACTTACTGATTCCTTGCTTTCATCCTTTGTTTCTTGTACATGCTGAATAAATTGTATACGAAATACAAATATTACATTATCGCTCTCTAATAACCACATCCGATGCACCGAATTGAAAAAAAAAAATATACCGATAACCAGTCGTTCAAGGTAAACAAAAGTCCAAACCAATTTGTATACTTAAAGTAGTTCAATTGATCCCACTAATGCATGAATGTTTGCCCCACTTTATATGTGTTTATTGTTCAAGAATGTAGATAAATAGTCATTAGAAATTTGATTTTATGCCGCTTTTTGATGTGATACTTTTGAGTACGATGTGCAAAATTATTTAAAAATTTGATACCTCTTAAAAAAGGGAAGAAATCACTTTTTATTTTGAAATAGTACAACTTATAATGGTAAAAAACTTAATTAGGTTGTAAAAACAAAAGTTCGATTAGTTGGCTGTGGCGTGAGGTTGCAGAATAATTAAAAATGCTTCGAATGCCTTTAAAATATACAAATCAAAGCTCCAAAACAAGCTCCAAAATGTAAAAAAAACCAATAAAAAAACATTTGACACGCTGAAAAAAAGCAAACCGATAGTTAAAAATCTATAACCAGCGTTTATCGATTGTGTGAGAAACCAGAAAGTGGCAACGCTAACTCACTTCAACGCTCAGCTCAGCTGATGTCAATGTGAACCGGTGGTATTTCAGCAGATCGCTTAGCTGAGTGACTCAGACGCCTGTTCGTTTACACGGGATGACAGCAACTCGGACGAAAAGTCAGTCGAGCGATCAGGTTGTGTAATTATGCTTTGACTTATAAACATGATGGGGATACCGCTTCGTGAATACCTAAACTCATCCGGTTCTCATGTATTAAGCCTATGGACTGGTTGAAAGCCAAGATTAAAATAGTTTTGAAACTTAGTTCATTGTAGCTTTTCCATTTCTTGAGCATTTGTCTCGACTTAACGTTCCATGCATCACATTTTATACCACTAACTAATCGAACGATGGGTTATTCTCCCGTATTTAAAATTTTGCAAATTGTAGTATCTGCACGCCAAAAAGAAATATCAAATCTAGAAATTTATTTTTGTACATTTGCAAAATACACATTGTGTAAATAGAAAAATAACTAATTAATATATTTATTGTAAAATTAGAAAGAAAAAAAAAAAGCAACTTGAACGAAAAAAGAAAGAAAAACAAAAATAAACTTTACATATTTCCATTGTTCTTTTTTTGAACAAACCTGTGGCGGATCTTGCACTCTGCGCGGAACCTGAACTAAAATAATAACACAAAATGCGTTAAAATCAATTTGTCCTATACGTTTTCCCGTCTCTAAAACGAAAACTCAAATTCTGTACAATTTTCCCAAACTACTTCTACATCCGATTTAGTTTATGAACGTAAGTAATTGTATAACACAAGCAATGCGTTGCTCTATCGCACAGACATCACCCACATCCCAAATATTTGGTGCTAAACATTATTTGTCGACGTTTTGATATAGGAACTTCCGCCATTTCAACAAAATGTTATTCGACTTTAGGATTCTGGTATATTTTTGAGGCCTCAATCTAGAAACCAACTGGTTTGCACTTTTAAAACCCAGTAAATGTTCTCAAGTTGTCGATTAGTGAATAGAATATTAAGGAATATTATACGTTTAAGCCAATGCTCCAACCAATCTCACACATAAGCTGTAGTCGAGTTTCATTCATTTCAACCTAAAATTTCAGTTCGGTTGAAGAAAAATTATAGACATGAAAATATTTGACCGTCTTCATCTGTTATCCGGATGGTTTTAGACGAAATGATAATGAAAAAAAACTTAAGGAAAAACGTTCAGAACTACCTTTAAAGCCCACACCCATTTTTTTAAGTCCTCGACTCCAAGCTTAATAAATGATTCACTAAATAAGACCCTACCAATAAAAAATAGTAATTTAATGTTAAATGGACTCTAGATTTTCATCCAACGAACAGTTTTGGCAGAGATTATCATTATTTTGGTCAGATGTGTATTTCTCAAAGAAGCAGACGTAAGATGGCCTTTCTATTCCATACTCTCAACTCAGAAACAGAAAGAAACAGTTCCAAGTACCAAGTGGTAGCAAAAATGACAAGTATGTTAGGGGTGCCCACGGCCTATGCGGACGGCGCTCTTTATAACCGTCAGTGCGCATATCAATGATTTTCGAATTAAATTTTACACAAGCATTATAACGCGGTATGATCAATTGAAAATCGAGTTGTTAAATCTGAACAAATTGGAGTAGTTCCTCATTTTTTTTTTTGGAAAGGGGAAGCATACTCCAAAGTTAAAATGTTGTAAAATAATTGTTTGCCCACCAAAATGATTAAACTTTTAAATTCCAATTTATCTTAATCGACTTCATCGGCTCATCACAATTGTCAATTTCAAGATCTCCACAATGTCAAGCATTTACCACCACCTCACCGCTTCAAAAAACCATTTTTAGCTTATGAATTTCCTTATAAATGTTTAAGTCGCTGTTGGATGTTTGTTTGTACTACTACCATTCGTCATTATGCGTATTTGTTTCATTTTCATTTGCAACTTAAAATATTGATGGACTTGTGTTTCTTCTTCTACTTCTTTGAAGGAGAATTCAGAGAACGGAGCTCTGCGTAAATTCTACGAAGTTATCATGGACAATGGCGGCACTGTACTCGATGACATTAACAACCTGTCCGAGGTGACTATATTGGCGCCCAGCAATGAGGCATGGAACGCCTCGTCCATTAACAATATTGTGAGGTAAGTTGTCTGGATCTTTTCTCATCAAAATAAATCTGAACTATCAATTTAAATTTCATCTCCTTAGAGACCGCAAGAAGATGAGGGAAATCCTGAACATGCACATTATTAAAGATCGCCTGAATGTGGAGAAGATCAGACAGAGGAATGCAAATATGATTGCTCAGGTGCCGACTGTCAACAATCACACGTTCCTGTACTTCAACATCATGGGTGAGGGTTCGGATGCTGTAATCACTGTAGAGGGAGGCGGTGTCAATGCCACAGTGGTTCAGGCTGATGTGGCCCAAACCAATGGCTATGTACATATTATTGATCGTGTTTTGGGTGTGCCACATACCACAGTGCTAGGCAAACTGGAATCGGATCCCATGATGAGGTAAGATTTGGTGACCTCTCTACATTGAGAATTCAAACTAAAAGATGGTGGGTTTAATTGACAGCGGCACCTACCAGATGGGTCAGTTCTCGCACTTCAACGATCAGTTGAACAATACCCAGCGCCGATTTACCTACTTTGTGCCACGCGATAAGGGCTGGCAGAAGACCGAACTGGACTATCCCTCGGCGCATAAGAAGCTGTTTATGCGTGACTTTGCCTATCATGTGAGTCCGTTTTTAATGTTTTGCTCTCTATTTTACTAACTTTATTTGGGTTCAGTCCAAGTACATACTGGAACGCCATTTGGCCATAGCGGATCGTGTATTTACCATGAAAGACTTAGTGCAAATGTCCCTGCAGACCGACTCTGTGCTTCTACCTACATTCCGTGACTCGCTCAAGATACGTGTGGAAGAGGAGGCTGGACGTAAGTATGGGTGCCATATTCTTTGGGCCATTTTCCTTAAAGCTTTCTATGATTGGTCTCAATGCTGTCTACTAACTGTAACTAATTTCTTGCTTTGTGCTTAACAAAAATAAAAAAACTAATAACAATAAAGATCTACATGATGAGCATGCTAGTCACGAATGGACTGGTGAGTGCTGCAGTTTGTCAAAAACAAAACCCATTGCACAGCTCATGCCACCACCCACCCACAGAACTATCACTACATAGCCAGCGTAACCATAGCAGCACCCGATTTTTTAGTGTTCGCGTAAGAATATCGAAAATCCGTTGAAACAGAACGAGAGAGCAATTTAATTCAAATCTAAACAATGTTGATTTTCTTCTTTTGTCAAATCGGTTCGAAAAATTATTCCCAAAAGATTTTGCTAGATACTGCGGAGGGTACCAAGTTCGATATTAGAAGGGTTTACCGCTCACGTTAGCCATCCTCTTAGCAAATCTCAAGGGGTCACAAATAAAATTCGTTATATAGAAAATTTGCAGTGCTCTGGAAATTAATTCTTTCTTTTCCGTAATACTGAAGTTCTCCTGTATTATAACAACATTTTTTCATATTAATATAAAATTTTACAGCTCCCATGTATGAAAATCTAAGATCAGTTTAACATTAAAAGCCGATTTCTCATCTTCTACATACATTGATGACATAGATTAAGTGATAAGCAGCTCTATGTAGATGTGATGTGAAATCGGACGTTAATGGATATTTAAATACCCGTAAAGAATAATAATACATATTCCAAATGGATACCAAAATCATCCTCTTTTTTCTATGCGTAATAGTACATACATTTCGCTATAGCTATGAAAGAACTTCTACTTTTCTGCTCTCGTTGTACATTCAGACTGAACAAATTGAGTGCGGCTATAGTTATGCTCGAATACTTAAAACCTATGCAAATTGAGAACTTGAGCATCTTGTTTTGCAGGCTATGTGATTATGTGGAACTACAAGAAGATCAACGTCTATCGGCCTGATGTGGAGTGCACCAATGGTATTATACATGTCATCGACTATCCGCTGCTGGAGGAAAAGGATGTGGTTGTGAGCGGAGGTAGCTATCTGACAGAATCAAGCATTTGCATCATCTTGGCCAACTTCATAATGATAACAGTAGCAAAGTTCTTGAACTAAAATCTAAACCAAAACAATGCATCCAAATCAAACAACAACAACAACAACAGCCACAACAGTCGTCTACAGAACACTGAACAGATATTAATTTAAAAACAAAACACTATCTAAAACTTGTATCTGTCACAAGGAACCACCTCCTCCCCCCCACACTGAACACAAAACATCACCAATCAAGGCACGCTCATTATGCCCAACACCCTGCTAGATTGGCCTTAACTTTAAGCATTTCTCACTCGATTCCCTTGCCTACACCCAACATACCAAGGCCTTATGTATTATATGAAACATATATGAAAAAACAAAACACTATTATGTATTAATTTTTTAAAATCTTATGTTCGACATATTTGTAATTTACGTTCGTTCATATTGAAGATATCTATGCTCGCTAGACTTTAGGTTCGTTTCCATGGAACTTTTTTTGTACATTTTTTGTCAATTGTTTGTTTTAAGTTTTATAATTTAAGTAGAATGTCGACGACGAATCTCATTGTACATGTCAAAGAAGAAGCAATACATTACCCACACATTCACACACATAAACAAAGCGAAACTTAAGTCATTGTAAAATTTTAAATATGTGAAATTTTATAATAAAACCAAAAGTTAACTTTTTCCATAAACGTTTAAATATTAAGTCCAAACAAAGACCAGAATTGTGAACTTGATTAAAAGAAATTGTCATCATGCACTTAGTTGTTAATCCTGCTATGCATGTATACCATTCCTGCTCCAGCCACTATCACACCAGGACTAGCTACTGCAATTTGGGATTAGTCATATTCAAAAAAAAAACTGCCTAAGCAGTAGTGTTGGTAAAGGTTTTTTTTTCAGAGTAAGTCAACTTACTCAAATTGCTCAGTGGTTTACTGAAAAATGGGTGCATTCAACAGTGTCATTTGACCAAATATCAAAGAAAAATCCATCAAAAATCAAGCTGCTCAGCTGAATGTGCCCATTTTATTCACTCATATACGATCCAACACTACTAAAAATTTACACACCATGTGGACATACTCAATTTTGATACAAATTTAACATACTCTCGAACAACACACAACTTGTTTCGCTCCCCTCAACCCCCCTCCTCAGCCCACGGCTGCCGATGCATTTTGAAACTTTTGTATGTAGTTTGTCTTGTGTAAATTATAACTAGTTTATAGTCCGAACTAGACAACCTAAAACCCAAAAAGCGCTAACTATACCAACTCTCTTTCTGTTTCTCTCTGTCTCTTCCCCCCTTAATGCTACACTATGTATTTATAGGTTAGACCACAAAACAGAACAACACATCCTACCAAGCAAACCAAACCAAACCACATATAACTATGTCAGTTGTCGCAATTGCTTACCCGAAACCCGTTATCTTTAGTAGGCGGCCAGTTTAGTTTTGGTAGAATGAAAATATATTGTACACGTTAGCTTTAACCATGGAAGGATTTGTATGTCATAGTCAGTAGTTACACGTTAACCACCTAACTTAACGTGTAACTAGTGCCTTACTAAAGATAAAGATAAACGCATTACCTTAACCTTTATACAAATTTACTCGTAATACAAAATGAAAGCAAACAGAAGAGACAAAACATATATATTTAAATATATTTATCCAGTTTCTGCTTGAACCAGACACGCTATTTACACCGCATACGACTCGTGCATACCCAACATCCATAGAGCAGATTCAGAGTATTTTTCGTAAAAACTAATTAAATGTATTTGTACTTGTAGTTTAATTACTGTGAAAATCCAAAGAACAAATATCTCTATGTGCGTACGTATATAACATACCTGTATACATAATTAGTCATTCAGTTTCCGAGACAAGTAGAGAAATGCGAGTAAAATGTATGCAAGCTTCAACTATTATGGTAATTCGCAGTGCAAACGAAATGTTATTCCAATTTTATTTTACGACAAGCGCTTTTTACAAACAAACAAAATACAACAAATTCACTAAATTATATCTAGCATTAGTTAAACCAATTAAAATAAAACACAAAAAAACTCAAAATTAACAAATGTACTACAAAATCGGTATGTTAAACCAGAAATCTCCAGCATAATTCGTATATAAAAATAAATAAAGTCAAATCGTGTAAATTTTTTGGATATTGATGGAGTCCCCTCAGGTATTGCACCAGAAGAACTATACGTAGCATCCCTAATGTCTGCAAATCTCATTATGTGGAATGAAATGTGATGGTTCCGCTAATCTATTGTAGGCTTTAAAAGCCTTTTAAGGGAAGTCCAGCTGGATTGGGATCTAAACAACAGTCATCCTATTATCGAAGACACAGGAAAGATAATGAATAACTGAATTTCCTAGTGGGGTTATTGCAAATAGAAAGTCTACAAATCAGTTGTGCAACAACTGCTGCTAGTCCTGTCTCAACTAACAGTCAAAATCAAAACCGACAAATTTTGGATGGCCTATTATTTTGATAAAAATAAATAAAATTTAAAAAAAAAAATTGGATGAAATGAAGCAATTCATCTCTGCAACAATTGCTGCTAATTTAGGCTCAACTCTCCAGGCAGAAATTAATAACTTTTTGATATGATGCCATTTAAAGCGAAAACGTTCGACTACTTTTATCGATTAGTGTGAGCGCCTCCGACTATGTTTGGTATTAGGGCGACCACCTTCGATTTATTTTGGTATAAGTGCGACCATTTTGTCACAATTCTCTTTCATTATTTGTTTGCACTCTGCCTCTTCGAAATCCATTTCCCACTATTTACCATAAGCCACTTTTCTATTTGTTTTTGTGACAATTTTTGTACTTTTGTTCATTAACATTTTATTGAAGCAATTAATAAAATACACAAAGCATTCTGCTGTTTGTCAATCGATAGAAATGAAAAAAGTTTCATCGGCTCTCGACTAGCGGCTAACTTTGACCAGAGCTTGAGCTGCGGTTAAGTGTGTTTATCCGGTTAAGAAAACTACCCTTATTCGCAGAAAAACCAGCGTAAGGCTATTTCAATTGGCAAGACTTAACAGTGACCATATGGATTTGTTAAGGGCTAACTACTTTTCGTTTAGGATTGCAGAAGCCAGATTATAATTTTGACCGCCATCGCATTTTGAAAACTCAAGAAAAGGCGGAATGCTAGTTAAGTGGCAACACTGGTCACAGCGACAACAGCTTGTAAAGCAGCAGCATAAATCCAATTAGGGACTACAGCGCAAGTTCACCAACAGCCGCCACACAATGGGAAGGACGGGAATTAATTATTGATAATCAAGTTGGAATAAAATACTCACCACGACTGCAAAAATCTGTTTGGAATATGGTTACTTTGTATATGCGGTCACTCTTATCTCTGAACGGAGTGTGGCCACCTTAAGTCAACGTCCACCAATATTTTTGGGATTAGTGTGACCCTTTCATGCAACAACAAAATTGGTAAAAAGCAAAAACAAATATGTATATATGAATATCCCTAACGGGGATTTGGACACAAAAATCAAGCTCATCTAAGTGACAGTTCAAGTTCATCAGCCAAAGCCAACTTAGATCAAAACGGCAAGACCAGGCCCACGAATCAGCGCCATGAAGAAGCGCAACTCACGCTGGAATTCCGATTCAGAGCAGATGGAAATGGACACTTCGACGGACAACGACATTAGTTTGCTGCAGCGCCCACTGAGAACGGCTTACACAGGTTTCGAGGAGGCACGCCGTGCCTACGAGGATGGCACCAATGAGGTAAGCATCGCCAGATGGACACTGGCTCCGAATGTGTCAGTGTGTGCGCTGCCTACGTGACCCACCCCTCAACTGCAAATGGCGTACATCCATGTGCATTTCCGCTTTCCGCAGGTGCGTCGTCTTCTCAGCCAGGAGTGCAGCCTGATCTATGAGTGCAACATGTGCCGCAATATGTTTCGCAGCCTGGCGAATTTCATTAGCCACAAGCGTGTCTTCTGCTGCGTCAGCGCTCGCTCGACCAATCAAAATGGATACACAGTGAGTGGGGAGTGGGGGTAAAGCGAAACCGCTGCATAACAACACAACTCAACGTTCTGGGCATTACACCCTTTGTGTTTTGCTTTGCAGGATCAGAACTCCACCATGATCATTCAAACGGGAAACGCAGGACCCTCCGCCCAGGACATTGAGCATATGTTGCGTAGTCGCAGCACTGGGTGCTCTCCGGTTCCACGTGAGGCACGACCCATACGCGGAAGTGTGCGAGATCTGAGCGGTGTAATTGAACGCCTGCGGCGCGAGAAGGCTCCTTCAGCCATGCGTCAGTCGCCCACAGTTCTGCAACTGGAGTCGATGCCCACCAGTCAGGCTGTCTATCAGACCATCAAAGTGGATCCCGATGACAGCAGCATTAAGACGGAAATCAATGAGGTACACGACATGCTGAATCCCGCTGACACTATTGTAGGACCAGATGGCAAGGCCATCGTACCCAAAGTGGAACGTGCCGATGGCAGCGAGTCCGGCGAAGCGGCCGAGCCATCCATCGGCGATGAGACGGAAACCAACATTTTCTGTGAGATATGTAAGGCCCTTGAGATTGAGTAGGCTTTGGAAGTGATTAAGTGACTTGTCTCCGTTTCACAGGCAGCCTTACATTTCAGACGCACAAAACGCTCGAGTTGCACATCCAGAAGCATCATTCATCATCGGCCTTTGTGTTTCAGTGTCCAGCCTGTTCGCTAACCTTTTTGCAGGCCGCTGCCGTTATACGTCATCTTTCCAAGGATCACAAGTATGTAACTACCCAATTGGTAAAACTGTAAAGGGAAATTTAAATCGATTTATGAATCGAAGTAGAACAATTTTATGAGAAGACATCAGATTGGGCATACAGACTTGTGAGAATGATCCATAACCTCATTTTATGTATAGCCTTGGCAACTTTATGTGAGCAGAATCTTTCGTTGGTACAGAGTATATTATAGTCGGGCTTGATCGACTGTATTAGTTGTTGTCTTATGGTGCTGTAGAGTGCTTGCGTTCAGTTCGTTGGATGGGGTGTGGTTCATCTTAGTTCTTTACAACACTTATGTGTATATAGATTATGTTTCCAATTCACCTGAGTGCGGAAGATCTGGTTTTGCTGGCAGAATTGGGCGACAACTGCAAGTCTTGACTGAAAACTTTAGGTTTGGGGGATAAATCGGCAGCGAAGAAACATGGAACTTACACTCACCAGAATTTACCCAAGGAAAATTCTTTATATATTATATTCTTGGAATTCGCTTTTAGGGAAACAGTTGAATTGAATATTGCTAGATAGATCGATAAGGGGGATCACAGCGATTTCATGGCCCAGTAAAAAAAAATACTCCTCGCCAGTTATACAAACAGAAGCCAGATGTAAAATGTTGAAGCTTAAATATGGCTCTTATACCAGAATCACTTTGGATAGGTTCCATTTCATTGATTAGAATCTGCAAGGAAAGTGAAATCAGAATCGTTTCCAATCAATCCGCATCTCCCCTTTTTGGTAATTGGTTCGGTTGAGTCAAATAATTTAAGTCGATTTGTATACGCTTGGAAAGGGTATTATAATTTTGTCCAGATGTTTGCAACGCATAAATATATTCATTTCCGACCCCATAAACTATAAAGATATATGCTTGATCAGGGTGACGAGCTGAATCGATTGGGCTTTGTCCGTCCGTCTGTCTGTTTCTACGCAAACAAGTCTCTCGGTTTTGAAGCTATTTTGCACAGAGTCTTCTATTTGCTGCACGCTACTTATATTTCGGAACCGAACGGATTGGATGACTATATCTCATAGCTCCCATAGGAACAATCGGTCGAAAACAAGTTTTAGTTAGGAAAACTTTTTTCTTCTCAATGTATTAATGGTTTTCTATGCTTTTTTATAATTTTGCCAATAATTCTACGAATCTTTGACCAAATCGGATGACTATATCATATAGCTCCCATAGGAACGATCGGTCGCAAAATTTTTCGTTGTGGGAAAAAGATTATTTTTGAAAATATTTAAGAGAGCATTTGCAAAGGTATAAAAACATCGGCACAGACGAAGTTAGCTTAGCTTTCTCATTTTTCTTATAATTCTACTTAGTTTGATGAAAGTCGGACATCTATACGGTATAGCTGGCATATAAGAGATAGGTCTACAAAATAGTCTTAGTTAGTTAGCTTGAAATTTGGTGTTTATTATTTTGATTTTCTTTTACCAAATTCTTCAACGTTTTGTACAAAACCGGTTGACTATAGCATATATTAGCTTCCATACGATCGAACGGTTGGAAAAGGGTCAAAAAGTAAGCTCGGTCAATAAGTTATGATAGTTTCTAAAGTTAAAAAAAAACTGACGAAGCAGATGGGTGCGTCTCGGGATCCTATCAATTTAAGAGGTCAAGTTCTGGGTCAGGTTTAGAGGACCCAAAAATCCTTGCAAAATATAGATTTAAAGCAGGGATGCAAACCACTCGAATATAAAGACTGGTTCGGTTCAGTGGTTCAGACAGTTTCTGAACCGCCGGTTCGGTTCATTACATGGTTTTTTGAGCTGACTGAACCGCGGTTCCGGTTCGGTTCGGTGGTTCACAAAGGTACATTATGATTTCTATTGTCATGTGACTTTTGCACACTTTCAAATTGAATTCCTATTTGAATATCTTTAAAATCCTTAGAAGATTCTCCCAAATATATTATTTCCGGATTCAAAGGATTCGTCTATATGTTCCTTGAGAAACGATCTTCGAAAACAGAGAATGTCGGCTAGAAAAGATTAGAATAGAAAAGTGTAAAAACTCCCCTGGTTAGGATTGAATTAAAGTGAAGAAATATTACAGAAAATTCCAAATATTGTCCACTAGTTGAAAGAATGTAGATTGATGGTATGTATGTATATTAAGAGATCGGAGGGCAATTACAGAAGACTTGCAAGATTACTTGTTCTTAAATTGTCGTCAAGACATCCTTAAAAGTTCCGGCATCGGTAAGAATTTATAGAGTCTAACGAAATGTAGAAAAATGATCTTAGGGAAACGATTCAAATTCCCAAATAAATAAGTATCATTGGCTAGAGGAAAGCGAGTCCCGTCTTAAAACTCGTCAGAGATCTGAAAGGAACCGAACCGATTTTATTTGTGGTTTTCGGTTTGGTTCAGCAATTCTTAAAGGAAGCCGGTTCGGTTTGCGGTTCGGTTCACCAGCTGGAATAAGCGGTTCGGTTCGGTTCAAAACCTTTTCGGTCCAGAACCGGTTTGCATCCCTGATTTAAAGAACAAAAGAATTAAATCTATTTAATGAATTTATATTGACCCAACCTTGGAATGAAATAACTGAAAGTATTTAGGATTTCAATCACCTTAATATTAATAGTCTTCATAAGAAGATGTAGCACACAAAATCATCATATCTCAATAGTAGCTCCTTTTTTTAAACATAAAGGTGTGTTTACTTTTAAAATTCAGCATATTTCATTATGAAGCATTCGCAAAGTTGAATCAAAAATATCACCAAGAAATATTCGACAACGATGTATCATATTTTTGGACAAAAATATCAATATATTTATTTATCGATATTATTTCCGGCATCTCTAGTTCCGACATATTATCAGTGGGCAGTGTGTTTGGTCTTGATTCGTATCGTGTCTGTCTGTGTGACAATTAAAGATTGAGCCATCAATTATGCTCGTAGGTAGCTGTTTACCCTACCTTGTTTCAATTCCTTCTGTCTACTTTGTTAAACTTATGATTTTCTCTCTTTTTTTTCAAAGGAAACCAACGCGACGCATTCGCATGATGCGCAATACCATCCTCAAGCGTCGCGTCCAACAGGGCGATATCCAGCCCAAGGGTCCCAGTCGCGAGCTGAAGCGTCTTCAGCTATCCGACGATGTAGTTGGCCATGCCCCAGAGCAAACAACAGATACCAGTGGGGAGCAACGCAAGATTATGTCCTTGTGTATTTATTGCGAGAAATCTTTTGAGCGTCGCGCTGCTTTGTCAACTCATCTGCTCAACTGTCGAGCCAAACAGGAGGCTCTGGCCAAGCCAGCTCCCTGTGTGAAAAAACTAAGGATCAAGAGCAGTTTGGATGTGACCGACGAAAAAGAACCGGCTATTATTGCTGCTGCTGCCGAAGTGGATCTGGCCGGCATTGAGCACTCGTTGCACCCAGGCGAAGGAGCTTCGAGTTCACTGAACGAAATGTTTGCCGATCTTGCCGAGCAAAATGAATCCTATGCAGCTGGACTGCAAACCGTGTCGCTGGACAAGCTGCAACTGCAAAACGAGAGTGACTCGGGCAGCGATGAAGCGTCCAATAGCGAGGAGGAAGAGGAGCCCGAACCAGAACCCAATGCAGAGGCTAGCGGCAGCAGCAACGTCAAGGTGAAGAAGAAGCGGTCAGTGCCTATAGAGAAGCAGCTTCGCTGCCGCTGCAAGATCTGTCACAAACAGTTCAATGCCTTGGGCAACCTGCGTCGTCATATATCCATGTTCCACTATCGTGCGCGCCGCTTTGGTTGCAATCTTTGTGAGTATCGCGCATTTCGACGCTACGACATTGTCAATCACTTGGGCTTCACTCACAAAATTGAAGGAGATCGCGAGAAACTCACCGAGCAATATGTGTCCACGCATGAATGCGAGTATTCGCGAGACGATGTCGATGCCGATATTGTGCTGCTAGATAAGGAGGATATTGCCGAACAGGACGGAACACCCTCTGCACCGGAGGTTAAGCCACCGCCCAAGACGTATGAAAAGCGTTTAAAACGCCCGAAGCCCAATCAATCAGAGTCACTTGCAGAACCTGCTCCCGTCTTACCTGTTGCAGCTGAAGCTACTGTGGTGAAGGAGGAAATCGACTCGGAGCCCATGGAGACACCCACACCCAGTAAGAAACGCCGCAAGTCGCGCACGCAGATTTCCCCAGATTCGGGCGATCAGCTGGCCGAAAAGCGTCCCTTACGCAAGCGTGTGAAGGCCGTAAACAAGGACTTTGTGTACGACATGGTAAGCTTTAAAGCGGATCCATCCGGCTCGCAGCCTAGCGCAGCTGCTGCTGCTGCCTTAGCTGTCGACTCCATGCGTGCTAAGCTGCGTCGCCAGCCGGGCAATGATGAGAATAAGCCCAAGCAATGGGATGCCTACATTACCGAGGACAAGAAGCCACTGGTTCAAGGCATCACTCGACGCATCATGCTGGAGCTGGTCAGCCAAGGGCGTGCGGTCTCAGCCACGCTGCCGGAGTTGCCCGCAGAGCGTCCACAAATACGACCACGACTCATTTCCTATACACGCAGCGACACAGCAGCGGGACAACAGTCGCAACCAAATGTGGTGGGCACATCTGAGCCAGAAAGTTTCTTTGAGAAGATTGCCAAGCGTACGGCGGCGGCTGGGAAGGATGCGGCTGCCATAAGCAACCTGTGGAATAAGGTTAACACGGTGATTGCCCAACAGCAACAGCAACACAAGCAGGATTCTCATGAGGAAGAGGTGAAGACGCCGCCCAATGGTAAACAGAGTCCGCTACAAACGCCGCCCTCTCCACCGCGCAAATGTCCCACTCCCGTAACAGAGATAGCCACACCTCCCCTACCAGCACCATCAACAGCACCACCGCCGCCACCCACTTTGCCATCTGGCATGCAATGTTTGAGCAGCACCAGCAACATCAACCAGGCGGCGTCAAGCACTCCCAGCATATTTCCGGCGTTGCCCAAGCCGCCATCCGTTTTGCAGGCATCTGCCAATGGCACCATACAGTTCACATTGGACAGCCTGCTGCGGGCCGCTCTGCAAAACTAAGCGGAAGCGGAAGCCACCACAATATTACATTACTCGTCATCTCCCATTTTGTAATTTTAAGTTTGTCGTTTCCAGAACGGTACTTGTTATGCACTTGTGTCCTTAAATCGCATCCTTATGTATCCCCCCCACGCCCCTAGATGATAGTACCACGCTTTGAGTATTACGCGAATGAACAACCAAACGAAATCAAAAGAAACTTTGTAGCATAATTTTTGGCTATTAGCAAATGTTATGTTGTTGTTTTGTCAAGAAACAAAAGCAAAAAAAAAGAAAACAAAAAAAAAATACAGCATTTTTAACATGTTATCATAATTACTGTATATGTGTACCTAATTTTATTGCAACAACCACAATTAAATTAAGCTAAAGATTTATATATACACACACATGCAAGTACATGGTTACATATCGCTTACTTACTTTACGGCTGTCATAACTCAAAAAACACGATTTCCTCTAGTTCATATTGTGTATGATTTTCATATTGAAATCTTTTATACTCTTCGATTGAGATGAAAATATGTTGAAATATCATTTCACGGGCTTATTTCTATGTTCCTCATGTAATTGTGCGAATTTCCTTTAGATTTTTGTTAAAACATAATCGAATTTCTTCGCTGGTTAAAATCCATAGAGATTGGTCGCAAATTGGCTTATTTTGAGTTATGACAGTCTGTTGAAGTCAGTTAGCATTGTGTATATGTCAAAAACATGTATTCAAAAACCGTTGCAAATTCCTGGAAAACCTAGATATAAAGTTTTCAAAGAAATTCCTGTTTCCAGAATTCAGTTAAGTTTCAATTTATCCTTCACGTATACGGCATCAATTAAAAAAAAACTCCCTTTCCCCAACAACCCCGAATTAATATGGTCTAAAAAAAAAATTGTCATCTATGTATGTTATTGCACAGAACTTTGAAATAAGACCTCAAAGGTACAATCTCTTATTCTGTGCATTCAAGTGTAAACTGCAACATTAAATCATTTGGAAATGTACTATTAAATTCTAAAGTGATTTTTAACTTTCTCAACGGTACAAGGGGCAAGGAGAGTTTGCGAAAAGTAAAGATTGTGTCCATTAGAGCACTGCCAGGCATTGTAAAGGGAGTTATATTCGATGTGATTTGCTTTTTAAAATGCATCAACAAAGCTTTGCGATGTCTAGAACACTCAGAAATGAGCTAGACGCGCCCTTTACAGTACAGGAGATCCAATCCTTAATAGCCAGTTTAATGGATAACCAGCTGAATTGGTTAAAAACGCCTTTTAGAACTTCGTCTATTAATTAGCAAACACATAATCTTCTTTTTAGAACGGGAGTTAAACAAGTTTAATATTTTCCAAATTTTGAAAAGGATTGCCAACGAATCCAGCAAAATGAAAGGTCATCTTGTGTCTAAATTCGGTTGTTCAAATTTTGTAATGGATCGCTTCGAGTTGGTTTGATCGTCGCAATATTCTTAGCTACAATAACTCCAAATTAGCTCCAAAGTATACACAGAAAATTAAAGTCGTGTTAATTTTTAACACTTGGAAGCGCTTTCGTCGCAGGATGTTATCTGGTAAGTGAACCGATTTCCAATTATTATTTCTACATTTAGTTATGTTGTTGTGACGTCAAAGTTACAGTTGCCTAAGATTAGCTATAATACTTCCTAACCATATAAAGACTTTGTCGCACATAACCAACCAGATAACAGTTGGTCTACCAATTTTGTTTCATCGATCCGACGTTGTAGGTTCCAAACAGGTTCGGTGTTAGCTTTTATTTCTAAGATGGTTCGATTCATTGTAAAATAAACTCGGAGTTCCGGGTTCCATCCGGTTCGCTGCAAAACCGGTCTGCATTCCTGTCTTATTTTCAGATGTGTAAAATATAAAATTTCACACCCACAGAATAAACCAATTTGAGATAACCGTTCTTTAGTCAATCCCAAACTATGTTAGAAGTCGGTCGATTCCGCATCTTCTCAATCCATGTGGGATAGGACAGGCGTGAGTACGTATTTTTCAATAGAAGGAATTCTTGCCTTGATATCGGCTTAAGCTCGGTAATGCTTTTTTCAAAGCCGGATTGCGGGAAAATTTACAAACAGTGGGCTACAAAAACTCTGTACCAAAGATACACAGAGTCTATTAAGTTTGCGCAAAAGTATCTAGCAACCATACACCACATTAAGAATATATATTAGTAATCCCCAGCCGGCTTGATATAGCCGTATCCGTCTGTCCGTTCGCGCGTATAAACAAACAGATGTCGGAGGCTTCGACATGTATGGGAAATAACCAAAAAAATAGTCATGTTTCCCTTCTGGACGTATTTATCGATCCGCCGAAAGAATCGGTTGGACGATAGGCGAGTTGTACGAAAAACAAATATTTATGCTGGGCTAAATGGCTTTCAATTTGCTTAAAAGTTGACTACTCGTTTCACCAGATACTGAAGTTGATATGATAAATGTAGACGATACTGAGAAATGGGTTGACAAAATTTATATGAAGGATCTGAGTTTAAAAACCAATAACGAGAGCGTAAGTTAAAGTCGGCCCTTCCCGACTTTGGAATACCCGTTACTCAGTTCAATTAGTGCTTAATAACGTCATGCGGCTCGGATAAGTATGCAACATTTTTTTAGCTCGGCCATTTATTATCCGATCCTTTTGTGAGATTGTAGATATTGGTCTATTAGACTACACTGCAAATTCTGAGCTCGATATCTTAAAAATTGTGGGAGTTATTTAACATTTTTTATTGCGGGGGCGGGAGGGGGCGTGGACAAAATTTGAAACAAACTTGATCTGCCTGCAGACAATACTAGCTTACATCTAAAATTTGGTTGCTCTAGCTCTTCTAGTCTCTGAGATCTAGGTGTTCATACAGACGGACGGACGGACGGACGGACGGACGGACGGACGGACGAACGGACAGACGGAAGGACGGACGGACGGACGGACAGACGGACTGACGGACGGACAGACGGACGGACGGACGGACAGACGGATGCTTATGAAGAATATATATACTTTCTGATATCGGAGATGCTTCCTTCTGCCTGTTACATACATTTGCACGACTTTAATACACCCTTTTTACTCTACGAGTAACGGGAATATTTACATACATTTGCACGACTTTAGTATACCTTTTTTACTCTACGAGTAACGGGTATAAAAATGCTTTAAGCGGATGGCGAATTGGAGAAACTGCTGCATATATTTCTTATTTGATCTTATAAAGCGTCTGGAGCTGCGGAACTGAAATACTTGTGGAACTTGTATAAAATGCATTTATTATTATTAAGCAATTTAATTTATTCCAGGTACTTTTTCAGAATACCTTTAAAAGAGAGAGCATGGAACATTTTGGTTCTTAGTGTGTGAGCAACAAGGGATTAAAGGGGAATTTCAAATAATTAAACCAATATGAAATCAATCCAAACTTAAGCAATACTAAAATGAATATTAAAAACGATTTTTTTATAAATTATATCAGCTTTTTCTTTAAAAAGTTTTGAACTCACATCCTACCAATGTGTACCCCATGGTGAATCGGCTCCCCGAAACACATTAAGTTTATTTAATTATTAAGTTTATCTTAATCGAAGGCCAAACTAAGAAGGCAACATTATAAACTTTTCAAGTCTTTTTCACGCTGCATAAATTTTCATCCCGAGAATGTTAATTACAAAACTGTGCGAAAGTCAGGGAAAGTTACAAGGGTGCCAGCCATCTACGTTAACAATTGTGTATCAATTTACTGCACAAAATAGAACCTTAAATCGCATCCTCTGGCGGATTACACAATGGGTACATCTGTACACATAATAATAATAATAATAAAGAGAGCTGTGTTTGCCTTGGACCAATTGTAATCTTGGTTGCTCAATTGGATTAAGCAAAATGGAGCAGGTCGCAGTTATGTATCCAGCAGGAGCCTGATGCCGTTGCCCCCAACAATAGAAATTGTGTCACGGTCAGCAGGTTGGGCGTTAGCGGACTTGGACCAGGACGAGCATCCAAAATCGGGTCGCCCTTTAAATCTCGGCATGTGTGTGTGCGTGCTTTTTGTTTGCTTAAAGAGCGAGAGAGGAACTGAAAGTGAAAACGCCCAGGCCACGACGTATTCTCTAAAAGAAATTGAACTTATAATTGATTTATTATTGCAGCCAGGCGGGAGCAGAAGCGGCAGCACAGCCAGGGGCAACGTCAGCGGCATCAAATTAATACCACTTACACAGGCATTACATTTCAATAGAGCAGCGAGTGCCGGGCCATGCTTGTGTGGGTCCTCTGTCAACCACCTCTCGCCCTTTTGCATTTTGCTGCATAAACTGATTAAGTGATTTCAGGTGGGTTTTACATGCGAAAGCACATCGACATCGCCAGAGCATCAACAAAGCGGTCCCCCATGTGAACTGGCAGCTGGTAACGAAGTCGTTGAAAGCGGACTTAGTTGAGAGCTCAGCTATGGAGACGAGTCCATTTTGCGAGCTAAGTGCTTTCAGGTGAAGCGCTGATAGTTGTGGGATCTTTTTCAAGGGACTGTTGCGATGTCAAGTATACAGAGTTGGTGTTAACAGTATTCTGCACAGTGGAATAAGGGCGGAACATATTTACATTTTGTTTCTAAAGATTAAATGGCACTCTAAAGTCATGCAAGTGTGTAACAGGCAGTGATCAGTATCAACAGCTGAGTCGATACAGCCAAGTATGTTCGCACGCAGACAATATTTGTTTCTTACGCTTACGCTCAATGATTTGTCCACACGAGAACATGCCACGAATAACTGACAACATAAAAATCATGGTGTGTCCAAATCAAAGCAGCAAACAGACATCGGATTGCATATATTGATTGTCATTGCGAATGCCATTCCAATAGAAAATAAAATTATTGGAATTGCCCACATAAGAACATGCCACGTATAACTGTCAGTGAATTAAACATGGTGTGCTAAGCAGCAAACGGACATCGTTCAGCATTGCAACATTTTGATTGTCATTGCGAATGCAAATCTAATAGGGAATTGAATTATTCGTCTCTCAATTCGCCTTGCAAAATGGTGGTTTGGTAATCTTTAAATCAATTACAACCAATCGCGGGTCATCGAACAGCTCTCGTTAATTATACCCGTTACTCGTAGAGTAAAAAGGGTATACTAAAGTCGTGCAAATGTATGTATGTAACAGGCAGAAGGAAGCATCTCCGATATCATAAAGTATATATATTCTTCATCAGCATCAACAGCCGA
Organism: Lordiphosa fenestrarum; assembly: GCA_035044985.1. NCBI lineage: Eukaryota > Metazoa > Arthropoda > Insecta > Diptera > Drosophilidae > Lordiphosa > Lordiphosa fenestrarum. Next base: position 238,646 of record JAWNNO010000972.1, on the reverse strand, counting down.
GTCTATATAGCCATGTCCGTCTGTCCGTCCGTCCGTCCGTCTGTATGAACACCTAGATCTCAGAGACTAGAAGAGCTAGAGCAACCAAATCTTATATGTAAGCTAGTATTGTCTGTAGGCAGATCAAGTTTGTTTCAAATTTTGTCCACGCCCCCGCAATACAAAATATTGAATAACTCCCACAATTTTTAAGATATCGAGCAGATTTTGCAGTGTCTATGTGGCCAATATCTACAATCTCACAAATTTTCAAAAGGATCGGATAATAAATAGCCGAGTTAAAAAAATGTTGCATACTTATCCGAGCTGAGCTGAGTAACGGGTATTTCGAAGTCGGGCAGGGCCGATTTTAACTTACGCTCTCGTTTTTATATCTTTGAGTGTTCTGCCTAATTGAGTGCTTGTGTGCCATGGAGCATTCGTCTCATACCTACACAAAAAATTTCACAAAAATCTGTCGAACCGTTTTGGAGTCATAACGTTAATATATTAAAGGAAGGCATTTTAAGCATTTCTTCCAACGAGGGACGGGTATATCGAAGTCGCTCTCGTTTCTTTCTGTGTAGTCTGCCTAAACCCAATAACTTTCTACTTAGAATCGAATTAAGATACACAATAAATTCGCTTTCATTTCGTGAAGTGCCTATGAGAATTCACATAATTTGGTTCACACTTACTTGCATGAAAAAGCAGTGCGAAGCTTCGCTGAAGCCGGCTACCAAAGATGCTGTCAAATTTCCAGAGAGTAGAGGTTGAAAGTGTACCAAGTACTTCTGATTTACTTGCCGAGCATTTGAATAGTGAGTGGTACAGAGCATTATTACCAACGATTATCACTGAGCGGTGGCAGATGTTGCCAAATAAACATGAACTGAAAGTGAAAGAGGAGCAGCCGAAATCTAACCTACTAACACCAAGGCAAACACGGAGAGAGCGCACACACATACACAAGCACACATGGAAAAAAGAAAGCTCCAGCGAAAGTAAGAAACGTCGTCGCTGCCTGTCATCTGTTGGCGGGTTCGTTTGCCGCCAGGACATCGTTGAAGGACACCAACAGCAGTAGGAGCCAGCCGCCTCCCCGCTATGCGTCTGTGTCTGCCTGCCGCCGTGGTGTTGCCCTAGTCCTAAACGAAAAGCTCTCGGCAAACTCAAGCTGAGTCCTAGCCTCGGGTGTGTGTGGAGCAAGAGAGCGAACATGCGAGCCCGCTCGGCTGCCTTCATTTCAGTCGAGTTTCGACCGTGCAACCAAGCAGAAGTGTGCAGCGGATAGCAGGCTGACAACAATTCATCCGCACATCCGGAGCAGAGACAGCATCCAGCAGCAGCAGCAGCAGACAACAGCGAATAGAATTAATCACTGAGTCAAATCCGAACTCGATTCATCATCCAACTGTCCAATTGATTGAGCGCCAACCACCGGATAGCGGCCCATCCATATTAATTAACATTTCCATTTCCATGTGTGACTGGACCCGCACCGGACACGAGGGCGGACAGCGGCAGCAAAAAAGTAGGCAACTGGCGAGCCCAATTGGAAATCAAATTAGCAACGTCAACGGCAGGATCACAGCACAGTGCCTCGGTTTCATTAAGATTGAAGCGTTCAAAAAAAAGGCGTTGCTCCTGGTACCAGCAAAAACGGAGACTCGGCCAACTCGGTGCGTGTGCGTTTAGTGGCGTGTCAGTGTTTTCGGTATTGATAACGCGCGCTTTTGCTTTCGGCTGACATCACTCTCCACTCTCTCCTCCCATCCTCGCCAACATTAATGAACTAAACTCTGCCAGAAGTCGCAACAGCAAGCTGCCAAATCAAAACTGAGAGCCAATTAATTACAACCACTTTGCCAATATGTTCTCCATGTGCACCAAAGTCAAGTCCAGGAGCGACGACTTTGATTTCTCCTTTATGCAGCAGCCACAACAGTTGCAGCTGCAGCAGCCACTGGGCATGGGTAAGTGAAGCTCAAACTGGGAAGCTCTGGTTGGGCCACAGCCCTAAAAAAGCGGCGGCGTGTCCCCATTTGGCGGAAAACCCTTGAACTCGTTTTCTTTTTTTCGTTTTTGGCCCCAGCAGCCTGGCTGCCTGTTTTTCTCAATGAATTCGCACACAGGCGCAGATGTCGTTAAAGTGTCTGTCGGCGCACCCCTCTCTCTCTTTTTCTCACACTCTCTGGCTCGTCGTCTGTTTGTCGTTGCGGTCGTCGTATTGTTGACCTGCTTGTTATGGGCCCCCATCCGTATCCGCATCCATATCCAAGCCCACATCCTCACCTCGGCCTCAACTTATCAAGCGGAATTCAGAATGCGGTTTCATTATCCCTGCAATTGTTGCCAGCTCTGCCACGCCCAGGCACAGGTTGACTAAATGGAAACAGTGGGCTAGATATTGGGTCGGATGATACCAACAGGACGGACAGTCGATGTGTCCCTTTTATATGCAGGTCTCTCTCACCCTCTCTCTCTCGTTTATTTAAGCTTAGTTGAAAGAAAAATAGTGTTCGATTCCCGATTTCGAATTTGATCTTCTTCGGTTCTTCAGAATTCATCAAAGCCCCAGTCAAACCAGGAATTTCCGCTACCGTAAACCGAACCAGGTATATTTAGAAGAACATTAGAAATACATTTCTAAATACTTAGTACGGTATGGGAAGCGTTTCTAAAATTTTATATAATGAATATTTTTCTGATCCAGAAGAGAAAATCCTTGGGTATCAGAAAATTATTTGGGGGATTTAGAATTCATTTCTTAAAAAAAAGTTTATTCTACAACTAGAAATAAATTTTATACAAGCAAATGTTCGCTTTTAAAGCCGAGTCAAATAAAAGAGTTCAGGCTGACTAATTGACCCACTAACTGGTGACTCCCGCACAGCCCAACCCATAAAATATAGGTCAAGGCCGTAAGTTTAGTTCCCATCGATTAGCTCCAAACTCATTTTCAAAGTAACACATACAAAATAGAGTAAAGTTAGCTTAGGCTCCACCGAAGTTTATATACTCTTGCATTCTCTTGTATACTCTCGTATAATAAATATAAATAATGGCTATAAATAAGTATCATTTAAAATGTTAAATTTCGGAATGGTAGCATTGTGGCTTCCGATGCCGACCAATACATGGTGCTATTACTGTGATCATTTATCTTTCCTGTTTTTTGATGTTTGTAACGCATAGAAGGAAGCATTTCCGATCACATAAAGTATATATAATATATGATGAGATTAGTATCTCTTCCCTTCAGGTTTAAAGGCTATCTCGACCAAAGTTTGCACGAATTCTTCTGTTACTCGACCAAACTTTGCACGAATTCTTCTGGTACAAATACGCTACACATTTGTCGGAACCGGCCGAAACGGATGACTATAAACAAATAGCTGCCATAGGAACAATCGGTCGAAAAAACGTTTTTGTTTTTAATGCTAACGTCTCCAAACTCCGTTTTTACTAGTTTTCTATGCTTCTCCATGATGCTGCCAAGTTTGGTCGAAGTCGGACATCTACCCGGAAAAATTTGATAATCATGTAAAAATTATTTTAATTAGTTAGGAAAACATCGTAGTTATCGAGCATATTATCATCTAATCAGCTTTAGTAAACTCTTATCTATATAAAACCTTAAGGACTCCATCATAAAAAAAAAAAGAATTCAAAATGTTGAGCTGTTCAAAAGTTTACGAGTTTTGTCTGGGCAACACGATTCTGTACCACTGTGTGCGTTGTTGATGCTAATCAAGAATACATATATCGACCGTAAGTCGAAGATACTATTTACTGACATGCTATATTTGCTATATTTGCACAAACATTATTTATTCCTTTGGATCAGAGTATAAAAATATTTTCTAAATTACTGCTCACGAAAGCACCGAGGATAAGTTTTGATTTAAAATTAACTCATAACAAAATAAAGTGACTAACTAAGTATACTACTAAGTAATACCATAACACAATGTAACGAAGAGCCTTATATTTCCTATAGAAATACGAAGTACGCATAAATGAAGCAAAATTTAAGTAAAAATTAAGCAAAGTGGAAATGCCTACTGCTCAGTTTCACTACGTATATAATGCGTACTTTTCCTAGTGCTTCAGCGTGCGTATACGTATTTCACCTTTTGCGTCAACGTACTACGCAAACTCAGTTTTTTGGAGATGCGTAGTGTGCGTATGCGTAGCCTACTATTTCTAATGCGTATGCGTACTTAAAAAAATACTTAATACTCACGTAGTACGCTTTAATGACTACGCATTGCAGTTCTCTGATCTATATAGAATAGAAAAGTAAGGTTAGGAAAAAAGTCTTAGCAAGAAACTTTTTGTTTTCAATGGAAACCTCTTTAAAATTAGCATGTATTTATTTTATAAGCTTTCACACAATCCTTCACTGTTTTGTCAAAATCGGATGACTACAGGTTAAAGCTGCCATTGGAATGATCGGTCTAGAAACTAAATTTAGTGAGAAAAACTTTTTTCCTTTCCCATGATTCCACTAAGTTTGATCGCAATCGGACATCAATATAGTATAGCTGTCATAGAAAAGTAGTCTTGGTGAGAAAAACTTGTTTCAATTCAGTGGAAATGTCCTTTAAATTAGTTAGAACAAGAAAGAAAGTCGGTCAAGCCCGACTATAACATACTCTGTACCAAGAAAATTATACTCTCAGCATAAATTTTGATGCTGCAGTAGCAGCGAACAGTCTTTTGATCATAACTCGAAAACCGTTCATCCGATCTTCTCCATTCCTTTGGCGGATCGATAAGTTATCCTGCTAAAATATGTCCAGAAAGAACAAGCCATCTATCTTCAAAACTGTGGGAGATACAACGTTTTTACTAAATTGCGGGAGCGGGAGGGGGCGTGGCCAAAATTGAAAATAAACTTGATCTGCCTGCAGACATAAGAAGCATATGTCCCATACATGTCAAACCTCTATCTCTTACCATTTCTGAGATCTGTGCGTTCATACGGACAGACAGAAGGACGGACGGACGGACGGACAGACGGACGGACAGACGGAAAGACGGACAGACGGACAGACGGACGGACGGACAGACGGACATGACTCGGCTGTTGATGCTGATCAAGAATATATATACTTTATAGGGTCGGAGATGATTCCTTCTCGATGTTACATACTTTTGCACAAACTTATAATACTCTGTGTACCTACGGTACAGAGTATAAAAACGTGCTGCAAGGGTGTACAATTTTCGGCCGAGCCGAAGTTAGCTTTCCTAAATTTTTTATTTTCATCCGATCGGCTTCGAAATCATTTTAAAATATTTGTATGAAATTTCAATAATGACTGCTTACCATTCCAAGTGTATTGTCATCCACGAAAAACCTGTTAATACTAGTCGGTTGCCAAAATTGTCTTCAAATAACATGTCAATTCAATACGTGGAAAAGGCGGTTAATCTAGGGATCAAGTTTATTAACACACTATCAAAGCGCACTGAATTTATCTCAGGGCTTTCACATTTCTCCATAGATCTCTACATACCCAGAAACCCATTTACTTATATCACAGACCTGCGCTTTTACAAAGAGCAAACTACTTCATCTATCGTAGAACCAAAACATTCATTGTGATCGGAGAGGCAGTACTTGGTGAATGTATTTAACAGCATTCTATTCGTTTGTGGATCGACCTAGCTGACCAACTAAAAACTATTGGAAGCATTCTTCAGTTTAAAATAAGACTTATAAACCACTTTCAAAACGAAATCTAAAGTTCACCAGAACCAATTAAAATAAATGATTTTTATAAAACGGCCAATTTCACGTCTATGTACTATAACAGAGTAAATTCTAACACAAACCAGCTATATAGAAGATGTAAAATCGGACCGTATTGTCTTGGCACATGGAGTACATTTTGGGGGGAGCGCATGGAATTTGATGAAGATGTGAGCCGGAAATTTACACTGGTACCGTAACATCTAACATCTTACATCTGTCAGTGAATGCTCTTAAAGATGTGGTGAAAATAAAATTACACAAAAATATATTTGGAAAAAATAAACTAATTTAATAATTACTTCACAATGTCAGCTTTAAGAAACATGTGGGGGTTATTGAATGGCCGCCATGCTTGGTCCTCTTGCCAAAGGAAAACGCTTTCGGAAAAATTCGATCTTCTATCTTGCTAAAGTAGCCACCACATCGTGGTTATCAGATTTTGTGAGTGCCTTTGCGAAGAAGCTAGAAAGATCGGTCATCAACAAGTTCTTCTTGTCAGCTTCCATGCGAGGTGAAATCAATTCATTTTTTTGCCGACTTAATATTAAAAACCCAAAAAAAATTGTTAAGTCCAAGTCCAAGTTTTTTTAAGATTCATTTTCATACTCGTTACTCGTTACTCGTAGATTAACAAATATTTTGGAAATCTGAATATCGGCAAAACTGCTGTATGAATCGGTAGTAAAACTGAACGGATTCATATGGATTAGCATAAATATAGTACTTCTTTTAAGTTTCTTTGGGGTGAAAATTGGTGGTGGTGGTGATAATTTCTTTCTTTCTGTCTTTTTGAACGCAGTAGATTAGGTTGCTGGTAACCTAATGACTGTTGACCTGTGTTGCCATTGGCCCATCCAGACCACATGTACACTGCATTAAAGCAGAGACAAGACACATATTCCACCGCCACCCATCTCTGTGTGTGTGTGTCACCGAAAGTGAATTAAAGGCAAAGTAAACGTAGCCAGACCAAAGAATCCTACACTGATACAAACAATTACATACAACGGGAAAATCAAAGTCTTGTTTACAATATTAAATAACAAAAGTCATAAATTTCTGAATATCAGCATCAGGTATGCTTGGCGGGGAGAGGTAGTGTCACTTGACTTGTGACTCTATAAGCCAAGATACGCCCAACTTAGGCCCCATTTATGTCCTGGGAGGGTTCAAAACATTATTTACACCATTTAATATTTAATAATATTATCGCAGTATATTACTATCTCAGTCTTAGCTATGCAGTAATAGGTGTACTTTTCCGTTCGGAAGTATTTTGTGGTACTCTGGCCATTGGAAATCCTCATCCGAGGATGATATGGCATGAATTGGATCTAATATTAATTTTGCCTTTTTTGCGGCTTAAGGATTTGTCAGTCACGGTCAATAAACAAATATTTTTGTTAAAAGTGGTAGCCGGAAGTCATCTAGATTCAGGATCAGCACCAAAGCTTCAATAAAAGCATCAAGTCTAAAAAACTGGTGCAGTTTATAGTCAACTAGTTTAATTTACTTCTCTTTTGTTTTAGTGTACTCTTCGTTAGGTTGTAGGTTTTAGGTTGCAGTTTTGCAGTCAGAGTGCATACATGTGGAGATCAGGCAGATGGATGGGGGTGTTTCCTGTACCCATTCAACAATTATGTATGTCTCTCTGCACTTTAGGTTATGTATGAGGCTTCGTCTTAATCGGAGAACGCTGTCTGTCGCAGCCACTTGCAATTTCAACTGCTTTGTCTTGTGGATGTGTGCATGCACTAAAGGGGCACGCACACACACACACGCATGTCCGCCCACATCTTACACAAGCAACGCTGTGTCCTTCGGCGACCTCGTTCTCCCACATCGTCAGCGGCGTCAACGTCTCTCTGTCGACACTTTCCTTCTGTATAATCTATGGACGTCGTCTGCAATTCATTTCGTTTTCGTTTCGAGACGGAAGGAGGCTGGGAGCAGCTACATTTTTCTGCCATCCCTCGAGCGATTTTCAATTGCTGTGTAAGCTCATAGCGTCGCCGACGCTGGCCAAACGAATTTGTCGCCAGGCCACTCAGAGCATAATCAGCTTGCTGCAGGGGGCTATTCTCATTCATGATTCGCAAGGAACTCTTACAGCTTGCTGTTCATTTCAGCTTCAAGCATTTAAGTTGAGTTCCATAACACTGAAGTTAGTCGGCAAACTTGTCAGCAGCTGAAAAAGATTACAAAAAAACCTTGATTTATGTTTATTGTCAGACACCAAGTTATATTTGAGAAAAATGATTATTCATCTTTGCGATTGAAACTGGGTTGTCCACGGTATACACAATTAAATAAGGCTGGAAAAGAGTTTAACTTAATGGCACAGAGGAAGTTTTCCATCATACGAATCACTAATACGATTGACCGAATATCCGAATAACTTGGCTGTTGGCTAAAAATCAATTTTATGTTTTAATGAGAATGACTCTAAGGTGGACCAATTGCTCTGAAGTGTTTTGAGCAGTGAACTTGAGTGTATGTATAGATGGGCAAGTGGGTGAAATGTGGCTCATGGAATTTATTATGTATTATTTTGAAATACGAAGTTAGTAGTTTTATTGGCACAAGTTCGGTTCCCAATCCCTAACATGTACAACTTTGTCTACTGGTACTTGAACTTAGAAACTGATAGACTGAACTGACGGACGTCTGCATCCTAGCGAGCACGGCTAGGAAGCACTCGTGAGAGCAACCAGTTAAATCATAGTAAATAATTAAGCCAATTGTCTGTCCATCCGTCTGTCCGTATGCACTCGTCGATCTCAGAGACTATGGAATACAGAGCCACGAATTTATGCATGAAAGTAGTTGAATCCCATACGCAGATCAAGTTAGCTACCGATTTGGAATATTTTTCCCCGCCAAACACTTTCAACTAATACAAATTTAGGAAATAACACCTAAAAACGGCGCCAAGGCCATAAGGCCTTACATTTTAGGACATACAATTCCTTAAGCAGAATTAGGGTAAACATTTTTTGTGCACAAACACTTAATGAAAAAAAAATGTTATTTTTTAAAACTTTACCTCGGACTCGAACTGAGGATTCTTGATACTGCGCATACGTAGTCGACATCTCAACGCAGACGACCATCAAGGTCAAGGGCGTGGCAGAACGACAAAAAAAAAACTGTAAAGAATTGAGCTCGAACTGAGGATTTTTGATACTGCGCATACGTAGTCGACATCTCAACGCAGACGACCATCAAGGTCAAGAGCGTGGCAGAACGACAAAAAAAAACTGTAAAGAATTGGGCTCGCGTGCCATTGGAAGGGACAATTGACAAATATTGTGCAGACTTCTTCGCTTCTAGCCTACTGCAAAAAGACACGTGTATCAGAGTTCATACTAGGGCTGCCGGAAATAATATCGATATATCCAAAAATAGGATATTTCGTTTTTTGGATTTACCAAACCAGACCCAGAACCTTCTAAAATAGTAGATTCCGGACCATTTCAGCATGAAATCAGGTTTGGTTCGAAGATTCACTTTAGTAATTTTTTTTCAGGACTTAGAGTAAAACTATCTCAATTTGACAGGACAAATGAACAAATGGTACAGGGTATTTAGCAATCGGTGCATTCGACTACAGCGCCTTCACTTGTATATTCTGTTTTTTGAAACGAATACCAACGATGAAAATTATGTTTAAGCTCTTAATTTCGAGGCTGATGATGTGGGAGTATTTTCCGAAGGAACGTTTAATTTGTTGGAAGTATAATTTGTCAACAGTCAACATGCATTTTGGGAGAAATCCTTAAAACTGTTGTTCGGAATGGAAAAATGATTGTGAAAAGAAAATATAAACAATATCAGGAAAATGCATATGAATCCTTGGCTCGTACCCACTTCTGGGGTAGTCCTCGCTGATCATATTCGAATGACCATTTCCACTTAACTCATTTGTGAAATTCATCAACCACAACAGGATATATCCATTTGCTCGGCGCGTTGTTTGTTCGCTGAATTTAAAATGGCTTATGCTAATTACTTTACAACTTTGCAATTACATGAAGAGTCAAATCCCATCAGTGTGTGTGTAAGTGCCAAATCCTTAGAATCTTTATTAAAATAATTAATGCACTCGACCGCAGCGTGATCTCTCCACATGGTCCCCCATTCGCACTACCTAGCCCTTTAAGCAAGTTTAAGCACTTAGCAAGCAGGCGAAGGATGGTGGTGGTGGGTGTGTGTGCTGTTCAAATACCGAGCACGGTGTAAATTAGAATTTAATGTTTTTTCAACATTTTGCACTTGCGCTCGCCTTCCTGCATCTGCATTTTGAATTGGTCACAATTGGATAAGCAACATGCAACTTCAGTGTTGCGTAGCGCTCCATGTGTGCGCACTGCGTGACAGCGGGAAATGGGCCCTTCGATTCGGAAAACTACAGCTGGCCAAATCAGTTTTAAATTTGATTTCAGTGCCCTTGGAGCCTTGTTCTGCGTAACTCTATCTCAGTTTTCAGTCAAATTATGGAAAAATGTCCAAACCATTGGCAACGGCTGTAACCGACCTTGCCAATTAGTGGCATTGGCCGTTGGGCAACCGGATGCGGATTAGATGAGCTCTGCAAACCGTTTCTCTATGTACCATTTCTGTTTCCAGGTACCAGCTCTGGCTCGGTCACGGGCTGTGGCACTGGCGGAAAACAAATCAAAGGCGGCTATCTACTGCGCTACAAAAGTAAGTACACCCGCCGTTCACCAACATTCCCCGTCAGTGGGTTTGGTTGCCAGGACAACTATTCACTGCGGACAAAACGGACAGCCGCATATTGAAATGAACGTGGCCTTAGTACCAGTCAACCCTTATCAGCGCCGTCCAAAGATGCAGGACACAAATCCGAAACTCATGTGACAATCTGCCAAATCAGCAGCAACTAGAACACACAACTGCACTAGCCCAGCTCAACAACATGACACAGCAGACCTGCAGCATATACGTAGCAGTAGAAGGAAGTGGATTCTTTTGGGGGCCACATTCAAGTGCAATTACTCATGATTTTTCAAGGCTTTAGTTGTGTCATTGCCAGGATAGTCGGCATTAAGGTTTGTCCAACTTGGCGACAACTGAAAACCCAGATTTTTGATGAGGGGAGTAGACAATTGGAATGGGGTTTAGATTGCAAGAGATTATAGCTCAAAGGAAACATTTGCACCGAACCAAAAAATTGCAAAGGGCATTATAAGTTTGCCCAGAAGTATGCAACGCATAGAAATATTCAGCTGAGTCGATTGAGCTTTGTCCGTCCGTCTGAAACAGACAGACATGTTTCTATGCAAACTAGACAGAGTCTTCTTTTTGCTGCACGCTACTAATATGTCGAAACCGACCGGAGCGGATAACTACATCTCATGGCTCTCACAGAAACAATCGGTCGGAACTAGTTTTAATGAAAAAACATTTTTCCTTTGTCAATGGAAGTGCCTGCACATTTTGTATTTATAGGTTTTCAATGCTTTTCTATAATTCTGCCAAGTTTGTTGAAAATCGGACAACTATATGGTATAGCTGCCATACAAAAGAGAGGTCTGAAAGACAGTCTTATTTGTATTTGTTTGTCTCACATGCTATTACCTGATTATAAACTTTTTTGTCCAAATCGGATGTTTATATCATATAGCTCCCATAAGAACAATCGGTCGGAAAATTGGTCGATGTGGGAAAATGATTATTTTTGAAAATGTTTAAGCGAGCAGTAGCAAGGGTATAAAATCTTCGGCACAGACGAAGTTAGCTTAGCTTTCCCGTTTTTTTCATTATTTAAAGTATTTTCTAACAAAGTCTTTATTTTATACAATGCACTAGAGTCTATAAATCGATTTTTGGCGCTAAAATATTCAATGTGTAGTTAAGACAATCCCGTTTCGGGTCGATTCAAGCTTACTCGTGCTGAACATTTTATTTTCACTGCCAAATTACACCTTTCATAGTATAAATATAAAACTTATACCCTCAAATTGTCCAGATGTTTGTAATGCAAAGAAGGGAGCTTCGCCGACCACATAAAGTAAGGATATTCTTGATCAGCATGAAGGGCTGAGTTGATTTCGCTACATCCGTCTGTCCGTCTGTCTGTTCAACTTCTCAGTCAGTTCGGAAGAAGTTTGGAACTTTTCGGAACCGGCCGGATCGGACGCCAATAGCATATAGCTGCCAAAGGAACGATCGTTCGGAAATACGTTCAGTCAGAAAAACTTGTTTCGTAACTATATATGAATTTTTGCTCAAAGTCGAATAACTATATAGATTTGCTGCCATTAAACATTTAGGTTTGAAAACATCTTAGTAAGGAAAACGTTTACAGGAATTATTCTCGAATACCGTCACCATTTACAACCATTACCACTTAGCTTTCATTTCCCTTGGCCAATTACAGAACAAATGCTATGGAGTCGCTGGGCCGAGGAGTGGGTCGTTCTTTACGACGACTCCACCATGGCATGGTTCACCGAGCCTGGACGTTCCTCGCCATCGGGCAAGATTTTGGTTAAGGAGGCACCCGAAATGCTGGCCATTGCCCATTGGACCGGACAGATACCGCGTCGTCCGCCTCTACCGGCTGGTGTCAGTGTCTCCCAGCTGATTGCCTTGGGCTCGCAGCGCAAACGCTCCAAGGTCTACTGGATGCTGGCCAAGTCCGAGCATGAGGTGAGCGATTGGATAGATGCCATCACCAAAACGTTGCCGCCACCGCCACAAATAGAGCTGGTGGTGGACAAGCCGCAGTTGATGAACGTGTTGCGTCGCCCGCTGGTACGCATTAGACGTGAGTATGAGTTCCAGCAGCCCCCAAGCTAGCTTTTTCTTGCTAATCCCTAGCCAATTCCGCGCAGCGGCCACCCAATCGGAGGTAAAACAGCGCAAGGCGGCGGCGCACAGCAGTAGCCGGCATCATCGTTGCTCCTCGGCGGCCCTGACTACCCAACGGACATTGTACAACCAGAATCCGTTGGTCAAGAGCGATGCGGCCGTGGCCATACTGAGCAAGAAGCCGGACTCGAAGGCCTCGCTGGCCTGTGCCCTGCCCTGGGGACATGGCTGGGGTTGGGCCACACTGCCCAATGGAGTTTGGAGTGGCGGCTTAACCTGGTCGCAGTGTGAGGATACCTTTACCCTGCACGCCCTGCCAACGACCCACTGCACTAATCTGATTGACACCTCGTGCAGCGGTGCGGTTTATCACACTGATATTGGTGGCTTTGATTTTCATTCATCTGGGGTGGATGACATTGGTGGCGAGGACTTTGATTATGCCATGGATTGTGGTGATTTTATATTTTAAATACACACACACACACACATACACATACTTATACATATGCGAAATGTATGTATATATCCAGCCCACCCAAAAACAGATTGAGCAACTGTAAATCCCTCACTTCATGTTAGGTGTTTAGGTGTTTTAATTAGCCTAGACTCATCCTTGGACAAGCAGATGTATTGCAACCAAGGTTGGCTTACTCTGTATGACTGTTTGACTGTTTGTATGTTGGTGTGTGTCGATTAGCCAGCCTTTAGGTAAGAGTAAATCATTTAAGCGCATTCCCAGCTGAACTCCCTGCTGCAAGGGTTTTTCAACAACCCTCGTACTTCCTCTTATTTGAAAAGTGTAAGTGTGTGGCTCGCCAATAATCCAATCAATGGAAACTACATATATGATATAGTGGTCCAATCCAACTGATTCCAATAACATGTACTATACATTCTATATTCCAAAGAAGCCAACTTTCATTCCAATATTTTAGCCTTAGCTCTTCCATCTGTGCTTCCATTGTGACTAAATTGTTATATTCACTGAAAGGGCACTCAGCCACACACACACACACACACCTAGGACCTCACGCCCCATGCCCCGCTCCTTTACAAAGAGTAAGCATTTTCAATGCTTAAACAAAACGAACATATTTTAACTGCGCGCTTATAAGTAGGCAACAAAAAAACTCAAACCACACTTTTTGAGTATTTTGGAATACCATTTTTAGTGCATTCGAGTGTAATGCCATTTGTATAGACAATTTGTTTTGTCAAATTGTTTGCTATTATTTTCTAGAATTTTTGGAATCAATAGCAAGGCCCAACCACAAGACCCCCTCCCCTCTCCCCGGAATTGTGTGCAATTTTTGAAATATTTATACGGGCGCAGCCTAAATTAAGTCAACCACAAAATCGATAAATGTAAAATAATTGTGTAAAATTTGAAGCGTAGCATTTTGATAGCATGTTGAAAGGAAATACATTAAACAGGAAAACCAGGTAAATTACGAGTATTTAATATAAAAATAATAAAAACAAAACAAAAGATATAAACAAAATCCATCTTAAAAGTGGATGTCTATATAATAAATACAATTACACATACACCGTATCCGCAGTTTAGCATTAAGCCAGTAATGTTTACAAAACCAGAGCCCATATTCTCGCAGACAAATAAGTTGATAAAGTTGGAAACGATGACGATATTTTTATACATATAAAAACGAGACAACATATGCATACTTATTTGATGTTGATAACTTCAAGTGTTTCCCATGCAAATGTGTAAGAACCCTAGAAGATACAGTAAATTGCTTACGAGTGTGACTCATTTTAAAACATATGTATGTGTACACCTTGTATCTTCGGGAGAGATGCAACAATTTTGAAACTGAGTTAAGCAAGCAATCCATTGAAGGCAAACATTTTACAAGATTTTAGTAACCAATTTTTGGTGTCAAAGAAATCTTTATTGGTTGATAATTTTCCAAGAACAAGTAAAAGGTTGTAAGAGATGTATGACTCGGGAAGCTAGACTGCCAAACATCCTTCGGTTCTGAACCGAAACGTTCTAAACCGCAAATGATCACAGTTTAGTTCGGATCATGTCTTCGTCCAATGTATCTAATGAATATATATTTTGGAAATCGAAATGGCTTGCATAGTCTAGCTTTGTAGAGTTTTTCAACGACTTCTAAAAGAATGGAAAACTGTCGGGTTGCAGACGAGTTCCACCGTTTCCAAGATTTTGTCGTCTCTTTTCTAAATGTAGCTGTCATCATTCATTCCATGGAAGATGCAGATCTTGTTGTGAGAGCTCCCCCGAATAATCTTTAATCTCAAACTAAAGCAGGAGATTGCTATTTTTAGCAATTGTAATGATATTGATATTCTCCTTTCGAGAATGTTCTTGTAGCTGAACATCCAAAATTTCTTATAATGCTCGAAAATAGAGAGCTAACCACTGAACCGAACTGTTTCCATGCAGCTTCATGAACCTCTGAACCAAACCATTCTTATATATCAAGTGGCTATAAAATCACTTTTCCTTAACGTTCGTAATGTCCTAATGTCAGTTTAAGCTTTTAGCTGTCAACAAGCCGAGTAGCTCAAACTTTATTTCTTATTTCATTTCTGTTATTTTAAACTGCTTAACCTGAAATCTAGGCTTCTCTCCATTATATTATCTATTTCCAATGCATTTGCGTGAACTTTTAGGCAGCAGTTTGTTTAAGCTCTTTTGCAATCTATAAATCTTGATGGAGTCCCCTCAATTGGCCTTGGATTGCTTGCTTTTGTTATAAAACAAATATTCCTATAACACCCATCACGAGTGGCGAGGAGTGTCCATAAGTATGTACACACAGCATACCCACCCGTACTGATTGTAAAGTTTATAAAACCAAAGCAAGTTAGCAGCGCAGGAATAATCACTTATATCATAAATGTATAGCTCTTAAGGAAAGTCATCATTTAATCGCAGACATCAATCTCCACTTCCATTTCCAATACAATTCACAAACATTCATACAGTGCGTAAAAAAGAAGCGATTAATTTTTGAACCGATTTTTACTTTGGTTTTGAAAAACTTTTCATAAAATATGAAAATTCCGTATGGAATAAGAAATAAACGCCGCTACGGACACCTTACAAAAAACAACCTATGATAAGAAATAGAAAGCTAAGACAGCGATTGTTATGAGGTTAAGATATTTACTATATACAATGGCAAATATATATGTATATGGATATGTGTTTGTATGTAATGAATTAATGTGAAGGTTTTCAACAACAGAAAACCAAAATAGCAGTGAATATAAAGTATATAGAAATACGGGTAACTAGGACTTGTCCTACTTAATATACCTAATGTATTTATTACAGAGTACACAACTATATGAAACCCAAATGTATGTATTTCCAAAGCCAATACCGAAACCTACAACCTGAGTCTTACCGCCTTTTGTGAAAGCTAAGCTATCCTTGAGTACTACTCCAGGCAAACCCTGTAGTATATAAATGTATAGAATCTATCAACAGACAGAGCCACTTCTTGAGAAACCCCAAGCCGAAAAGAACCGAAAAAATGAAAAACATAAATGTAGACTAAAAGACTTAAGCAATTGTCGTTTGGACGTTAAATTAGAGCGCATTGAATGTTGGCTTTATACCCTAGTTGAAAATGGAAAGGATACATCTGCTTGCATCCTCTCCACTAATAAAAAGTTATAGTCTAATGTCTAGTCGAATAGTACGAAAATTGTTAGCAAGAAAACGGGAAACTTAACGAAAAATACATACACACCTTGGACAATCACGCATATGAGATTAATTGAGAGTAACTGAGCATGGGAACTCGAATGGTTTTGTGTGGTGGTCTTAGCACGTCCATGAACATTCTTTGATTGAAGCCCAATTAAAAGTGTCAATCCCCGCTCTTGAGTTATACCAAAAAACACGAAACGTATTTTTATAAACTTTATTGAAACACACAAACACCCACAAACCCAAATATAAATGTTTAAACGAAGTATACTTTAGATGCAAATTTTTGTAGAATAATTGTACACGTGAAATGCATTTCCAAATGTTAGCTGAAACAAAATAAATTATTTACCTAGAGTGCGTGCGAAACGCCGTTGCGGGTGACTACTTAGTAGCGCCACAGGGTAGTGCCGGAGAAATGCATTTGATGTAACTGAAAATTGGAACACTTGTAGCCAAAATGTGACTGACCGTGTGAGCGATCGGATGCACAACCTACAGTTAGGCTAGAAAGTTCTTGTTGTTTGTTATCAGTTGTCAGTGTCGTGTTGCCGTGTCATTGTTAAATGTACCCTCAAAATTGTAGTCATAACTCGCTTTCGTATTTGCAACTGCTTCGCAGATGGAAAGTCTATTGCCGAGTGCAGCACTATTATAAATTGTAAGCAGCAGAATATACAGTATACAAAACAAAGAAAAGCAACCAAAGCCGTATTATACACATATAACATACAATAAATGCATATTTGAAATATGTATGTTCGTCTACTTGTAAGTCCAAGGAATCCGGAGTTTTGGCCAAGGAAACCCCATAATCAGAAGAACAGAAATCCTATATATGTATTCAATATATATATAGATATAGATATAGATATATTTATGTATGTGTGTCTATGAACGTTTGTAGACGTCTACTCATATAAAAGGATATGGAACTATCTATATATAAACTACTCATGAAACCCCACCCCACCCCAAAGAGAAAGAAACATTATGGAACAATGGTTAAACAACTTGAAGATCTGGCATGAAACATGTGTAAATCAATTCGCTATAAAGCAAAGAACAACGCAAAAGTACGCTCTTTTATGGTCTCTCTAACACTCTTTCTTACAAGGTTTCAAAACCGCAACAAATGGTACAGCAAATGAATGATTTTTAATAAATTAAATCAATTTTTGGAAAACGTTAGGAAAGCCAAACCCAAATAAAACAACCAAAGATCGTATACTCAGAAAATTGGCTGGCGGACTGGCGGAGTTATTGATCGATCTGTCTGACAATTGCCAGTATGTTTTGTTCTTGGATGTACTTAAGTACGAAACATTCTAAAATCGAAAGTTGACCGTTAAAATTTCGAATGAAATGAGAATAACGATCTTGAACCAAAAACTGTTACCACTTACAGTAAGGCGAAAAATGTAAGAGAAGCGCGGTTTCAATTCAAATACAAAACATATTGGATTAAGTACAAAACAGACTTGCAAGCTAAAAAGTTCCAAAAAACTTACAAAGGAAAATGCCAAATATTTTTAATCGAATCTGTTCTAAATATTTCTAACTGGTTCTAGTACTATTGATATGGAGTTATGGTAGATTTCTGGCCTAAAGGAATACCATCATGGTTATTGAATCTTTCCAGCCATCTTGGATTTCAGGGGTCTGTCATTTCAAGAACGAATTGGGAATAGCTTTGGTATTTTATGGGAACATTTTGTACTCATACGATGTGCTTTTAATTAATTACAAGAAGGTATTGAGGATTTTTTAGGGATGCTTAAGACCGCTCGCGAGTTCGGATTGGTTTAGTTAAGTGACTTACAGACTTTTTAAGCTCCTGCTTTGGATTATAGTTAGGCGAACCGTGATTTTTGTTCACACTTAGGTCCGTTTCTTACGTTCCCGTTTTTGCAAAACTCAAAATGAGCAATGCAAATTTACCAAATCCAATTGCAACTTATTTGGACTTCAATATCCTCAAACCCACGGTTTAGACTTTTATGTTTTATGAATGGTTTTAAGACTATTATTAAGCATAAGCACTCCGTAAAAATTGGAGAATTCCCTTTGTTTAAAATGACAAAATGTCTGAACTGGGCAAGTGCTTAAAATGACTCACACCCATTGATTAATGGCGACAAAAATGTTGAATGGAATTACTTGTTTATTTGTATAAATTAATAATAATTTTTCCATCTCGTAACTATTTCGTATCAAGTTTTTGGTTAAGGCTGACTTTTGACTAATTACTATATAATTGTTTATCTAAAAACCTATCATTGCTGTATACTAATGTACGTTTTTTCTTGACATTTTGATTTGATGGCCTAAGACGAATATATTGTTATATGTACAATGTACGAACTTATATGTATGCAAATGTGGTACAAAAATGAGAGAGGGACAAGTTTTGATTAAGAGAAAATACTGGAGAAACATCTGCCAAGCGTCAGCGTTGATAAATGTTAATAGCAAAATAAAGCAAACACAAATTAGCAATAACATCAGCAGCAACAACAACAACAATTGAGCGATAAATACATGTTTTTTGTGGTACGAACACTCACATATCGTTTTTGTTTCAAACGGGGTGGAGAGCGTCCCTCGGCACGATAGATCAGTTGGCGTCGGAGCGATGACGACGACCAGACAACAACTTCGCCACTTGTTTGGACTCGGGTTGGCTGCAATCATGTCTCAGTCAGCGCGCAAACTTCTCAGCAGCGAGTCGAAGTCACCGGCGTGAGTATCAGATTTCTATTGTCACACGCGACGTATGCGTAATTGCCGCTCAACTAGTCTTGGATTGTCCTGTGGCCGGCTGTGACCCACATTGTTGGTCGACCGCTTTAAAGTTCAACTGCCATTTAACTGGACTAACTCCGTGTGTCGATAAACTTTCGTTTGTTGTGGATGGATACATGCACTGTCTACACATCAGCATACACACTACGTCTATACATAGGACTGCTCATTGACTGACTGATATCGCAGACAACACCATAGGCTGGTAAGTTGTTTTTTTTTTTGGATTTTGGCTTATCTTCGATTGGACACTCGAAGCACACAAACACAGCGAGTTGGGGGTTAAATTAGTCAGCGACAAACGTGTGCCAAAAAATAAACAAAAATTAATTGTATTCTGAGTGTGGGAAGTGATTGATTATGGGCTAGTGACTGCCCGATTGTTCGATACAACAATTATGTTTAGATGATATATATTGGGTAATTCCACTTGGTCTAATCCGCTTAGAAACCATCTCCCGTTTCGATGAAAACTAGTAACTCTGGTTTTAAATTTGATAATTAAGACTCAGTTGCGAATTTCGATTCGATTTCCGTATAGTCGATTTTATTTTTACTTAAAATTTATTAACATTTGAAGTGAAAGCTAAGTCTGCAGTAACTAGATTATGTCGATAAATACTACTCATTTTATGAACTCAATCCGCTTGTCTTCGAGCTGTGGGTTTCAATTAGACACATATTCTTGGACAGAACTAGTAGTACAGGTAAATAAGTCGGTCAAGCACGACTATAAAATTCTCTGTTCCTTCCAAAGTTTGTGTATATTTTGATGATTACTAAATATGTCTAGAAGGTACGAACTAGAGCTGCAGGAATGAGCAAATTTCCTGTCACTTCACGATCGACTAACGAAATATAAATTTTTTTACGCACAATATACGGACGCCTCACGAATGTTCACGCACCATAAAAGTGCTTATTCAATATTTTGGGCCTTGTCATCAATTGCCAGAGCTGAGAATTTCCCCCCAATCTATAACTTTTGTTTTCTTTCCAAAGGATTCATTTTATTTCGTTTTTTATTTCGGGCACACATAATTAATATTGAAAACAGATTTTCTGTAATTGGGAAACTCAAAATATCCAAGGTTTTTGGAATTCTTACAAAAGCTGATTTCATTTAATTTGAAAATGTCCTTACCATTTTGTCAGCTAAATGCCATAAAACATTTTGCATATTTTCTAGCTATGATCTTGATTATCAAAAAATTAATTAAGAACAATTTCGTGAGAATTCACGATGTTTGATCTTAATTTACTCACGAAAAACGCACGAATCAAGGATGTTCACCCACAAAACTCTATGTTTGCTCACGTACACGTGAGATAAGATTATTTCCTATCTACACCTCTATATCCTTCCATCTCTGTGATATGTGAGAAATATACTCGACTGTTGATGCTAATCAAGATTATATATGCTTTATAGGGTCGGAGATGCTTTCATCTGGCTGTTACACACATTTGTACCTTTGGTGCAGAGTATAAATACTATTTTAAGATTCTAGTCCGGCCAAGTTCGGGAACATTCGGGTCGGAATCCATTTCGCGCTCATCATCTTCAGTTCCATACCCAATCAACAAATCAGATAAAGTAGTTGCCAAAGTAAATCATGGTTATATAGTACCAAAGATTGATAGATATTATAGATGACGCATGTGAAACAAAAAACGATTATTCCTGGTAGCTAACATTGGCTTATAATTTCTGATTTGATCCTCATGCGTCATCTATAAATATCTATATATCTTTGATATAACTCAGTAAGTGTTTTACCAAAGATTTATAGATATTATAGATGACACATGTGAACGAAAACTCGATTATTCCTGGTAGCTGACATTGGCTACCAATTTTCGATTTGTTCCACATGCGTCATCTATCATATCTATAAATCTTTGATAGTACGAACGAAAATCTGACCAAATTTTTATTAACAATCGAGTTGGCTTTGTACCGCTGCCAGTCAGTTGACATATTTTCAGCCTTTCATGATTTCATTGCATTTCAAAATTTCGTCAGATGAAAACGGTTTTAGATTTTCGGCAGTATATTTTTTAAAATAATAATTCTCTTCTATTGATAAATTTTCATCGCAAATTGTTTTATATTTACCGCTGTTCATTCCGTTTGGGGTAAGCGTATAACAGAAATTGTATTCAATTGGTTTACACATTGAACGGTCCATTTTTGGAGTGGCTGGCGGCCCACGAGTCTGAATCGCGGAGTCTGGTCTGGGCACGGCAGCCACTTCCACTTCCAGATTGGCGCCCACGCCTCAATTCTGATTTCGAGTTGAACGACAGTTTGCGCCCCGTTTTTATTGACGCCTCCTGGCGACATTTGTTGCTGTTCATAATTTGCCTCTTTTCGTTTCGCAGCTATTTTTAGGCAAACCTCAGCGCAAATCTCACACCCGTTGACGCATGAGTCAGCCGGCCAGCGGAGAGTCTAAGCCGGGTCTACAAACATCATAGCCAAGTGGCTGTGTCGCGTCATTGCCTTGGCTGTTGCCCACACATCAAGACAGCAAGAGAGAGAGAGGGAAAGAGACTGAGAGACCTATTGTTGACTTTATTTGGCGATGGCATCAGAAGGTGGCGGCGAAGGCCAACCCAAAAGCCTGGCTCAAGTGCAGGTAAGTTTCTGTGCACGATCCCCTCCCCCCACCATGGGCGTCTAGTCTGTCCAGTTGTCATTAATAATTTGCTGCCACAATTAGCTTAACCATTTTTGCCATTATCTTCATCATCAAAACTCATCGTCTTGCTGGCTCAGCCTTCAATTTCCGTGATATTCCAAAAATGGTCTCATTCATAGTTGGTTCTGATGTTTTCCCAACTAATTAATTTCCACGTATTTGGTAATCGGTCCATTCTTAACGCCCCCGTCAAGAAACAAAAGGAAGTCAATTTGTTGTGAAAGATCTGCTAAATGCATACACCAAGGCGAAAAACCTCAAAATAAGACCTAAAAAGCGCACGCCCAAAATTCGATTTTCAGGCTCAGGCCGACGTGTGTCTATTTCGTGGTTCATAGACCTAAAAGATTAAGATTAAATTATACCATGCCTGTGTTAATGGTGTGCTTAGCACGCACATTTCTTTCCACACTCAAGGAATCAAGTGCCAGTGTATAAAAGAGCCCATTATTTTTATACTAAGTTTGTACTCTAGAAAGCAATACAGCGCTAGCCTTGCTGTGCAAAACATTAAATGTCAAGTGCATGGCGGCCATGTGCAAATGCTAAGGAAGATTTAATCTGTATGGGCTCATCAATTTGTGGCATACTCAGATACTTCAGGGCCTAATCAAATTTCGTTCAATTTTCATTAATCAATTTCCGAAAATTATATTCGACCTCCTCGAAAAAGGGTTGTGGTTGACATTTGCCCAACATACTAGGCAAATCGACAAACACATCAATCAAGCAGGTATGGTCGGAGTATTGTGGCGCGCGATTTTTATCGCTGATTGAGGAGGAGGCGGCTGGGGAAAAGGGCTTTGCCTGGTCCTTTGTCACTTGCGCGGTTGGGAGCTGCTTTCGCTGCATTCAACAAATGTGGTTCTGGCACACTGGGCCAGCGATCGGAAACTTTGGCCAAACGTTTAGATTAATGATTCTTTGAGAATCTGGCTGAATTGAGCACAAATTTCAACCGAAACTTAAGTGCCATTGCTTAAATTGGCGCCAATTGGTCAGCAATCGAAAGCAAATCAAAATATGAGGGCCGTTCCGTCACAAAATTACAATCGGAAGCAAATCACTTTCAGGAATCTTTGCAGTTCGTAAAATTTATCTTAGTGGTTTCCCAAGCTGAGCAATAGATAGCGCCTTTACCATGATCATTTGGCTGGCCAGTTGATAGTATGGCTGCCTTATAATGTATTCATTCGATTTTGATGAAACTGGGCCAAATCTTGTTGAAGGAGATAATATTATTTAATGGCTATTCAATTAATTAGACGCCAACAATTTAAAACAAAAAAGTTTGCTCTACTAAGACTATTTTTAAGACCTACCTTTTCTACTACATAGTTGTCCGATTTCGACCAAACTTGTTGAAATCATTTAAAAGTCGTTTCCATTAAAAACAAACCACTGCTTTTTCGTAAACTAGACTCTTTAACAATCTTTTCTATGGCAGCTATATGCAATGGTCATCCGATTTTGACACAACATTGTATAAAACCTGCAGTTTTTAGCCGGCTCGAGGTCATGTTAATGCTTTCGCATAACTTTAAACGGAGACACAACACCACAAAGGAGGCTGGGTAGATCGTACAGCTGTTTCAAGAGGAACCACCCTCTATCATCAGCGATCAATGCCTACCAACTGAACGTTTCTCTAAAGTCTCTCCATGCCTGCGGTGGCATAACCGTTTGGGAATCCCAAAGCAGAATGCGCGCAAAAACATCGAGAGGCAGCGTAGAAACAGACAGTCGCCTTTGTGTGTGTGTGTCCCCCTGGTCTAAAACTATATAAAATAAATAAACCCAAAAATTCCTATGCGGACAGTACAGAAAAAGTTGCGATCTTTCCGATATGGAAAAAAAATCGTATATCTTTAAATTTTGTATTGTTCTTGTATTAAAGAAAATTTAAGAATTTAAAATTGTTCTATTTTTTT
Source organism: Lordiphosa fenestrarum (assembly GCA_035044985.1). Lineage (NCBI taxonomy): Eukaryota > Metazoa > Arthropoda > Insecta > Diptera > Drosophilidae > Lordiphosa > Lordiphosa fenestrarum. The sequence continues at coordinate 214,910 of JAWNNO010000972.1, read as the reverse complement.
TTTTTAATTCTTAATTTTCCTCAATCCACAGCTCTTCTGCACCGGGGGTCGTGAATACCCAATTGATTCATGAAGTTTCTTAGTGGAATCAGTATTATTGCCATCTCACAACAGCCCTTCAAAGTTGGAAACTACCTTCCCTTCCTTTTGTAGCCAACCATTTAATTTTAAGTAACCATTTGTCAAATACAGAGGGTCCGATTGTGGTTCCAGTTCGATAGGTCTTATTCCAAATACCCAGAAATTCTTGCATCAGACTAAAGCAGTCTGCTTATTTCTGCTCCAACGCTACATAAAATGTCCCTTTAACCCTAACCATGTTAGGCAGTTTGAACCGAGTATTTAATCAACACTCGGCTGAAATCCTTGATTATTGGTTCGAGTCTGCAATTAGATTTGTATCCCACTGTGCAGTGGAGCCATGGCAACGTGTAGTTGCAGCCATTGATTTTTTTTTGTTGTGTTGTTGTTATTGGCATGCAGCAATCACAAAAACAACAACGGGCAACACAAGCCAAACAAAAGGGCAACTCAGCTTGGATTTCTCAAGCGTCTATTAGACAAAAGATTTTTCACATTCTTCGATTCCTATTGAGGATTGCCGCCCCCTCCAGGCAGGTGGCCATGGCTAACTCGAAGGCCACTGCTTGGACACAAGAGTACGACAACAACAGTTTACACTAGGGAGAAGGAGGAGCATGCCCACGCCTCACACTAACTATTTTTCGTCGGGCAAAGTTAGCTTTGGCCAGGCGGGTCGGGTGGCACAGGGTTTTTTGTACTGGCGGCATGTAAGTGGTGGGCACGGATTTGTTGTGGGCAGCAGCAGTGACAGCTCATCGTTTGTACAGTAGAACAGACACCAACACAGACACGCACACATGCATGTGCACTAAATTAGTCCACTCACGGGAAATGGGAGTGCTAATGTCCAGTTTCTGGTTTAGTTAGCCGCGCGCACCCCGCACACAAACATGTGGCAAACGGATGAGGATATGCACGATGAGTCGGAGTTGTACTATGACTTCGACTCGGAGTATCTTCAGGATGAAATTTTGCCCCTTAAACTAAACGAGTCCTGGGCAGCTAGGCGCCTGATGGAGGCACTCAGGCATTTGCCACCCAATAATAGCCAGTCGGCGCCCGTAAGGGGGAAGTCCTGACCAGATTAATGAACTTATTGACCGTTGTTTTCTCTTTTTTTTGTAGATGCGCTTCCGCCAGAAAACGCTACAGGAACAGGAGCAACGTCGTCGTGATCTGAACACTGCCAAAGGCCCCAGTACCCTGTCGTCTGCTGCTGCTAATCCTGGAAAAGTGCGTCAAATGTTTGATGAACGACGTCGTGGAGCAGGCATTGATCGCAGTAATCCTCTCAAGCCTATCGCCCCCACGGGCACACCACCCAAAAGAGCACAACAGCAACTGGATCAGAAACAACTCAATAAGGCCATTTCCACCATGAGTCTGAAAGAGCCTCCCGTTACAGGCACACGACGCCTCAAGAGTGATAATAACAATAACAGATACAATCCGGCCGGCACGGCAAGTCGCCTGAAGCCAGTGGTTACTAAAAAGACTCCACCCACTCAGGATTTGGTGGTCCATAAACGTTCCGAATCGTCACCAACAGGCCGTTTTAAGGCGACGCCTTTACCCACAACTTTAACAAAAACAAAACCAACTGTGGGACGTACGGCAGCAGGAGCAGAAACGCAACAAAGAGTGGCCGCTAAGCGTCCAACACCACCACCTAAACCACAGACACCTTCACGCAAGGTAAGTGTCTACGCCGAGTATTTTTGGGTGGCAAAATGTTAAGCGAAATACTCAATTTTACTTGGATTGATGAGAACTCAAAATTTATTATTTTACCCATATTTGCTTGATAAATGAAACGATTTTGGGTATCGGTGAGGGTGTCTTCTTGGCTGATAGCTTTTATTAAGTCTTCACTAATTTTGCTTGATTGACATATTTACACATCTTCGACCCAAAAACATATTTGTGAATTTGCTAACATTCAAACTATCTTGGAATACGATATGTTCTTTTACACATTTAGGCCCGATTTCAAATCTTCCAAATAGTGTCAGATAAACTTAGAATTTACAATAACATTTGTATGAGGAAGATGTCAAATCGGCCATTTGGGTGCAAAGTACAATTTGCATACGTACTTCTACTTTATGTGCATCATTTTTGTTTGAAAATTTTACTTCACAATTGTACACACACCCTTAGAAACTATATATTTGCTTCCTGGTAGGCGTCCAGCAACGTATATCATTAATTTGGGCTTGCTTAAAATGAAATTTTGCCATCTCTCCGAATCGGTTTTTGGTTTTTTATATTTTGCCTTTAAATCGAATTTGAAAAATCTGATTGCATTCTTGCTTCGAAGCGAGTCAGTTGAACTTGTCGTGTTGTATCATTGTGCGCGGCGGCGCCAAGAAGCCGACCAATACATAATGCCAGTTGCCGTAAAGTAAGCTCTTGTTTGGTTTGAAATCTAATCTATCTAAATCTATCATGGCTGTAAATGCAAAAGGTCAAACCAAAATACCCCGTACTGAGAGCAAACAAGTTTATAACGTCTGAAATCTTAATTTGGTAGATGAGTTTTGCACTGACTGGATGAAATCTTTTACAGAATTTTAATCGTTTTATTTAATCAGTTTTGGACATATATTTATATCTGGTCAGAACACATTTTAAACAAGAAAGAAAGTCGATCAAGCCCGACTATAACATACTCTGTACCAAGAAAACAAGAAAGAAAGTCGGTCAAGCCCGACTATAACATACTCTGTACCAAGAAAATTTGTCTTTTGATCATAACTCGAAAACCGTTCATCAGATCTTCTTCATTTCTTTGGCGGGTCGATAAGTTATCCTAATAACTAAATATGTCCAGAAGGAACAAGCCATCTATCTTCAAAACTGTGGGAGATATGACGTTTTTTCTAAATTGCGGGGGCGGGAGGGGGCGTGGCCAAAATTGAAAATAAACTTGATCTGCCTGCAGACATAAGAAGCATATGTCCCATACATGTCAAACCTCTATCTCTTACCATCTCTGAGATCTGTGCGTTCATACGGACAGACAGACGGACGGACGGACAGACATGGCTATATCGACTCGGCTGTTGATGCTGATCAAGAATATATATATACTTTATGGGGTCGGAGATGCTTTCTTCTGGATGTTACATACTTTTGCACAAACTTATTATACTCAATGTACCTTTGGTACAGAGTATAAAAATATTAGCATCAGAGAGCCTACTAAGTTTTTTTTTAAACAATCCCAAAATCAATGATGCATTTCTCCATTTTTTGACATTTAAACAGTGTTTTTTTATAAACAAACTGACCTCGCTGTGGGCGCCAGCCAGAAATGAATTTTAGCCATATGGTTCCTTGGGGAATCATTCTTAGAATTCACCGTAGATTACGTTTCTGCAATACGCGTTGTTAAATTTTTCTCAGCCGAACAATTTGACCCGTTAAACATATGTCTGTTGCAGTCCGAGAAAAACGGTAGAGATTAGAGTATGGGAAAAGACGAGTGAAGAAGCGTACTTTGAACCAATTCTATAATAGTAATAAATAGTAATAAGAGTAATCAATAGTCTGCCAATCAAGTCTATCAAGGTTTCCGGTCCGATCTAAGTATGAGTCGAATTTTCCAAAATAAGTAAAAAGTTTCTATGTAAAAATTTCTCTAGTAAGAATCCCTTCTGATCACATAAGCTGCGACTCTGGCTCCCGCTTGATCGGAATGGAAATTCTTCATAATCTTTTTAGTTCCCTTTTCATCATCATGCTTCGAATTTATTCTTTCCACAGTGGGTTTTTGATACTTTTCGAATTGCTGGGAACATTCTAAAAATTCTGTGGGGTAAAAGTCAAAATTGAACAGATTTAATTTCTAATTCTACTTATTTTTATTTTATAATGTCCAAACAGATTCAGATTGAGGCCAAATCTCCAATGCCCAAAATTCAAATGGTGAGTACCACTAGAAAAAGAAGCCGTGACTTTACCACAGTTCTTTGATGCCTTTCGTTCTTTTACAGTCTCCGGCGCCACCGGAGGGCACGAGTAATTGTCACTTTTGTGGTCGCCACTTCAACACTGATCGCTTGGCCAAACATGAGACCGTCTGTCAGCGCACCATGATTACCAAGCGCAAGATCTTCGATGCCTCCAAACAGCGTCATGTGGGCACTGAGAACGAGAGGTATGTTGCCAAGAAGACGAAAACAACGCGCCCACAGTCGACATACAGCAGCGCGGCTCAGCAGCAGGGATTGAGCACGGGCGTAAAGAAAAGCAACTGGCGCAAAAAGCACGAGGAGTTCATTCAGTCCATACGAGCGGCCAAGCAGGTGCAGGCGCATTTAGCTCGAGGTGGCAAACTGAGCGACCTGCCGCCGCCGCCACCGTCCGAGAATCCCGATTACATTCAATGTCCGCACTGTGGCAGGCGTTTCAATCAACAGGCGGCTGAACGCCATATACCCAGGTGCGCCACCATGGTGCACAACAAGCCACGTCGCGACGGACCGCCACCACTGAAGAAACGCTGATTTGGATTGGTAAAATGGGGCCGCATACTTCTATTTTTTAACTTGTGATAGAGGAATTTAATAAAAGTATAAATCTCAACTTAGTCCGAGAGTATCTCTACCTCGTTTGTATTCGAGGGGGCTTGGGACTGGACCGCCGCCCTCTCCCGCTCGATGATGGCCTTGACCGCTTCGGCTGCCTGCTGCATTTCCAGACCTTCCAGCATGTAGGCCCAGTTGTCCAGGGTAGCATCATCATCGTCCGATATCCAATTAGTCAGCATTTGGGTGCAGGCCACACCAGGAGTGGGATGTTCCATTTGAAAGAAGAGCAACTCGTCGTTGGTGAAGCCTATTTTTTTGCCCACCTTCATCCAGGGTTCGCCAATCAGTGGGGTTACCTCCTCGATGTGGGCACGCGTCACCATCAGTGGCTTCTCATGGGGCGGCATTTCGTCCACCTCCTCCACGACTACGGGTTCGGTGTCTTCCACTTCGAGATCTTGCTCTGGCTCGGTCTCTTGCAAAGCCACAGCAGCATCCTGTTCACTCTCTACGGCTGGTGCGTTGCTGGTCGACAGACCACTGATTGACTCTAAAATACTGGAAGAAGCAACTACGACTGACTTGGGTTCCCTATCTCGTATTAGTCGTTTGCGCACTTGCTCCAAATAATCGGAAATCTTGCTCGATGGCAGCGAGATGGAGGTAAAGAAGTGAGGCGTTTGGCGGGCCAGCAAACGCAGGGCGCGCCACTCGAAGGCCGGATCGATCTTGTCGTGCGGTGTTTCTAAATAGGCTTCCAGTTGAGGTAAAAAATTGCGTTGCTCGCTTTTGCAGGCCTGCAAATTGTCCGGCGAGTAATTCCACAACCGAGTCAGGTTGTCGCTGGCGGGGCAAAGGGGTGCAAGCGTCAGATTAAGTTTCCGAAATGTTAATCTAATTTACTCACTTGCCCAGAAAGAACTTGCCATTGCGAGCCGCATCACGCAATGAATCGCCCAGCGGTCGTTTGGGCCGTTTGGCTGGTGGGGGTTTAAGTTCCTCCTCGCAGGCTAGTGCCTCTTCCGGCTTCTTGAACTCCTTGCAGCCATCGTTTTTCCAGTTATTCCACATTTCCTCGCGTATCAGCATATGATGCACAGTACGGGCAAAGCGGCGACCATATGGTGGCGTCTCTTCGAGCAGTTTATAAACTCGCGGTTCAGTTTCCTTAATGAAATCTGCCTGAACAGGTGTCAGTGTGTAGGTATCCCTGAAAGCAGGAGGATTCGGGTTTAGCTTAGTTGCAACCTGGTGGCTCCACTTACATCTTAAACTTTACGCTAACTTGCAGATACTGAAAGAGAATAAGGAACTGGACTAGCACAGCCCGGCGAAAGTTGGCATCTGACAGCTGCAGGGCCAACAACTTGGGGTTTGTCAAGAATTTGGCGAAGAAATTATTAGCCTTAATCACGGTAGCGACTGCACTTTCGTCCACAACCGCATCATCCACTTCCATTGCATGGCTACCCTCAATGCTGCCGCTGCTACCGTTGGGTTCATTGCTTTGGCGCACATCCTCTAGCTTAAAGCTGGCAAAGGACTGCAGAATAGTCTCTGCATGCTGTAAATCAGATAAAAGGATGAACAAACGTCAATATTGCACTGCTTCCACTAACCATTTGAAACATCTTCCACTGAGCCTTGTTGTAACACTGATTAGGATTTCGAAAGAAATCCTGCAGAGACCAGAATTTGCAATACAAATCATAGTCAATCCTCAAAGGAATATCTTCGGCTGTATCCTCCAGCTCTTTGTTGTCAGAGTCATCATGATCCTTACTGTCCAGCCCGTACTCCGTAAAGTTATCTAAATTGAACTCGGAAACTATGTTCAATCCCGAACGCTCCGAGAAGGGAAAAAACTTGGATAGGAACAACAGAATGCGGCCACAGAAGACGGTGTTCTGTGTCCTCGACAGACGACGCAGCAGATCGTTGCACATACGCAAAATGTTGTTCTTGCACGAGGCAAAGAATATCTCCTCTTTCCACACTTCGACCAGCTGCTCCACAAAGCGAAATATGTCCTGGCACTTGTCCAGAGTGACCACATCGAAGGTGTCGCCCAGCAGCACCACGGGTATGGTGTTGGAAACAATCTCGGCCCGAGTGGCCTCCACCGAGAGACGCACCAGGGCGCCAATACGCTCAACATCATCGTGAAGCCGCTTCATTAACAGTTCGCGAAAGGCCTGATCCATGGGTGAGCGCTTGTCATGCTCCGAATTGGCACTGAAACTGTGGTACTCCTTTATCAAACACTGCACATTGTTCTCATTGATGGCCTGCTCCAGGGATCGCTGTAATTGTAATTGTTGTAAGTCCTGGACTCTGCTGCTGCTTCTTCTTCTTTACCTCAAACGCCGACTGCAGGGCAAAGAAATTTGCCGATTTGGCGGCAGCCTTGGTGCCTCCAGGGGCTACATCTGCCAATGTTGTGCTCATTGTTGCTATAACTAAATATGTGCAAGTTAATTTTACTTCAATATCAATGAGATTCACCAGTGTCTGGAAATACTGTCAACGTTATAACATTAATAACAACAGACTAGAGGTGTGCGCGTGAGCGAATTTTCTTCCATGTCACGCCTCACGGTCGACTCACGCTCATTATTTTTTGGGCGTTGCGCTTCACTCACGATTCATGCACAATTTAAGCAGTCGTAACGAATGCTCACGCACGAGAAAATGGTGGTTCATAAAAATTGACTTAACAAAATATAACGTAAAATACAACGCACCCAAATAACGGATGCCCACGCTCGAAACTGTGTTGTTGCTCTAGCTCACGGAGTGACCCACTGTGACCCGTTTAAATTAACGTCACGAGCGCACCGCTACAATACAACCCGCCGGTTTTAGCTGTAAAAAGGCTAAATCAACGAAATGCCGAAAATAGTGAAACTTGGTCGCACTAATACCAAAAATAGTCCAACATCGAACTAAAAAGAGTTTGTGCCTGAAAATACGGCGCGCGCTTTCAAACTCGAAAACCATAAAAAAGAACTAAAAAAAACTTTAAAAACTTAATCTTAATCGGGTCCATGATACAACAAAGAAGGTAAGGCACCTATTTTTTTTAAGTACTGAGCTTTAGCGCGACGAACCTCACGCTTCAAGAGTACGCGAAACACTAAACGTTTTAAGTATTTTGCTGAGGGCGCACACTGCAGGCACCCTTCCTTTATTATTGTATCATGATCGGGTCTCATTCAAATCGATCTAAAAAAAATTAAACAAAATGAGTTTCCATTTATTTTTATTGTTTATTAACTTTCTCAGAAAATCATTTATATTGCGTTTAGTACATTTTCTCACTTACAAATTTAATTGCAACTTTCAAACATTTTAAGCCGCTTTTATTGCTTCCTTTGCATTTTGTTAGCTTTAGTTTTCAGTTGGTTAGGCGTGGGTGTAAATTATTGACACTACTAAGTATAGTAATTGGTTAAAATACATTTTACTTCATTCATTTATTATATTATGCTATTATACCTGCCCTAGTCATAGCTTAAATCCTAAAAGGAAATAAAGGAATTGCAATTCTGGGAGCCCAATCAATTGACATAATTTGATATTAACTTAACATAATCGTACCTGCTGGAGGCGGCTACACTAGAAGCTTGACTACTTTTGAATAATTCGTTGCCGAAGAAGATTTTGTTGCTATATTTTGAATGTATTTTGGTTTCTATGCTGTTTTCACACTTGTCCAACTTGAATACACCTAACTACGGTCACAACAACTACAACTTATATCTTAGGCCAGACTTGCCAAATTAACAAATTGCTTTAAACAGAACAAAAGAGTTCAACTAGAAGGAGTTTTATTTGTCGTAGCTTAGAAGTGTGTTTGTGTGTTTGCTTATGTTAGATATTCGACGAGGTACAAAGTTATATATATACAAATATTTATGTTGTATATATATTTGGAAAATTAGATGTCTGTTGTAAGCATAATGAGGTACATATGTATCAACATCAGTGAAATAATCATTATCCTAATCATGTAGGCACTGGGGCGGATCAATTGTTACTTAAACGATATTTTAAATGAAATTCAAACCGTTCATTCAAACCTTGAGGGCATTCACTATCTAATATCACGCACGATCTAGTGAACGACCATTTTAGCATTGTTGTGTGCAGAAATGCCAATCGATTGTAAAACAAGCGGTACTATAAGACTAGTTAAAAACTGTATGTATAGGTAAACTTCTAAAACCATTGTGAGTTGCCTTAGTGAATCGAGCATCAGTGCTGCTAAGCTCTTAAAATTCAAGGGGGGTTCTTTTTGGATCAGGTTTGTGAAGCTTGTTCTAAAGGTGGATAGAACTAGGTTCAGGCTCGAATAACATTTTTATGCTTATTCAGAAAATATGTATATATTTATTTTAAGTAATAAATTGAGAGGAAATTAATAAATTATTTTCTAATATATTTACTTTGGGTAAGTTTAGGGGTGTTATCATTTTCAAAATACTGAATATTTTAATTTCTAACGAGCTTCTCTCACTCGTTTGCCTATGGTGCTATTCGGCAAATTTGTTTAAGTTATGCAAGACCGAAAGTTGTTATTGCTTAGAAGAAGATTGAAAAGTTCTCTCAAATTCTTGGTTGTATATTTGAAGACTATCTTAATGTATACAACTTGTTGGTTGGAAGCTTTAATATATTTGTTTTCTAGGTTAAAAAAAAAAAACTTAATTGTATTATCCAAAGTTCAGTTTAAATGGGATATAGCTTAAAATCACTTAGAACTTTAATTGGGTTTTGCTGTAATAAAAAAATAAACTTCAAATATACCAAAAAAATCAAGTGGGGTATCGATGTATATGTTGTTGGGTGCTGGGATTTCATTTCTGGCCAAAATATTCCTATCCGGCAAATTGAGGCTGACTTATGAAGTGGGGAAGGTGGTGAAATCTTAGAAAAATAAAATAGGGTATTGTTTAATAGAGTTTTCTGGTGCTCAAATTTTAGATCTGGGAACATTTTGTCGATCGGAGGGGGTAAAATCTAAAAAGAAAAACATTTGGGGTATCTTTTCATAGGTTTAAGGGTGGGCCGTTTTCATTTCTGGCATATTTTTGCATTCAGGGCGAGGGGCTATTGGAAATCAAACCTACTTTTCAAGTGTCAAAATGTTCTAGTTTAAGTTGAGAATGAACAGTTTCAGTTTCGAATAAAATGTCATTTTGATCCGCCCCAGGTGACCAAGGTGAAAATCTTGACAGATTTATTATAATTTTTAACGTTTAACCTTAATGCTTAATACCACAGTCGAAGTACTCGTATGTACTCATACATATTTAGATGTATGTTTGTATGTCCTAAGCCTAAGAGATGATCTATATTTATAAGTATGTAGGCGCTCTATTTATACACGGTATATAGAGTCAGAGTCAGCATTCATTTTCACCCTAAATTAAGGGCACGTCTGCGTCTAGTCCCTGTCCCCGGCATTGGCCCACGTCGTCGCGTCAATAGCATCAAAGGCAGCGGCAGCAGCAAAATCAGTAGCCAATAAACGGGTCATAGCTCCACATGATGGATCAACGTCTGTTCCGTGGCATTGGCCAAAGAATTGCATGTCTGCGTAGACATCCACTCAAAATCCTTGATGGTGGCCTGTTGAAAGATAGCTGGCATTAGCAATTGATACATTTGTTGATAAGTCTGTATTCTACCTTGTGCATGGAGTAGACAGCCACCACAACCAGCACATGCATGATGTTATGTGAGTTTAAATAGAAGTCCACCACACCGGGAAACCATTTTTCGGGTATACGCATTGCTCCAATCGCTCCGCCCAGTATGGAAACACCGTCCTGCAACAGGCAAAATAGACGGCAGAATGGTAATGGATCAGAGGGGGTCGTATGGTTCAATTTCTCTGTGTGTAAGGCCGCTGCACGGCCCTTATGCGTATGTCGTTTGTCCATAGAGTACATACATTCATAGGAAAATGAGACTTACAACTTCAACCTATGCGCACACGCACAGACAACAGGCCAGCCAAAAGTTTAGTAAAAATAGCAAAAGTTAGTTAATCGGAATGCCTGGACATACGCACCTGCAGGTAGACATGGGAAAGGGCCATGTGACTGCCGCCCACCATTCCACGGATGCGCATAAAGGTCAAAATGGAGCGCATGGCGAAGGGTAAAGCAAAGCACAAGCGACGCTGCCAGGGTGAACTGGCGGTCAAAGCCTGTGTGGAGTGAGCGAGATCGGATTTGATTTTATTACCAGCTTACAAACAAGTCTAGGATCGATGCTTAGCGAAAAAGAAGTAAAGCTAACTAAAATTCAGGATCATTTTTATATCCAATGCACAGTGGGCTTGAAGACTGACCAAATCGTGTAGGAGGGGATGTTTAGTAAACAGAAACAATGTATAAAAATGTATGTATTTATGTGTGATTGTTCCATAAAGACGTTGAAGTCACTGTGAGTGCGAGAAATGGGTAAAATGTTTTCATCCTCCAAAGTAGGGCCTTCCAACAAAAGGTTCACGGCTGTTGATGTTGATCAAGAATAGATATTCTTTATGGGGAACTTCCTTCTGGCTGTTACACACTATTGCACAAACTTAATATACTCTGTGTACCTCTGGTACAGAGTATGAAAATGTGTAGACTAGAAATGGGGAAAATAAGATCGAAAATATGATGTTTTAACTGAAAGCACAAGCATATAAATGCGATCCTGTATAAAACAAACTCTCATCTCATCATTGAAGTGTATAGAAGAAAATTGTACACATTATGGCAGTCTTTAAGTAAGCGAACGATATGTACTTTACTGACATGGCACGTATATACAAAAAATCAGTGCGGCTTGACAAAATGAAACATAACATACATATGCAGACCTAACTGACTGAGACTGAACGCTGCCTATAAGTACGTCGAAATTATTTCTTCTCGAATTAAGAAGAAGCCAATGGTTCAGCAAAAAAAACTTGCTACCTGATCAATCGTACATTTTCACTGATCTTTCTTCTGAACTCCACTGATACGGTATCATGATAGACGAGCATGTATCGATTAAAAAGTACGCTCCTTTCAAGTGATACTACTACCTACTGCTGTAATTGTATATCGATAGGTTTTTTCGATTTCATATCAAATATCAAAATATGTTAAAACTTAAGTAAGTCTGGCTACTTTTATGCAGATTTCATGTTGCCAATGCCAGCAATGCTTTTAAAAATTGTTTCTTAAAGTCTTTGCCTAAAAATGTAGCACTTGGTTCAGCTGAAACTATTCGATGCATCATTTTTTTCTGATCCCTGCGCAGCGATCAATCCTTCTGCTGAACACGGCCAATAAAATTGTCAATGATTTTGAATTTTGGCAAAATTAAACTGTTTAATGTGACTTGGCTGTCAATAAACTCATTTGGAAACTCAGATTGCCTACTCCAATTAAATTTTTTTAGTTTCTTGGACTGATTTTAACACTCATTTCAGATATCGAACGCTTATCTCGGCATATGGGGCACAGGATAGTGTTAAAATAATATTCATGAAATTAAAATTTGACCCCTTGGCCCAATGTGCACTGCCTAAAATTGATCAGAACTCTGTGCTGTTATATATAAAGTTTTCCAAACAGTTCCGTTTTTTTCTCAGTGTAAAATATTGTCATTTGTTATTCTTAGAAAACCATTGATCACTCTGGACCGGGTGGAGCAGTCAGTCTTACCTTGTACAGGCCCCACAATGAGAGCAAGCAATAGGAGATAATGATTAACCACTTGAGTATAGGCGTAAAGCAATACGTGGTGGCCGTCACCAGGGGCAAGGCTCCTGAAATCAGAGATAGAGAGAGAGAGAGCACAATAGAGAGTGACACTTTCATACGATGGCAACAAGTTTAGGCAAAGCTACAGCTTCAGTTCGACAACGAGATTCGTACAAGATGGAGGGAATTCCAATTTCCGCTTGGCTTGGTCTTATCACGACAGTTCTATACTGGGCAACGGCACCTGGTGGCATTCAGGCCGGCGTATTTGATGAGCTAAGCACACCGCTGGCTCTTGAGATCTTGCGTTATGGCAAATCAGCTGCGATGCGCAACCTTATGAACACCTCGGTGCATCCTTGTGAGGATTTCTATACCTATGCCTGTGGTAATTATGGGGAAATAAGTCCAGCCTCATTGAACATGGACCAGAGCATCATGCACACCTTAAATGCGGGCTATCTGCGTCGCGTGAAGCACTTGCTCGAGCAACCCAGACTGAGCACAGATCGTGCCATGGAGACGCGCATCAAATATTTTCACGAATCGTGCCTCAACTCAACAGCTCGATCGGATCAGCGAGCACATCTGCTTCAAATAATCCGGCAACTTGGAGGTATGCCGGCTCTGGAGGGTAATGCCTGGCAGGAGGTTCAGTTCGATGCCATTGAGATGATGGCCAAATTGTTGCGTCACTATGGCAAGATCACCTTGTTGGGTGTGGAGGTGGCGCCGGACTATGTCAACTCCCAGATAAATCGCTTGTATTTGGGCCAAAGGAATGATCTGATCAGCATGAAGGATGAATCGGCTTACTTGGTGCATCAGCTTGAATTGGAGTTGAGGTTAAAGGAGATACTGGGCTTGTCTCCAGAGCTGGCACATGGGACGGCCCTGGAGATAATCGGAGTGGAAAGAGAACTGGCTATTGGCTGCCTTGACCAGCAGGTAGAACATGATCCTCGAGTAAGGAATCGTCTGAGCATGCTCAATGCCTTGAGTGAGACTTATGGCCCATCTCTGAACCTAACACACTTTGTGAATGTGTGGTTGGGTCATGAGTATCAATTGCCCGTTTATGAGCAAGTGGCCAGCTATCTGTGGCAATTGAAGAAGGTGTTGTCCCGGACACCCAAGCGAGTGCTGGCCAATTACATGCTGTCCACACTACTCAAGGATTTCGAGGTAGCTCCTGGTCAGGAGTTTTGTGTGCAAAAAACAGCCCAACTCTTGCCGGATGTGGTAGATCATATGGTCTATCGGTTGCTAGAGCAGCGGAATCCTCACATTCCAGGAAGCCTGAGGCAGCTGTGGAAGGAGCTAAAATTGACTTTCAATGAAATGCTAAGGCAACCCACTTCCGTCTGGCTGGAGGAGGATACACTTGATGAAATGCTGGAAAAACTCAAGTCCATGACCTTTCAAATAGCCGGAGCCGAGTCTGTGGACTTTGAGGAGCGCTATGGCTCGTTGATCATTAGCTCGGCCGACTACTTTGGCAACATTCAACGTGTGCTGGAGATGCGAGCACTCAACTTGCGTGAAGATCTGCAACGACCTTCGAATCCCAACTATTACGAGGACATAACCCACTCACCCTACTACATAACCGAGCTCAATCGCGTCATTCTACCACCCAGCTACATGCAACGTTTCTATTTCTGGGATGATGTCTATCCAACTGCCTTGAACTATGCCACATTGGGCTTCACCTTAGCTCATGAGATGGCCCATGGCTTTGATGACTTTAGCCGCATGTACGACGGCAAAGGCAACCTAAGGGACTGGTGGACGCGTGCCGCCCAAGTGGAGTTCAATGCACGCAAGTCGTGTTTTGTGCAACAGTTTAGTGAGCTGCGTTACAATGGCCAGAAGTTACCCAAAATGCAGGCTCAGGGTGAGAATATAGCCGATAATATTGGCGTCCGCACTGCTTACACCGCCTACACCAAGTGGCTAAAGCAGGTCACGCACGGAACTGCCTTGGATGCAGAGACCTTGCCACACTTAAAGCAGACACCGCAGCAACTGTTCTTTCTCAGTTTGGCCCAGACGTTGTGCTCGGACATATTGCCGGAGCGACGAAACTCCTACATGATCTCCGACCTCCATGCACCAGACGAGGTGCGCGTCTTTGCCATCATGGCCAATTATAAGGAATTCGCCAATGTCTTTGAGTGTCGCAACCACAGCCAAATGAATCCTCAACGCAAATGCAGCATATACAATTAATAATAAAAACCTTTCGCTTTCATTCTATTGATGGGTCGATCTGGCACTTACCAAAGCTCTGGCTCACCCAGATGCCAACCATGTCGAGCTTGAGCAGCGTGTAGTAAACATTCTCGCCATTCTCAATGTTCATGAACAGATGGTAGACGAAACTGCCGCACCAAGGTGCCACCGAGCCAAAGACATGGCAGAACGATAGAAATTTGTAGCCACTGTCCCAGGGCATGAGTCCAGGCACAATGGCAAGTATGTAAAATATGGGTATGGCTGTAAAGAGAAACAAGAACGTGGTTAGCAGCAGTTGAGGAAAGAAAGTATAATGTAGGAAAATGGAAAATCTTTAAGAAGATATCTTAATTGAAGATATGTTCAAAGTTTAATTTAGACCGTTCTTTTCTAAAAGTTCTATGATTTTTTGATGTAGTTCTTCTCGAAATACGCATGAATCCATTTCGAAATTTGAAATCATAACAGTACAAATAAATAATATTTGAAATTCCAGTTTAAGACATTTTGTATAAGAAGATCAAACGAGTATATCAATATTAGTTCGATTGGATTCGATTTAAAAATTTAAAAATTTATTTAAATAAGAACATATTTGAATAAAGAACTTTTGGTAAACTCAAAAAAAAGATGGCGAAATCGCCTTAACATTAAGGAATTCACCTTAAAAAGGGGTCACAGGCGATTTACCACATATTTTTGACAAACATTTTTCAACCTTACGAAACCATTTGCTATTAGCCAGAAAATGTTTTCTCAGCTATAGAAAAAATATTTTCTAGATTGTAGAAAGGAACACGAAAGAATGTCAGTCAAGCCCGACTATAGCATACTCTGTACCAACGAAATTATGCGCTCAGCATAAATTTTGCTGCTGCAGTAGCAGCTGAAAGCAGCGCTGCTATTGCGCTGCAGCAGCGAATCCTGATTACTTAATATGTCCAGAAAGAACGAACCATCTATATTTTAAACTGTGAATGTACATACTTTAAAGGGTCGGACATGCTTCCTTCTGACTTTCTTTTCGTTGTTTCAACCCAATTCTTTTCTCTCTGAAAAACACATTCAAATTAGTAAAAAGTATTTTTTTGTAACTTTAGCTTGTCTGCGATTTGAGCCCGGGACCTAGGGGATACTTTAACATGTAAGACAGATTTCAAATAGTTGGAAATCGTACTTGAAACGAGATTAATGTACTAGATTCGTACTAACCCATTGACACCTTCAAAATTTTGGATTTTTATTCTCTGTACCGTAGGTACATAGAGTATTATAAGTTTGTGCAAAAGTATGTAACATCCAGAAGGAAGCATCTCCGACCCTATAAAGTATATATATTCTTGATCAGCATCAATAGCCGAGTCGATGTCCGTCATGTCCATCTGTCCGTCTGTCCGTATGAACGCACAGATCTCAGAGATGGTAAGAGATAGAGGTTTGACGTGTATGGGACATATGCTTCTTATGTCTGCAGGCAGATCAAGTTTATTTTCAATTTTGGCCACGCCTCCTCCCGCCCCCGCAATTTAGAAAAAACGTCATATCTCCCACAGTTTTGAAGATAGATGGCTTGTTCCTTCTGGACATATTTAGTTATTAGGATAACTTATCGATCTGCCAAAGGAATGAAGAAGATCGGATGAACGGTTTTTGAGTTATGATCAAAAGACAAAATTTCTTGGTACAGAGTATGTTATAGTCGGGCTTGACCGACTTTCTTTCTTGTTTTGGTATAGAGTATGTTATAGTCAGGCTTGAAACAAGAAATGTTTCTTAGTGTACCTGATTGAAGCATCTCATTGAGGAATTCCCGGAAGGTAAAAATTCTTCTTCAAATATTCAAAATTGAAGTAAGTTATATTAAACCCTCATTGTCGTCTGCCTCTGCTCTGTGCGCGATAACAGTGTGACCTACCCCAGCGGACATGTGTATAAACAAAATAGAGAGCTGATAAGCTTGGCCTCCACACCGAACACAGATTGGGTACGTCTCAGTCGAAGTAAGCGCGAGATTATGTTAAGACGACTTTTGAATTGCCAGCCGCTGCTGCTGTGCCTTACGGCGGTGGCTATAGCCCAAGCTGTGCCAACTGTCCACGATGACCTAACCACGGACTATGCCAAGCGTATCATACGTCAGTCCAAAGTGGCCGAAATCAAGGCAATGCTGGATCCGAAGATCAAACCATGCGATGACTTTTATAGCTATGCCTGCGGCAACTGGCATCGCCACAATCCTGCCCAGCTGCCGAGTAACATCATTACAGATACGTTTCAACTTTTAGCCAAGGGCTTTGATAGACGTCTCCTGCGGCTGTTACGTACGACAGGTCTGGAATCTGAGCTGGAGCTGAAGGTGCAGCGCTTTCATCAATCCTGCATGCTAGTACATCGCGATGATGTGCACTACAAGCTGGCCTTGGAGAATGTGTATCGTGAGTTCGGGGAATGGCCCGCTTTGGCTGCTGAACGCTGGAACGCTTCCCAGTTTAATTGGTGGCGTACGGTGGGCCAGATCCAACACAAATATGGCAAATCGATTATTCTAGCTGTGGATATCATGAAAGATATAAGGAATAGCACACAGAATCGAGTGTACATAGGTCCGCCGGATTTTGAATTGTTGAGTAACTCACGCATACTCAGCGAATTGGAGGAGGCGAGCGCTGCTCAATATTTGAAGCAATTTGTAGGTCTAAGCGCGGCTGAGGCAAAGGAAACCTCGAAGCAGCTGCATGACTTTGGACGCAAGCTACTTGCTGTTGGTTCGGGAGCTCAGGCGCAATCTTTCGAAGACCAGATAACTCTGTACTCTCTTAACGAGTTGGAGGAGAAGTATGAGACTGACCTGAACATGACCGAGTTCTTAGGTTTGGTACTGGGCCCGGAAAATGTACCTCTGGTGGTATACGTCTTCGATGAGACGTACCTGGACAACGCCTTGGCCACCATTAAAACTGCCCCCACATCAACTATGGTCAACTATGTCTTATGGCAGCTGCTGCAGGAGTACTTGCTAGAGGATAGTGCCACAGAGATACCCAAATCGTGCATCGAAAAGACCAAAAAGTACTTTGGCAAGCTGATCGATCATGTGGTTTATGCACGCTATCGCAGTCAAGAGTCGGAAGCAGAGGTGCACGAGATTTGGAATCAGATTCGTACCGTATTCCGTCAGCAATTGGCCGGTGACAAGCTGGATTGGATAGCCAATTCCACCCGTCAGCTGGCCATTGAAAAGCTGAATCGAATGCAGCTCATTATTAATTCCTACGATGGAGAGAACTTTGAGGCTCTGTATGAAGGAATTAGCATCGATCGGGTGAACTATGTGCCCAATGTACAGCAGCTGCTCATGGCACAGGCCAAGCGCAGCTTAGAGAAACTGAATGGCCCGCCCGCTTCACTGGAGGCCACACAAATTCTCAGCTTTACTCCTGCCTACAACAGCATGGAGAACAATATCACCATTCCGGTGGCTTTGTTGCAGCCTCGCTATTTCTGGGACGCCAACTATCCACGTGCCCTGACCTACGCCACTTTGGGCTATCTGCTAGCCCACGAAATGATCCATGGATTCGATGATGGTGGGCGTAATTATGATGCGTTGGGAAATTTGGCACCCTGGTGGGATTACAGGTCCACATATGAGTTCGAAGAGAAACGCAAATGCTTTCAGGCTCAGTATCATGCCTACAAATACGGCGGCTCCAAGCTGCCCGAGAGTACCATGCAATCGGAGAACATTGCCGATAATGCGGGCGTCAAGTTGGCCTATGCCGCCTATCAACGTTGGCTGGAACAGCAGCCGGAGGCGGCACAGCAACAAGAGATGCTGGCAGATCTTCAGCTAAATAGTCGTCAGTTGTTTTTTGTAGGATTTGCACAGATCTGGTGCGATGATGTGCAGTCACTGTTCAAGTCCAGCATTGCCTCGGCGGATACCCATGCGCCGAGCATGTACCGTGTGATTGGATCTCTGTCCAATTTTCAGGAATTCTCATGGGTCTTTAACTGCTCGCAGCAAGCCCCCATGGATCCGGAGTTCAAGTGTGCTATTTACTAGGGAAAGTAAAATTTGTGTATAGGTCTTGTAATTGTTTTAATAAAGCTAAACTTGTTTACTTTAACTATTCCTAAGAGGAGACGTTGTCGTCGTAGAGGGTTGTTCCTTACTACTGTCGATCTATAAGCAAAAGAATGTTTGCTGCAGTAGTGCAGTAGCAGCACTACTTCTATCTGCAACTCCACCATACAAATTAATACTAAGCATACACTTTCGTGTATGCACCCAGAAAAAAGTAGAACGACTAATTTAAGTACAATCGATCTTGAAGAACAATATATTCGTTCTTAAAGTTTCAAGCTAAATTCGTTATCAGTTGGGTGCTTTACGGTTAGGGGAGGGAGGTAAAGAAACTTATAGAGAAGAGCAAGCACATTTGAGAGAAAAGCATTGAGTCCACTCTCGCATATTCAATTATTAAGTGAAAGGTTTGTGTTGGGAAACTACCAAGCATATAGCAACAATACAAGGTGGGGCGTTATGAGCTATGCGTACTTTTGTCAAAAGCTTACGCTTCAAAAGTACGCGCAGCACTGAACGTAAAGGTACTTTGCAGAGAACTCACACTGATGACACCTCTCTTGTTGCATCACCCCAGTGGCGCAAATGCTCATTATTACGTCCATTATTAATGCATTACCTCTCGCCTGTATGCATTCAAAAACCCAATACAACCTGCCTTACTTTCTTAAGAAATGGCCAAATTTTCCGCACGGTACATGAGTTTATTGAATTTTGTAATGCAGAAAGTAATGACGTGCCGAAGTTTCTTTCGGGTCCCCATTACACAAGCGTATTCTTTTACCATATTGTAATGCAGAAATTCTCGAGCCATTACAAATGCGCTGAAAAAAATCTCATAGGTAATGCATTACATTGTGGCTCGTACGTAATGCATTATTTCGACCGACCACATTCAGCCCAGCGCCACTGGGATGCTACCAAGCAAAGAGCGTCATCGATTTCGGTTTGTTTTTTTATTTTTTGGATTTCCTAAGCAGTTATGGCATTGCTGGCATGGAGAGAAAGCTGTTGGACTGACAGTTGATAGGCAAACGCTGCTGCTGCTTTGTGGTGTTGTGTGTTCCCCAAAACTGGCTACACAGTGTGACAATTAATTTTGTATGAAATAAATTTAAACACAAGGAGAAAACAACATTTTAAATTGTTGTTTGATTGGAATGTGGGCGTCCTTAGTTTTGGACCTGTGTGGCTCATGATGCAAGAGTGAACAATCTTACGATTGATCCTGATGAGCTCTTGATACAGGAAATAATATTCTTGGTTTTGACAATGCACTTTGCTTTTGATTCAAGCATGAGCAATCTTGAATTTGAGATCGATAAGCACTTGATTCAAGAAATTGTCCACTTGATTTGACAATGATTCGTACTTGGTTCAAGTAATGAAGCTCTTGGATCAAGAAAATCGGGATCAACTATTCATACTTAGATCAAGAATTTTTCGCTTGGATCAAGAATTTTTGTTCTTATCGAAGTTCTGACATTACACTTTCTTTATCGAGGTACAATTGGCCACTTTCATTATGAAGGTTGACATATTTTTTTAATATTCTTACTCTTAACTTTTTGTTTTTTGGCCAATCTGTCAATTGATTTATTCAATCCGAGAGTGATCTAAAATGAGGTTTTCTGGTGTCGAAAAATCAAAGACCTCTCAAATTTATTGTTGTTGCGTGGGACCAAAAAAAGTCATGGTATCCCCACAGTAGTTCGATATACAAAGTGCTTTAAAAGGCTTACTGGAGTAAGCCGACTTAAACATGCTATGAGCATGAGTTGTCTTCGGCTGTTGTAATTAAACAAGAAAGAAAGTCGGTCAAGCCCGACTATACCATACTCTGTACCAACGAAATTATACGCTCAGCATACATTTTGATGCTGCAGTAGCAGCTGAAAGTAGCGCTGCTATTGCGCTGCAGCAGCGAATGATCATAACTCGGCAACCGTTCATCCGATCTGCACCATTCGGATCGATAAGTTAACCTGATTACTAAATTTGTCTAGATGGAACGAGCCATCTGTCTTTGAAACTGTGGGAGATATGACGTTTTTTCTAAATTGCTGACTTGGTATTATTGACATATGTCCCATACATGTAAAACCTCTATCTCTTACCATCTCTGAGATCTGTGCGTTCATACGGACAGACAGACGGTCAGATGGACATGGCTATATCGACTCGGCTGTTGATGCTGATCGAAAATATATATACTTTATGGGGTCGGAGATACTTCCTTCTGGCTGTTACATACTTTTGCACAAACTTTTTATACTCAAAGTAAAAAAATTTATATTCTTCATTCTTTACATTTAATTCTCAAATGAATGCAGTCTTATCGCGGTATTTATTGCAGAGTTACACGCAATTTCTTAATACAACCGACACTTCTTGGGTGGATTCATCGGGGTTTTTGAAGCGCAGCTATAGGCCCTGGCAAACGCCTCAATGTTGGAGAGTGCACCCAATACCCTTAAAGCATTTGGAGTGCGTGTTTTGAGTAGCGATTGCTTATCCCGGAACTGTTCATTGACATCGTTGCACCAGAGCTGTGCATAGCTAAGGAAGAACAGCTGCCTGGGGCTGTGATCCAACAGTGGCATCGACTCCGAGGACAGTGCCGATGTGGCCAGTGTCTCGAGGTAGACAATGTAGGCCTGATACGCGACTTGCACAGCCACATTGTCTGCCATATTCTCGGACTGCAGCTCGCTCTCCGCCAAATATTGTCCATCGAGACGCAGGCGCGCATATTGATGCTTGAAACACGCCTTACGCTCCGCGAACTGTATCTGAGTGTGCGAATTCCAGCCAGAGTGATCATCAAAGCTGCGGGCCAGCGTTTGAGCCAGCAATACCCCAAGACTGCCAAAGCGCAGGGCGCGTGGATAGTAGCGGGACCATAGGAAATTGGGCTGCAGCAGGGCCATCGGCAAAAGGACCAAATTCTCCCTCGCATCATAGGTGGGCGTTGTGAGTGAAGTTGGTTTTCTAACTTCCCATTTGTCCTCGGACATTATGGCACGTAAATTGAAGACATAGTCCTGCTGCTTTAGTTGTAGCTGTTGATAGCGTTGAGTAAAATTTACTTGGTCATGACCGTTTATCTTCAATTGTGTGGCATTTAGCTGCTCCATTAGTTGCCTACGCGCAAGCAGGTCCAACCAATCGGAAGAGGAAGCCTCTAGCAGGTGAGAAAAGGCGAGCTTGATTTGCGTCCACAGAGCTTCAATGTCACTAAGTGTGGCTGGGTCAGCATATTGTTGATACACCAAACGATCGAGTAGCTCGGGAAAGTGTTGCCTAACCCCAAACATACACTGCTCTATGGAGGAGGCTGCAGAGGATTGGGCATGAAAAAAATGTTGCAGCAAATGATGGAAAATATAGTTGGCCATTGAATGCTTGGTGGTGTCTGCCACTATGACTTCCAAATGGGTCTGATAGCTGGGCACTAGCTCGTACAGGGTTTCATTCTTGAGCAGAGGACGTTCCAATGTGAGTTCCACATATTGCGTGAGATTAAGGCTGGAAGTATTAGCCTTAGCCAACTCTTCGACAGTACGTGGAAGAGCCAGTGTGGCCACACCTCTATTGTGCATGCCCCGTGAAAGGGCTTCCTCTAGTGCGACAATTTCTCGAGCCGTGGTACTGGCCAAATCAGCTTCAACACCCAAATACTGTTCGAGCTGTTGCTGTATAAGCTCAGATTGGGACTGCCACACTTGCCTGGGCTGGCCCACATAAATCTTCTGCTCAATCACTTCTAGGCTAAGCAATATGTCTAGTCCATACTTCCTTTTTATCTGTGCCACAGTCTCCAGCCAACTGAATTCCTCTTCCGGCCACTGTTGACCTGGTAGAGCCAACACAGGCATACGTCCAAACTCGGCCACAATCTGCGCCAGCTGCTGGCGGTAAGCCGACTTTGGGGTCTTCTGAAAGTGCAAGCAGCTGGCATAGAACTGCTTTAGCTTCAATAACGCCTCCTCCTCAGTATCCCCATCCGCTGGCTGTTCCACTATGCGCTGCTGCTTGTGCTGATAGGCTTTCACCATTAACTGTTCGTAGTTGGTCTCTCTTGGAGCTGCTTCATTGGCCGGATTGATTTTAGCCCAATTGCCACAGCTGTAGTCAAAGAAATTCTCACATGCCTCTACCTCATCCTTCTTATAGTTGCGGATCTCTGCGGATTTGGCCAGCCTCATCACCCTCTGCACATACGAGCTGTCATTGTGCTGCGAAATTAGCTGCTCCTGAGCCTGTATGTGCAAAAGCTTGTCATTTGGCTGGGAGAGCAGGTGACCCTGGACACAGATTTGGACTCCAGTCCAAAGCAACAGCAGAGCAAAACAAATGTGCTTCATGGCGAACACACAGCGGAAAACTAACTGAGAAAAGGCGACGCACTTTCGAGAGCCAAAGTCGAAGCTTTGCTTATCGCCCACCACCCTACCCTGGGTTGGGCTGGTCTGGGTTGAGTTGGGTTGAGACTAGCGGCGGGTGCGTGACTGCAAAGCAACTCACGCTGGAAGGCATTTTTAAGCAATTAATTTCTTTTATTACTTTTGCGTTGGGAATAACAATTAAGTTTTAGCTTGTGAGATCGCTGTTTGGTCTGTCACATATGATTCACAATCGATAAACGACGTGGATAGGGCTTGGCTTGAATGGTGATCAGAAAACGACTCAAAAAATGCTGCCAAAATCGATCTAAAACTTAGAAATTCAACTTTAAAAAAAGGGGGTCAAAGGGGTCAAAATATTTTCTGAATGGTAAAAAAACATTTTATAGATTTTAGAAAAAAATAAGAAAGCTCAGCTAACTTCGTATGTTTGTTTTTCTCACTAAAACTAGTTTTCCGACCGATTGTTCCTATGGGAGCTATGAGATATAGTCATCTGATCCGGTCGGCTCCGACATATTAGTAGCGTGCAGCAAAAAGAAGACCCTGTGCAAAATTTCAGCTCGATAGCTTCAAAAATGAGAGACTAGTTTGCATAGAAACCAGGGATGCAAACCGAACCGGTTTTGAACCGAACCGAACCGCTTATTCCAGCTGGCGAACCGAACCGCAAACCGAACCGACTTTCTTTCAGATATGCTGAACCGAACCAAAAACAACAAATAAAAACGGTTCGGTTCGGTTCAGTTCTCTGACGAGTTTTAGGGGGAATCGCTTTGCTCTACCCAACGATTTTTTGAGTATTTGAATCGTTTCCCCAAGATATATAGCGATGCCTGTCAGTAAGCTGTATTTTTTCCTCTAGAAGACAATATATTAAATTTTTTGTGGTAATTCCTTATCCTGATTCAATATTAGACAGAAGTTTTTTCTCATATAATATGATAAATAGGGTAGGTAGGATGCATGGTACGTATTCTTTTCTAGCTGATATTCTCTTATTTGAAAAGGCATTCCTCTAGGAAGTTATAGACAAATCCTGGAAATCCGACATAATAAACTTTGGACATTCTTCTATGGATTTTAAAGATATTCAAATGGATTATAGGAATTAAATTTCAAAAGTTTTCGATAAGTCACACTTTGTGAACCACTGAACCGAACCAGTACTTATTTTCGAGTGGTTTGCATCCCTGGTAGAAACAGACAGACAGACGGACGGATAAAGCTTAATCGACTCAACTCGTCACCCTGATCAAGAACATATATAGTTTATGGGGTCGGAAATTAATATTTCTATGCGTTGCAAACATTTCTGGGCAAAATTATAATACAAGAACTGCAAGGGTATAAAAATATATATTATGAAGATCAGCATCAACCTTTAAGTCGATACAGCCATGAACGTCTGTCCGTAAGCACAAATTTCACAGATGGTAAGATTTATAGGCTCCACATGTATGGGTCGTCGAATTCTTATACTTGTTGGCAGTTCAAGTTTACTTTCAGCATTGGCTTTGATTTTACCAAATATGTCATAATCACTGAATACCTTTCTGGATCACTGGATAACTTTAAAATGTGGAAACCAGATGTTTCAAATGCCAGCACCTCAATTGGCGATAAGAGGTTCATCGTTAGGCTGCAAGATAACCTCGGGGTTGAGCTTTTCCCAGAAATCAAACTTGTCACAACGCTCGCAAGCTTGTTGATGATTAGCTTCAGTCAGCCACAGTGAAGGCGTCGCAAAACAACGTACAAGATGCGAACGCATTATCATCAGCTTTTAAGCCACCTAATGGTGTGCACTCTGGCCATTATCAACGCCGCACCCCAGGAACAGGAACCTCATTTAAATCCGCAGAACCCATTTGACCGAAAAGTAATGCAAATTTCGAAGGCAGCCGCCATTCGTAGCTACATGGACGAGTCCATTGATCCATGTGCGGATTTCTATGAATTCTCTTGTGGGCACTTCACCAACATCAATTCGGCCACAACAATGGGCATAGTAAGTACGGGACTGTTCGAGGATCTTACTCAATCCCTGGATCGAAAGCTCTCTCGTATGCTTAACAGTAACAAGGTGGACACCCTCGACACGCCAGAGGATGTGCAGGTTAGACGTTTCTACAAATCCTGCATGAAGCTCGGCGAACTGCAGGGAATCAAATATGAGCAGAAGCTGAGGCAGCTGATAGCGGAGTTCGGCAAAATGCCCGTGCTAGAGGGCTCCGCCTGGAAAGAGGCTGATTTTGATTGGCTGGAGACAACTGCGCGCATGAGCCATATCTATGGCGTAATGCCCATTGTGGGGGTGGAGATATTCAAAGACATTGCCGAAAACCAAGTGAACAGACCCTACGTAGGGCCACAAGAGTTTCCCTTGGAAACTCGCGCCATGTATTTGGAGCAGAGCACGGCAATCTATCGCAATTCCTACCGGGACAAGATGCAACGTGTTTTGGAAAAATTTCTGAGTGTCGAAAAGAAAGTTGCCCAGCAAACGGCCTCCGAGCTGATGGACTTTGAGGTGGAACTCGCGAAGGGGCTAATCGATGACAGCGAGGGACTGGATATGAGCCAGATGACCGAGCTTATGACCGTTGAGAAAATGCATAAGCGCTATTCTCCTGTGCTGGACATAAAGCGACTGGTAAATGTGACCCTGGGCGAGCAGTTCTCCGGTCTCATCTATGAGTTTAATGCGCGGTATCTCCAGAATCTGGTCGAGGTGTTACCGCGCACACCCAAGCGTACAGTGGCCAACTACATGTTCTTTAGCCTCATCGAAGAGTTTGCAGAAACCGCAGCCAAGACGGTGAAAGGACAACAGAAATCCTGCATTGCCCTCACTAAGGAGCAATTCGCCAAGAATCTGGACAACATGATTTATAGGCGAGATATCAACACCCTTGGCACCGCCGACGAGATCGAGCTCATGTGGCTCCAGCTCAAGTCCACTTTCAATCAGACCCTTAGTTCCAGCACTCTTCTCGACTGGATTGAGCCGGAAACCCGGGAGCTGGCCATAAAGAAACTAGCCGCCATGACCCTGCAGATAAATTCCTACGTTGAGGTCAATTTCACGGAGGAGTTTGCCGGTCTGCAGCTGTTGGAGGACGACTATGTAGAGAATGTGCGCCGGACACGTATTTTGGGATCGAAACAAATGCGAGAAGAACTCTACAAGCCTGCCAAGCCCCTGGAGGCAGGTGAGTTGCTTAGCTACACGCCAGCCAACATACTCGTGGAGAACGTCATCAAGGTGCCAGTGGCACTTTTACAACCATATTACCTCTGGAGCGAAGTCTATCCCAGTGCCGTTATGTACGGAACTCTGGCCTCGCTCATTGGGCATGAACTCATCCATGGTTTCGATGACAGTGGTCGAAAATTCGATGCTCGCGGCAATGTTGATGATTGGTGGGACGAGAAGTCCACTTCCAACTTTCTCAAGCGCCAGCGCTGTTTTACAGAGCAATATTCCCGTTATGTCTACAATGGTGTACAACTCAAGGAGTCAACCTCCCAGTCGGAGAACATTGCAGACAATGGTGGCGTTCGTCTGGCCTATGCGGCCTATCGCAACTGGTACGATGCCCTCCAGGCAAAACCCAATAATCAGCAGCAGTTGCTCAAGGAGAAGCTGCCCGATTTCAAGTACAGCGACACGCAATTGTTTTTCATAAGCTTTGCACAGATCTGGTGCAACGATGCCCATGACAAAGTTCGAGAGCTACAGGTCTCTACGGATCAGCATATGCCGGGCAAGTTCCGAGTGATTGGGACACTCTCCAACTTCGAGGAGTTTTCCAAGGAGTTCCGATGTGCAGCCGGCTCGCGCATGAATCCCTCAAACAAATGTAAAATATACTAGTTCCAAAGTGTTAAACATTAAAATTCAAATTTTTGAGTGCAAAACAAACCATCAACTGTGGGCTGACCTGTGAGTTCTAGAAAATGGTGTTACTTCGTCACCAATAGGTTTTTTCTGCCCCAGTTCCCCGAAAACAGCTGATCTATAATTGATATTGATAGTGGGACAATAACATTTCTCCAAATAAAATTTTACCCTTGGTTCAACTTGATGGTATTTTTTTTTACAGTTTCCCAGTCACATTCCAAGCGCCCCTTGACCTGTGATTATTATGAAATTAGTGACCTAGGATGTCATTGTTTTACGGTATGTAATAAGGACTAAAGAATACCAGGTCTAGCATGTGTACTGATTATATTGAGATTCTCCATATAAAAATCCGAGGCAGCGCATCCGAAGGTTTGTGGCCCTGTCTCTTATAGTCTCTGAGATCGATGCGTTCTTAAAGGCAGACAAACGGACATATCTAAATCGACTCGGCAGTTGATGCTGATCAAGAACATAGATCCTTTATAGCGTTGGATATGTTTCTTTCGCTCTGTTACATACATTGCTCATTTTCAGTCGGTACAGGGTATCACAACTGCGGAACGAAAGAAGTATGTCGACATCTCAACTGCAAACGTAAACTTTCCGCAAAAAGACGACTGGGTCTACAAGGAAAAACTAACAAATATCGATCAAACTTAGTAGCCCCTCAAGACCAAGAATAGTTTTTAGTCAATATCCAATTAATGACCACGTTGTGGTCTGGTGTGGTGCAGCGGGTGATGTGTGTGCCTCCTGTGCAAGATGTCGTTGGTTCGATTCGATTTTTCTTTAAAAACTTACACACCCGGCCACATTAACCAACTCTTGGCGCCAACTATGAAGTAACCAGCCAAGAAAAAGCTTCTCAAACTTTGCCGTTCGGATTCGGCGTTGAACAGTTGGCACCATGATGCAACTATATAAGGTGAGGTGCCATGAGTGTGAGTTCTCTGCAAAGTACCTCCGCGTTCAGTGCTGCGCGTACTTTTGAAGCGTAAGCTTTTGGCAAAAGTACGCATCACACTCATAACGCCTCACCTTGTATCGTTGCATCATGGTTGGCACCTTTCTCTTGTGCGAAAATTAGAAGCACACAAGCCAAGAGATTTTTAAAAGCTCGGCTTGGCGCTTTTGCGGCTGTAAGGTCAGTTAGACTTTGCATTAAATTTTCAAAATATCTGAACATGGAATTTCGAAATCACTCTAGTTTGGTTCAGTATACGAGGTTCGGGACCGGTGCCAGCATCCCCTAAATCCTACATCCATTTTAATGATTGAACAAAATTACATTTACATTTCAGTTTCTTATATATTCGAATTCGACCTTCTGAGCCACAATCGATATACCCGACCACATTTGACGCCAGTTCGGACAAGTTGTGTGTCCATGGAAGGATTCGATAAAACATTTTACAATTTCTGTTACGTTTCGGTTTAATAATAACATTTGGCTGCAGTGCATCGGGTACTTCCATGTCGCCGCCCCCCAAGCCTGGTTCAGGTGCATTAGCAATGTCGACCTAATCTATTTATGTCCGCCCGCACTTGACTTTGACCGTGATTGTTGCTGCTGGTGAGTGGCATTCGGATGGATCGATAAATGAGCAACCGTAGCCGGGCAGGGGCGAGTGGAGGAACACTTACCGTGTGTCAGTATGTTGATGGTCTCGTTGTGCCAATAAAAGAGACTAAGCAGGCAACCCTTGAAGGTTTGCAGCGGACGGTAGCCCTTGAGCACGTAAGGATTGAATTGCAAATATTGTGGCATATCCTGCCACTGCAACAGCTGTTCCATGCTGGATGTGGAGGCCGTTGTCCCAGTCTCAGTTGTGGATTGTTGTGTGCTAGCTGTGGTTGGTGCTGCTGCTGCTTTGGTTGCTGTGGGTGTTTCAGTTAGAAGCAAGGCAGACGTTGGCGTTGTGGAAGCGATTGTATGTGTGTGTGTGGAAGACATGGATGTGGTGGCGATCAGTTCCGGCTCCTTGGTAGCCACATCCTTGCAAATAAGGTGTGCCTCACCGTTGGCCG
The DNA here is from genome assembly GCA_035044985.1 of Lordiphosa fenestrarum. Lineage (NCBI taxonomy): Eukaryota > Metazoa > Arthropoda > Insecta > Diptera > Drosophilidae > Lordiphosa > Lordiphosa fenestrarum. The sequence goes on along the minus strand of JAWNNO010000972.1, from coordinate 185,868 downwards.
GCTCCGTCTCATTGCTGCAGCTGCTGCAGTGGATGCGGGGTGTTAATGGCGGTGTGGCGGACATGGACTCCACGGTACTGCCCACCAGGAGACAGTCGGCAATGTCCTGACTGGCCTGGGTTGGTTTCGGCGCTGCTGCTGCTGGGCAACTGGCAACAAGATTGAGCTTGGACTTAACGCTGCTCTCCGAGCTGAGGTCAACGACAACGGCAGCAGCGGCGGCGGCAGCGGTGTCCATGCCTTGTGGATATATAAGCAATCCGGAAGCGGTATTGTTCTCTAAAATGGCGGCAACAACAGCTGAAAGCGAAAGCCCAACGTCATGAATTAAAAACCAGAGCGCAATGTCATAAAAGTACCCCCAACTACACACACACACACACACAAACGTTACTCGTTACGTATACGTACAGAGCACGTGCTTACGTACGGCTATAAACGAGACCAGGACAATGTCAACACACACAGCTGCCTCGTGACCCAAAAAAGGCCTGCGCCTGTGAGTGTGTGTATGTGTGTGTGTGTGTGTGTGTGTGAGAGCCCAAAATTGAATATTTCATGTGAATCACGCGACTTGCGGATTAGGCCCCAGACCCGGGTCCCAGGCTCAGTAAAAAATCAATAACCCATACTCACATTTGCCATGGACCTGGAGTGCCTGAGCCTGTAAATGTTTTCCCACCAAAACCGCGGAACAGAAATAACACAAAAGAAACTACGTAAATTTAGCAAAACGGACTTCAAACTCGATTTGGACTTGGGCGGGGTATACAAAATTGGGCATCTAGTGCTATGATGAAGAGCCACCACTCGATTCGAATTTACAGTGGATGCTGTGCGGTGGACGAGGCATGCAGTCAACTGTTCAGCCAATAAATAACTACTTAATTTTCCCGAATCAATGGATCTGCTTTCCCCGACGAATGGAAACTCTAAGGAAGATTGGGGATTCGGATTCGCACACAAAACGCACACGCGATGTTTGGGGCAAGCACGTCAATATCTGACTGAGCGTGGGCACACGATAACGATACCGTTATTTCATAAATTGTTATGCAATTGAATTGCCAGTATTCTCAGTGGGCGCCAAAGCAAAAAGCGGCGCCGGCGCACCGCAACCAAATAGTTCGAAGCCAACAGCTGCTTGCCCACCCAGCGAAGAGGCAGTCATCAAGGATTAACGAGACGCAGAAAATTCGAGTTTGCATTTCGTTTTGAATCCATTTAAAAATATTGTTAAAGAAATCGATCAGAGCCGAGCCCAAAACCCATTTTGAATGATTGACACAACTGTAACCAAGTTGTTTGGCTTTAAAATTAATATTAAAACGAGAGCGTAAGTGAAAGTCGGCCCTGCCTGACTTACCCGTTACTCAGGGGAATTTGTGTTCAATAACCTCTCATTGTGTTAATTAACAGAGCATTAAGAATAACCGCATGTGGCTCACATAAGTATGCTACGTTTTTTATAGCTTTTATAACCCTGCCTTTTATTATCCGATCTTTATGAACATTTCATATTGGGCATGATAGGAAGGAAGCATTTGCGACCCCCTAGGCTAGTCGATATAGCCATGTCCGTCTGTCTGTCCGTATGAACGCAGATATCTCAGAGATGGTAAGAGATAGAGGATTGTCGTGTACGGGACAAGAACTTCTTAGGCAGATTTTAGATTCTAAGGCAGTTTATTTTGATTTTACGTCAGCTTTAAAGATAGGTGCACAGAAAACAATAAGATCAAATATCGAGTTGATCTTCCAATATAATTTCCAAAATATCAATTTTTAAATATCCAAGAGTTACTATTTAATATCAATATGATGCTGTAGTATTACATTGATACTAAAAATATTATATTAATAAGCGAAGTGATATGAAAAATACCCTAGCGACGTGATTTCAGATCAAAGTAGACATCGAAAATCTGAGGGCAGAAAGAGACAAACAGAGTTTCTTAAAACAAAGAGAGACAGCTATAGTCCAACTCGAAAAAGGCAAAAACAATGTACATGGCTCTGCCGCATCAAACGAGACAGCGAATACTCTTCCAATTTGTCTGTTTTTGCTTGCATTGCTGATTGCAGTTCCCAACTGCTTAAAGCGGTGAGGGCATAGAGAGACATTCAAACAGCGACAGTTATTAGCGAAAAGCCGACTGAAGGTTGAATCGTGAGATTCGTGAAACAGTTCTGTATAGGCAACCAGCTCTTTTTGCTGTATATAAATGCATAAGTTGTTTACAGTTGTAAAAAAACACAACTTTTCGGGACCTCGAGCCAGCTTATGTCGCTAATTATTATTCAAATATATCTTTGACATTTTAACCATGTCCTAAAGGTACTATAAAAATGTAGCTGTGATATTATAAAATAAACCATTGGTAATTCAATAATACCATTTTGATATTATAAAAATATATCTTTGATATTTAAGATGATACTTTAAAAAATATAACAGTTATATGCCAAATGTCAGATTGTTGATATGAAACATTTCACATTGATATGCTCGAAATCTACGAGTGATATTTTCGATCATATCAACTGGGTATTCTTCAAATGAAGGCCGATTCGATACTGAAAAATACCCGATTGACACTAAATATCGCGATCTTTTTTTTCTGTGTGGTACCGTCCCTTTTAGACATATTATTAAAGATCGGATGAACGGTTGTCGAGTTGTAACTATCCGCTGCTGGCGCGCAGTAGAAGCGCGCCATTCGATTTTTTCTGACTGTAGGCAACTTTTCCACTGAAGATTGCAATCTTAAAAAAAAAATGTAAAATAACTTAAAATGAGATCGAAATTCTCAAGAAGGGCGTAACCAGGGGGGCAGGCAGGGTGGGGCAGTTGCCATTGGACGTTCTTGCGAAATCAATGGGATCTTTTTCTACGGATTTCCTTTTTATTTATTTTTTTTAATAACAAGATTTTGGACTTGGTGACAATGCAATTCTATTAAAACGTGTCAAATAAGATTTTATTAACCTTAATGGACCTGATCAGTTTAACGTAAATTTGATGTTATTTTAAAATACCGATAATTAACCTATAGGTCCTTAAAGGTAATTTTTAAATTCACGGCCAACATATTTAATTCCCGCCAATAAAAAATAAATTTGTAATAATTACTGTCACGGCTCGTTACTTTGGCATACTACCGACAAGTAACACTTACATCATAAAAAGTCCCATCTCCAATTCACCTAATGAAGTTGGCAGTCCCTGTGCTGACTAGGTGGCAACGCTGCAGCAAAACAAATCAGCTGCCGACGCGCTTGGCTTGGTTGCAACTTGCAATTTAATATTGTTTTAATTGTTGCTGAAAGTAAACGCCACTGAAATGTATCAATTACAGTACATTTTGCCATAGAGTAAAATATGCCGAAGGCCGCTTACAAAATGCTCAAAAATTAAACAACAATTACGCCAAGCCAAAAATCGCGCCAAAAAAATCTAAGAAAGATCACGGATAAGGAAATTATTGCTACACAAAAACTAATGTTCCCGAGCCTATCGCAATCAGCAACTCTTTCTTGGCAATCGCTCAGTCGGTTAGTGGGAGGATTGTGGAATCGTCTTTATTTTCCCCGATCACCGTTTCTAGCCCTGCCTGCGCCAGCAGCAGCAACAAATACATACCACAGGCAAAGGGAACCAAGCCATTACCAGGAACATAAAGAAGAGGTAAGAAGAAATCAAATGTTCATTTTCATTCATGTGTCAGTTTTACCTGATGTGCGGCATGTGAGCGCGCCTAATCCCCTGGGGCTGCCAACTCTGCTCAATTTAAAGATAAATGAAAAATCCATTAAGTTGAGAAGTTTAATCAAGAACAATTCTTGCAATAATTTAATTTTAAAAAATAATATTTTCAAATTAAGTTGTTTTCATTTTGTGAGGCACAGGTTGGCAGCTCCGCAGCGCAATTGACTACGCCAAGATGGCAGCTCTTCTTCTTCATAGATGTGTGTGTGGTGAATTTACACAGAGCCAAAGTGAAGTGAAAATCACAAATTGTACTTCAAATCCAATTCAGAATTAATTCAAGTGCTACTAAAACAGAGAGCCAAGTCTACACATATTATTCTACCCAAGAGCTTCCCCCAGAAGGGAAAGGGCAGCTGTTTACATTTTAGCGTGCAAAGAAGCAGACGCATTTGCAAAGCCAGCCTACAACAACAAAGTCAAATACAACTACAATAAAAAAATCAATTTTCGCGCTGCCTTCCCTAAACAAGTTTAGTGTGATCAACAAAAGTTATAAAGGTAGCTCTATAAATAAATGAGAAAATATTTCCAAATTTTCTTTGGTTTGTGTTTGTATGTCTGCTCAGTCTGGTGGGCTGTTTTTTCAGACACCTCACACATACAAACAAGCACAGCCAAGCAATGCAATTTTGAGATACACACATACACACGCTAGCCTGCACACAAACATACTTACACATAACGTGCCCAGCTGGGTTAACCTTTGCTTTGGCTGTCCCAGCTATGAAAAAACAACAACGCACAATTGACAACTCGAAGCCAACGTATTCACAAATGTATCATGTATATTGCCTCCCTTATAGATGCCACGAACACGGAGACGTCATAATTCAAGGGATCGCTCCTCGGCAGGCACACGAGACAAACGTCGACGACTCGATACTGGCGATCATTCGCCACCCTTACCAGAGGCATCGTCGCCGTAAGTTTTCGTTGGCTCTCTAACGGTCCCATGACACACTGTTGCTCAAATGTGTGGGATTTGTATTCATATTCCTGGGCTGTGATATTCGGCATTTATGATTTCACAAATTCTATATATATAGGCCGCGCATTACGAAGACCCATCACACCAGATCGGCTGCCAAGCGACGACGACATGAACTTGATGCAAACACCTCAACACATATACCCAAGGAGCCAACGTAAGTGAAATAGAAACTAGGCTGCAGTGTTGCAGAATGAATTTACAGTTAAGTCCTGCCCAGAAATTGAACATCTCAAAGTCAAACAATGAAGCTTTGACGGATAAAGAGCTGCTTGTATGTGGCAAATACACACATAAACTCATTAATTTGATTTCATGTTTAGAGAGAACATTAACCATCTTAACAAAAATCAGTTAAGATTCCCAGTTATCAAAAACGAGAAAGCTAAGCTAACTTCGTCTGTGCCGAAGTTTTTATAAACTTGCAAGTGCTCGCTTAAATATTTTCAAAAAATACTTTTTCCCATTTTCCGACCGATCGTTCGTATTGGAGCTATATGATATAGTCATCCGATTTGGACAAAAACTTGCAGAATTATGTAAAAGCATAAGAAACAAACAAATACAAAATTGCAGGATGCTACCATTAAAAACAAAAAAGTTCTTCTAACTAAGACTGTTTTTCAGACCTATCTTTTGTATGGCAGCTATACCATATAGTTGTGCGATTTTAATAAAACTTAGTAGAGCTATAAAAAAAACATAGAAAACCTACGATTACAAAGTTTGGAGACGTTTCCATTGAAAAGAAAAAAGTTTTTTATACTAAAACTAGTTTTCCGACCGATTGTTCCTATGGGAGCTATGAGATATAGTCATCCGATCCGGTCGGTTCCGACATATTAGTAGTGTGCAGCAAAAAGAAGACTCTGTGCAAAATTTCAGTCCGATAGCTTTAAAACTGAGAGACTAGTTCGCGTAGAAACAGACAGACAGACGGACGGACAAGGCTCAATCGACTCAGCTCGTCACCCTGATCAAGAACATATATAGTTTATGGGGTCGGAAATGAATATTTCTATGCGTTGCAAACTTCTGGGCAAAATTATAATACCCTTTGCAAGGGTATAAAAATATTGAATGGGGGAAAAATTAACGAAAAGAGCATCCACAACTGGGATAAAGTATAAGCTTACTTTCCGTGTTGTAGCTTAAGCTGTTCCGATTGAACAGTATGTCAAATAGTGTTTACGTAGAAAAGAAACGCCTTTTCCACTTTTTTTTTATTTATTATACTAACAGTGAAATAGTCATTAGATTTCTACCGAATTTCGCTTTTATATTCGCATACAAAAGTACCGATGTCCGTTACCTTTGTATCCCCACCAGTTTTATAGATACAAATCTTATACCGTCCAGTCATACCTAGTAATCAACATTACATGTCGATCAATTGTTAAAGATCGGATAAACATTAGTCGAGTAAGCTATGAGCAAATAAACAACGGTTTACAAATGTATAGCCGTATAGCCCGATTCTGAGCCAGCTGACAGCATCCCTTGCTGTACTTGCTCAATCTACGGCGGCTTGACAAGAAGCATCTGGTGAAGGTATTCATAGGTGCTTCCCTTGGAAATAATGGTAAATTAAATAATTAATAATCTGAAGTATGTTAATTACAATTGATTGTCTTTTCCACGAGACCATTGCAAAGACTCATAGAAGTGATTCCAGTCAATTGTATACGAGGGCGATTCCATATTTCCGAATGAGCTGCACATCTTCTAATTGGTCGAATTTGGGACTTCTTTGTCGCCTTAATTCATAAGCGACATCTTTTAATCTATGCCGCTGCAATCAAAAGAAAATAACTAGATATGTACCACCAATTGCTGAGATTTCCAGACCTCTTGCCTAGATTAAACCGGCCGTTTAACGAAGCCACACACAGTTATCTTAGCAGGATCACAGAAAAAAGGAAACACTGTGCCAGACTACTTATATCTTTGTTAGTCTTTGGCATGTGGCATTGAAAGGAAGTCGTTAAAGCTCGACTATAAAAAAGTCTGTACCTCAAAGTTTTTATCACAAAAGGTGTTACTCGCTGTTTTAGCTGGTGATGCCTGTTTGTTTTCCCCGAAACTTGACTATCGTTCATCCGACTTTCACCATTCCTTCGGATCGATAAATAATATTGATTACTTAATATGTCCAGAAGGTAAGAACTTGAATCTATAAAATTGTGGCAAATATGACGTGGGAGGCGTGCAAAAATAATATAAATTGAAATTGATTTTGCTGCAAGTATAATTAGCAATTGTCCCATTCATGTCGACATTCTATTTCTTACCATCGCTGAGATCTGTTTGTTCCTAGACATGGAATCCGGATAGACATGGCTATATCGACTCGCCTGTTGATGCTGATCAAGAATAGATATACATTATGGGGTCGGAATGCCTTCCTTACTAAACCATGAAAATAAAAAGTTTCATGCATATCCCTAGTAAGTGAATCAAATCGACCCAATAAATCCCATTTGCAAGCTAGCAAACAATTAAAATTCCGGTATTATCAAAATTAATGATTGTGTTTGTTTATTGATTTAACTCAAAAAATAATAATTATTCATTGAGCAATAATATGAAAATCAAAATCAAAACTCAAAATCATTGCGATAACGCATAGATTGCCGAAAAAGAATCGCAGTTTATATTTACGTACCCTAGTTTGTTGGAGAGAGGGGTAGTGCTGTCGCATGCCCCTCTACACCTCTTTCCTAGAAACGAAAGCATTTTCGAAAACTTAATGAAGCTTACATCACCGTGTAAATCCCGTCCTACTTTGCGACTGTAACTCATAAGACGTCTGCTGCCAACAAGCTTGCTTCACGTAGTTAACCCCATGGACATATCCATATTACGGTCTTCTGCACATTGTTCTACCCACGCAGCTTTCTACTTAGCTCCTGTCGCTTTCTTCACAATTGGCTTGTAAACAGTCATGTCTTTAATGGCGAATGCAGCCAAGCTGCAGCAGCCAGGGAGACAAATTAACATTTGGCCATAAAAGGCAAGTGAAATTTGTGTAACTGTCACACAAACTGGGGCTGTTGTCAGGAAGAGAAGAGTCATCCTCGTGTGTAGTCAGCTTACTGTAAATTTATCAGCGATTTCTTTATGCCGCCTATCCATGACATTTGTGGGCGTCGCATCCTGGCACAATGCATTTCCTTGCCTTAATTTATGCGCCTGCGTATTTACAAGAAATATTTGCATATTACTCAAAGCATCGCTGCTCCACTGTGGCGCATTTATTATTGTTTTATAAGCCTGGCCTGGCCTTTTTAGGCATCTCCAGTCGAGAGTTTTGTTTAATCAGTGTCGCGACTGCGCTTTCTTTGTCATTAACATGTCGTTTTCATGTGCTGGTGCTGCTGCACTCCGGCTTGTTTATTAACCTTTTCGAATTTTGCAATAAAACTCGTCCGGCCAAGTGTTCATGAACCGTCCAGCAGATTAATTGCCAAAGCAGCTTCGGTGCATAATTCATCAAGCTCCAAGGCGGAAGTCAACCTGACGAAAATTCGCTGAAAACAGAATTGATGTCGCAAATGTCGATCAATTTTCCACAATTTCCGCAATTTTGATTTTATTGTTTTCGATTATTTTCAATTTAAACAAGAAACTGACTGTTGTTCATGTAAATGAAATCTATAATTTTTTTGGGGGGGACCACAAATTCGCAGCAGAGTTGAGAGCGGCGAATTCAAAACGCGATCGACCACGAAAAACTGGAAATGTGCGACGCCGAACCGACACTTGTTCGCTGCGAACTTGGCGCTCCAAAGCTCAGTCGCAACGACAACTTGCAAGCGAATGGAGGTGCTGGCTTCTCTTTCGGTCGTCGCCGCCGTGCAGCCTCAAAAAGCAACAACAACCACCACAACCAAATCCACTACCAAGTGATTTATAAAAGAAATGTAAAAAAAAATGTTTGTTTATACATTTGTTGAAACCAATGCAGCTGCCAAGTGTTTGGGAAAAAGAAGTGCATATTTTGTGAAATATGATAAATTTTCAATGCAAGGCACACACAACACGCGGAGTCTTGGCCAACTTTTGGGTTAACTAAGTTCAAGATAAGATACGACCAATACCAGAGCAGACCGCCTACATCTTATCGGTGGTTGCAGTTGAGAAATCAAACGAACTAAAACCACCGGACGTGTTTGATGGTGTTTTTGTTATTATTATTTGTTCAATTTGTTTTTGCATTTCCGATATGGATGGGATTACTCATGCGTAGGCTACGCGAAATTTTACTATGAGCACCCGCGTTTCTCTTTAAAACATTCAACTTACAGTGCTAATTAAAAGAAAATAAAAAAATAAAAATTCGAAGCAATGGACTATTTTCAACTGGAACACTTAGCAGATTGTGTTAAATATGTTTACCATCGATCGATCCAATTTGTATAAAACTGAGGTAGAAGCAAGGGTTAAGCCATTCTGGTTAAGCATAATTAGTGATCCAACATTTCGTTAAATGGGAGATGTGTTTATCATTAATGTTGAATGGTAAATTTGAGGATACTTATCTTCATAAACGAAAAATGGTTATGAAAATATTGTTTTATCTTCTAAAATGGTGGCCTCAAACTCCAAACGTAATGTAGTTCAAAAAGTGAACTATTGCTTTAAGGGAATTAAAAATGATATATTTTACAAGTGGAGCGTCTTTTTCAATATTACCAGTCGAGACTTCATGCCCTTTAGAAGAAGCTTACATACAATGTGCACAAATCCAACGACTGGATCAGTTCAATTATGTATAGAGGTTTGAAACTACAGAATCGCTATACAATGTGGTTTTTTAAGCCGAACAGCGGGTTCGGTTCGGTTCAGTTTTTCACACTTACTACATATAGTTACACAATAAACCAAGTTTCAAGTCAACAAACTTCAAGGGTGAAAATAATTCCAATTTGAACAAGAGTTTTCCAGATTTTCAAACTGATCGATCAATGTCAAATCTTAGATCTTTAGGATAGGCAGCGTGGGCAGTGATCTGATTATCAGCCATTCAGTTATCTGCCAGACTGGCTAAGAGATTTATATTTATTAGATAATTTACCTTGAATTAAACATCACATTCAACTAATGAACCCACTTCTTCAGGTGAAAGCGTTTTTCCCTTTCCCGAAACGAATTGAAGTAGGAAATTCGGGCTTCAAATTAAGTTACATTCATTTCGTAAAAGAAGGGTACCAAAAACGAGACATTTAATTGAATTTCGCAGAGTTTACGAGTTGTGTTAGCTGACTCAGCCACTTTTGTTGACCCGAAAAAAGTAAAAATTGAGCAGAAACTGGTTTTGTCGAGGACCTGTTGTCCACTTTCTACCAACTTGTTGGGGGAAAAATTGCATAAAGGCCTTCAACTGGTTATCAATGAACTTGCCAATTGGATTTGGTTGTTGTTGTTGCTGGCGGTCCCAAATCGTAGTCAAGGTTCAGGGTTAGTTTTGCCAGGGCTAATTCAATTTTGGCCCCCGCCTTTCCTTTTAACTGCTGACAACCAAAAAGTTGGTCAACGAGAAGTCGCATAAATGCACTCAGCAAGGCGCTCACACTCATAAGCCAATGAGAACGTGTTAATTACAAACGGGCAGAAAAATGCTCGATAATTTATTGAAATACAGAAGGCTAGGCCAGTTGGTGGGAAGTGTGCTTGACAGACAGACGACAGGCAGGCTCCGCGAGTGTGTGTGTGTGCCCAGCATTGAAAATTAAAAATTCTCATGAATGATTCACAAAACGCAGCCAACGATCTACAAGTGATACACGATCCGCGTTTAAAGTAAATGCCTCGCCATTTAAATTTCAAACGTCCGAATTTTAACACAAGAGATTATCCAGAATTAAACTTTACGAATCGAAAAATAAGTAAATAAAAGTAACAAAATGCCCATCATGGGACAGCAATACGGAAATGGCTTTCGGCCGTACAGCTCTTTTCGAGTGCCACGGGCATCAGGTGGAGCAACAGCCACCCCTAGTCAGCAGCCCCTAAGTAGCAATGGAGCCAATAGAACTCCGGTCAAGTCACTGCCTGGCAATCGTGGACACAATAAAAACCACAACAGCACTTCAATCACTTGCTCGTCTTCGACGGCCTCGTCAACATCCTCTATCAATCAGCCAGGTACGGGATTAGGCAGTCAATTCCAACGTCAACAGCCTTGGCGTAGCAGCTACTGCAGCAGCAATCGCCAAAAAATGCAGGAACAGCATCCTCCGCAGCAATCACGACCCACCAGGGGTAACGCCAGTGTCAAACCATTGACACCCAAGCTTGTCCGTCGCATTGAAACCGCCTGCTCAACCACTAGGCCGGGCCATGTTAAGGCCCGAGCGCCTGCTCCCCCCGCAGCAGCTGCTGTTCCCACGCCCAACACTGCCCGCAAACAGTATCAACCACCCTCAAATGTGAATTCCTCACAGAAACGCACCTATCAAACTGGCAAAATCAGCAAGGAGAATTGCCCCACTCAACGTTCCATTAAGAATTATCCGGCTCCGTTGCCGCCCACAGCTCGTAAGCCAAACAATGATCTCACAGCAGGAGCCACTCCTCTGGCTCAGCGTAGGCAGTTGCCCGCCACGCCCAAGCTCAGTTTAAAGCAGCGTCATGCTGGGGGAGAGTCCTCGACTGGCTCTAGCGATTCCCATGATTCGCCTCGCTTAAAAAAGGCCTTCTCCAATAAATTCCCAAAGGGTTTGCCCTTTGAAGAGGAGTTCTATGGCAGGAATCGATCCTACTCGCAATCCTCCAGCAACTATAGTTTTTACAGCTCGGTGGGTGCTCCTACCACACCTCACGATGATGATAATGAGCAGGATTATGATGAGTTTCAACGCAAACCTGCCAACGATGAGTCCCTCTATGTGGACTTCTCAAAAGTGGTTACTCATCAGTATATTCCTGCCAGCTCTTGGATAAGGACTTCCCCTGAAGAGCCAACTAGTCAACTAACCCAGGCCCAACAGCGGCGCAAGAGTGCTTGCCGATCCATGCAAGAGTATCTGTATAGCAGCGATAATACCAAAACGAAACATCGTCTATCAGTGGTGGATGAGCCCGAGGATGGCTACTACAGCTATGCCGCGGGCACACCCGAACCGCCGCCCACACCCAGGACGGACATCTATGTGGCAGCAGCTTCGTGGGCACCCAAGCCGCTCTATCCCGATCGTGTGCTGTTGCCTTCCAATGCGGATAGCAATAATAATAATCATCATTCAAACAATAAGAACAAGAACAACAAGCATCAACAGCAGCGTCGTCGGTCTGAGCTCTTGGGGTCCACGACGTGTGAGTATAAGTAAGTAGAGATGATGGGGTTGGGGTACAAAACCGTTGTCACTATCCAGAATATTAAGACTAAATCCTTATAGGGTTTTCCATACTCTACGCCGATCTACTTACCTGCACATCAAAATTTTAAATCCATAGCTCGGTTCGGAACTGGATTTGATACAGTAAATTATCTTACTTCAATTTACCACACATCAAATTTGATTTCAAAACGAACTATTCTGGTCCTTCTGGTCTTATTACTATATTTTCATGGTTTCTTTTAAGCCAGCAACAACAACTTCGTATGTTTCTCTCTTTTCTTACCTCTTGCGAAATTGAAGGCAACAACAATACGTATGTGAGCTGTCTGAAGCGTTGGTATTGTTTTTGCCGCTCGCAACTATTTTACTTGTGTTAGTGAATGCGCGAACATAAGGTGCTGTTGGGCACCCCTGTTTCAAACCATTCACAAATACATTAAAATCGTAAGTTTCTATTAAAAAACGATCCTGGTTTTTCTTTGAAAATCAGTTTACAATTTGGTGCTCTAAATCACGCGTCTCACGCACACCTCTATAACTCAGAATCGCCCGTCTCTGAAGCATGCGGAAACTGGAGACTTATATTGAAGTGTTCTGACTCTTTCAGCTGACTAAGCGATCTGTCCGCACTTCATTTTTTTTGTGTATTTTACTAGAAACTCGTCTCCTTATTAATATTGTTGTTTTTGTTATTGTTGGCGTTATACCGCTACAGTATGCCTCAAGATCGATCTCTGCCAAATTTGGTCAAGCATGCCGCCCCTACTTATGGCAACCAAATAGAATAGTCCGGCTCATTAGGTAACCCAAGCGCCGGCTTGAAAGCTTTTAGTATTCTAAGTGCGGCTTAAAGAATGAGGCAGAGAGCTGGACAAGCAAGCTCGGCGGCTCCAAGTGGTTCAACCTCGTTAGGGTTTGATGATATTCGACTGAACTTTGTAAAATAAACATTGCCTTGGCATAGAGAAATGCGTTTATTCAATTATCAAAGCAATTATCACATTTTCACCAGCTCTTAATGTGCCAATTTCAAACGAGGAAAATTTTTGCACATTGTGAACACATTTCGTGATATGTTGGAATCGAGCCTATTTACCCGAAATAAAATAAAAAACGGTAAATAAAAGAAGGCTTTTGCGATTTCAACGAATTCGTTTGAATTCAACTTTACTTGCTAATAAATGTGTAACTTTGATTTATCGAGCAAACAGCAGTTTATTCGTAAGTCGCACTTTGTTGTGAGTTTGTAATAAATTGTAACAAACAAACAAACAAACAAACAAACAAATTTAGAGACCAAATCGTAAAATTTGTTTAAAACCGAAATGTGCAATCGGCAATAACAAAGGTCGACAAAATGTGCATTTTTTTTCACAAATCTGGCCTCAAAAAGGGCCATCAGTTAGAAGTCTCTTATTAGGCTTAACTTAAAGTAAGGCTTGAATTGTCAATCACACACATGAATCAAATTAAATCGACCTTCCGACCTTGAATCAATCCAAAGTCGGAAGAATATGCTGACTGGTGTAGCAGTTCTGAGACCAATATATTGGCCGCGTTCAGCAGAAGAACTTGCTCCCTGATCAAAGACTAATCTTTCTGCTGAACTCCAGTGATACGGTATCATGATAGACAATTTGAGGTACCATGTATCGAGGAAATAAATCACTCCTTTCAAGTGATACTGCTGTATACAGTTGCAATTGTAAGTTGATAGGTCTATAGACTTGCTTGCTTCATTTTGTGGCCTTAATTTAAAATGAGTTTTTTTTATGCTACCAAACTCTGCACGATGTCTTTAAATACCTATTCGCTGCACATTTGTCGGAATCAGCCGGATCGGATGACTATAGCATAAAGCTGTCATAGTTCTATATACTTAGTACAGCTGCCATAGAAAAGATAGATTTTAAAAATAGTCTTAGTATGGGACATTTATTTGATTTCGTTAATTTGATGTTTCTCAGTCCCTGTTCGTATAGCAACACCACTTTTAGCTTTAGAAAACGTGTGGTATGATTCTTTAGTTGAAGCAATCCTTAAGAACCTGGCTGATTCCATGCCGTAAAAAATAATGACAGTAATTTTATAGCAGTATTGACAGTTTTTTTCCTTTTATTTTGGTTAAATCTTTTTAATATTAAATAAAATAATGTTTCTTGACGAACGATTTTATAATTTCATGAATTTTTGGAGTGATGCAGTTTTCTCGACCGCCAGTGTATGTATTGATCTAGTTGAGGCTTTGTATGAGGAATCAATGACGGCAGTCCATTAACTGACGGTAGTTCACAGAAGCAGTGTGTCGAGTACCTGAAAAAGTGACAGACATTAAAATCTGACCATTCCAAAGTTGGTTAATACTTTAAGGAAAGATTTAACCGTATCTTTTTCCCCCTCTATTAATTAATAACCAACATGTCCAACTAATTAATGTCCAATTGCGTTTGGCTCTTCCTGTGCCAGTCCCCAGTTCGGCATTCAACAGAAATATTTTCCCAGTAATTATGTCAACAGCTGGCAGACCAAAAGCCGCATACCTCTTTGGGGCTGGTTTCAAGCCTCTACTTAAGAGAAACAGCACAAGTCTTTAAGATTTTTTATTTTTATTTAATTTGCTTCTGTTTAGCTCTCGGGTTCATTTATCTATCTGACAAACCGGACCTGCCTTCATAGACCATATACGCGCATAATCGATGCGACTGCCGCCGACGGCAAACATTTGCAACCACAGCAACAATAAAAAGCCTAGCTTTTCAGATCACAATTCTCAAGCAGTTCCGACAGCCACAAGGCAGGCCGAAAAGAAAATCAACATTTTTTATTATTTTTGTTTTTACGTATTTACACAGGCAACTTTGTGTTTTATTGACTTCCTATATTGAAAAACAAGCAATGCGACAATATCGAGAGATCTACAAAGTCAATGCTTCCTTTTTTGTTGATCGAGTCGGCGAGTGTGCTGGAGGAGGTGGCAGGGGATATTTGGCATATTTTATTTGGCTCGTTGTTGTTGATTTTGCTTTACTGTTGTTTGTTTTCGTTAACAGTAATGGCCGGCTCGCAACTCATTCCAGTTAGTGGTGATAGCGGCGGGAGGGAGGGGGTGAGACATTACATTACGTTCATTGAACCAAGTGATCTCTTGGCTGCATAACTGACGGACAACTGACTCAGTAGCGGCCGCCTGAACCTGCCCTGACCACCAGCTGCGTCGGCTCCCGATGACGCACAAAGCGTTTCCCCACTTATTTGCAGTGCTCGCCTTTGCTTGAGCTTGTCTGTCCCATGTTTGCGCAGACGCAACCAATGACCTTGCGATTGGCAAACTCAGTTCTCGCGCCCTCATTTAGCTAGAGCTTTGCGCCACCCAAATGGATTTGCATAATCCGGCAGCAGCTGCTGATCAGCGCTCTGTGTGTGTGTTTGGGCTGTTAACATACTTTGACAGTTACTCATTCTTTGTTCATAATTTTGTTGTCATTTACTTAATAATAATTTGTAACGGCACTTCTTTTGTCATTTAAGGCCTGCGACAGCCCTCTGTTTTTATATTTCCCCCCTCTCTTGCTTCTATGAGTCAAAATTCCGGTTTCTCATTATGTATTTCACTTGAAGAAATATTTATACATAAATCTAAAACTGACCTCTGCTTTAATCAAAGTGAAGTGTGCGGTGCGGAACAAAGTGAAAAAAAAATATCAAAAGAACAGAACAAATGGAGATACTTAAGTAACTTTTTGATCAGTGAGAACTCGTTTGGAATTGAAATAATTTGGAAAAATATTCTATAATCAGATTACCGTCCATAAAATGTAACCTCAGTTTTAATAAGAAGATTGACTGAAGCTCATCCCTCAATTACACCCTGACCGATACCGAACATAGTTTCGGTATAAATGATTTTTTTCAAAATATTTTAAAATCCCTAAATGGAACCTGAGATTTAAAAAAATACGAAACTCCCACAATTATATAGATAGAAGGTTCGTACCTTCTGATAATATTAAGTAATTAGTATTATTTATCGGCCAGCCAAAGGAAGGGTTAAGATCGGATGAACGATAGTCAAGTTATAGGGAAAACACACATTTATGCTGGGCAGCACTTTTGCATGTTTTTTTTTAGTAATCGTAATTATACATATGTCGTATTTATATTCGTATCGAATAACGAATATTAGATTATTACAAAATGTAATTACTTTTACAATTACTTGAATAATTGTACCTGTAAAGTAGGATTATTGAGAATGTGAGCATGAAATTATAAATTATTCATGTATATCTAGGTTTCGGCTTATATGGTTAATCCGGTTAAATATAATCGTTCTTGATTTGGTTGGATACCCTGCCACAGACCCATTGTACCACCTATGCCTTTGCTCATAAACTGTTTAAAACTACTCATAATAAAAAGACCACTGAAATCTCGCATAATTCAACAGTTCATCTGAATGCATAGCCATCCTTCGTATTTTCTTGGTAAACCCATAGTGACGCATACCCTCTGCAGTTCAGTAGAAGCAAAAATTTGAATCCAATTGTTAACGCTTTTTTATTTTTATTATATTTGTATAGTCATGTGTATGTGTTTACTTCATGTAGATGGTGAGGGGTTTAGAGGAGGAGGAGAATATCGCATATGTGTTTTACGCTTTTGCTTAATGTATTTATGGCATTTCAGGGTCAATACAAAAAAAAGAAGAAAATAAAAAAAAAAACTGTCGAGCCGCAGCAAATGTTTGTCGACAACTCTGGTGGGTTTAAAGTGTCTCAGCTGCTACGGCGGCGGCGGCAGTGCTCTATGTAAATCAAGCGGCAAACTGGTTTCACACAAATGATTAATTTCATAACTGAGTAACACAGGCGCGAATGGCTAACCGAAACTTTTTTCAAATGTTCTACACTCCAAAAGAAGGTATATGCTGCATTTGGCGAACTTTTTGCCTTTTGTTTTGGCTTTTACTGTTTGACTTGACAATTTGTTAAGCTTTTTATTAGCTGTTTGCTTGGCACGAGGAGAACTGCAGCTAGCCAACTAGCCATTAAGGAAGTTGGTCAAGACAAAGTGTTTATTCATTCCGAGAAGGGGGAGTTTTGCTAGATAATTAAATAAAGACCTTAATTAAACATAAACATTAGGGAAATCGGTCAAGGTTCTAGGAATTCTTGAGTGATGCAAAATATGTTTACACAATGAAATGATGCTAGGTTGGGCTTTCTATTTAGCCCAGAATCACTGTAGCTGCTGCATTAGTATTACTGCCTTTATCTTATCAATTTTCCAATTTTGTGTCTTAATATCAAATGATATTCATAATCTTTGAAACGAACTGATCGTAATGGTAAAGTTAATTGAGGAAATCCGAAATCTGGCCGTCCGCGCACTGTGCGAACCCCACAAGCTATCAAAGACGTGAAAGATCGAATTCGTCGAAATCCACTGCGCAAGCAAAAATTCATGGGAATTTTCCAAATCTGAAACAAACTTGATCTGCGTACGGTATACACCTAGCTTCATGCAAAAATCTAGAATTCCTCCTGAAGACTCCAAATTTGTATATTTCCCCTGAGACCAAGTAGCCTTCAAGCTCACCCTTTGTTTGACCTGGTAGCCCAGTTACAAATTCAACTCATTTCGCCCCACAATTTCTGGGTTCTCTTGCTTCATTATTCCGGTTTTCATCAGGCCCAAAATTAGTTACCTTGAGTAAAATATATGATGCCAATTACCTTACACAATAACAACCAAATCGGGAAGTTATTATTGAACTTGCTTGTTGTTGCATGTTCTCTCCGCTCCACGCTCCACCCTCAACTCGCCGAAAGTGTGAACATTTGTTTCTTCCCATACAAAATCGTCGAATCATTAATAACCAATTAAAGTTTTCCATAAAAGTTGTTCCAATTTGCACGCGTCGCGTCATTAATCAAAATGGTAAAGAACATATTGAATATCTTTTTTTGTTTATGAACTACCGTAAGACCTTAAGAGGTTAGTTGGGAGACAGACGCCAGTCAAAGATCTTTGGCCAAGAGTTTTAAGCCTCGGCAGATCTGCGTGTGTTCAAGTTGACTTTTTGAAGTGGGCGCGCAGGCGTAGAGCTTTGAGTTGCAGCGGCCTGAGTTTGTGTGTGTGTGTGTGAGTGTAGTCAAAGTCACTTTCAGCTTCGTCGCGATCGGTTCTCGGTTTCTCATAATTTTTATGTGCCCAAATTTAGACACTTTTTGGCGGCCACGTGGGCAGCAAACCGACAAAAAATTTTCGTAATCATTGTCTAGCTCAATGGGAGCTGTTTGTTGTTCGCCTTATTAGCATAAGGTTGACTTCTTGGAGGTAGCAGTGTACATAGGTCAGTTATCAAAAAGATCGGCAAACAGCTGATTCATGCCGCCCGCCCGCACTCATAATACTGCTCAGTTAGGCGTGTCGCAAACATGAGCATGAGCTACTGCTGCCTCTGTTATTGACACAGTTCTGGGTTCACCTTAGCGAAATGTACTTTAATGCCATGTCACACTCAAAGGCATTTGTTGTCGCTAATGGTGGGCAGTCGGTCGGGTAGATAGCCGGCCAAGTTGATTAACTTGATTGGTAACGCAAAAACTCATTCGCCAACACACGTCTCCATGGTGTGGCTTAAGAATCCAGCCGCGAGCTGCCGGGCCGGCGAGCGTGGAGCAGCTTACTGCTGTTAAGTAGCTTTCCATGTCGACTAAGTCCAATTCTCTTAATTCGACAGTTGCTGGGCGTTGCTCCAAGGACGGCCATTCATCTGTGGCTCCGTTAAGTAATAATTCCCGAGCGTATTTAATTGAAATTCCCCCTCTCCCTCATTTTGCAGATTCGATGACAGCATCTCTTCCCGCCGACGCAAGGAACGCTCGAAGCGTTCGCATCGCAAATCGCCTGCCTCGAGCAGGCGTCAACACAAGTACCGTTACAGGGACGAGACCTCGCACTCGAGTTCCCGTCGCCGGCATCGCGATCGCGCCAAGGATGAGCGTGACAGTGGACGCAACAATCGCCAATCCCAACCGAAGGTAAAAACTTTTCATTTTATATTTACACACACAAAACGTTCAAGCGAATGAAAATTTAGGTAGGGCAACGAAAAAAACAGAAAAGAAATGAAAAAAAAAACACTCAAACAAAATGGTAAAAGATAAGTTAAGCATTTACAGATCGGACAGATGTCGGACTGCTGCGTTCTCATACCAAGCCTCTTGATTGCATGATGCATGCATCCCCTGGTGGCTTGCCAAATGCTTTTTTTTAACAATCAGTTGACAAATTACCGCTAGACCTAACATTATGTTGTTCTTCAAGCGCTATCTGGAAAAGTCCCAGCTGGTGGCCGATCAGTTTGAGAATGCCCAAATCCCTTGTTACATCAAAATGCGTGAGTTGCCTGCACCACCGCGTAACGATCATTGCACCGACCTGCTCAATGACAGCTCACAGTTGCGCTTCAAACCGTATCTCGAGGATTGGATTGTGATCGAGTATTTTGCAGACCACGATAGTGACTATCTCGTAAGAAAACCTACCAACTGCACTGTCCCCATTAGCCCGTTCCTTGTCGCCGTCTGTCATCTGCTTTGTTTTGTTATCTATCGAGCGCCACGCATCGATTGGTGTATTATTGCATGTTGTCTAGCTTGGCTAATCGCTCACATGTGTTTGTGCCTTGTCAGTGTACTTGTGCTTAATTTTCAATTGCAATCGAGTGTATTGATTGTGATCCACACGCACTATCGCGCACTCTTCGATTGGTGTGGGCGCGGGACTGGTTCTCAAGTTCTAATCGGAATTTGTGTTTAAAGAGCCTTGGGCACTACATGCAAGTGTTGGGAGGCGGACAAATTGCCTCATATTTTGGTTTTTTTCTTGAACAATTTGAAATTAGAAATAAAACTATTTGCTCTACACTATTTTCACAAGGAAGTGTGGGGAGAAGTTGTCTGGGTTCGAACTTATAACTCACTTAACTTGTCTCTGCAATTTAACCACAAATGCCGCCACCTTACCAGGCACTCACGCGCGGCAAATCACAGTAGTAAAGGGCACCAATAAGCGACGATGAGCGAATGGATCAATAACACGTTTCGTGTAGATATTCAGCAATTGAAATCCTAAATTATTATTTAAAAAAACCTACTTTCTAAATGAACAACATAGATATTCTGTACAGGTTTAATGCTACAAGTTTCGTCTAGAATTTTCACATGCGCATGTAGGTTTTCATAATCTAAACGCAAGCGTAGAAAACCGAAATTTCGTGTGGTATTCAGATTACTGAATGAAAAATATAGCAGTTGTTTGGAAATACGCTAACTTTCTCATATCGACATATGACAAATATCGAAATAGGTTAGCGAAAATGGTATATAAACTTAGGATTCCATGAATGCTCTAAATGTTAACATTCGTTCTTTGTGTTTTCTTATGAATGAACATTCAGATCAACATTCATAGTTGCAACATTATTCCGGGCGGTTGCAAAAGTTGAGCTTTTTCATATTCATTTGGGAACTTTCAATTAAGATTATCTTAATGCTGATCTTTATACTGCCCATTTACTGTGTCCACTATCCACTGCCTCGCCCCCCTCCATCGTTGTGTCCTAGTTTATCTCGCTTTCGCTCAATTGATCATTTGACATTAACTTGTTGACCGTCCGTTGGGCTGGCAGCTTCTTTGTCAGTTGCCCATTTCGCCGCCAATTAAGTGGCTGAGTAACGCGCATAGAATTTCGTCGCCAAGATTCAGTTCTTTCGTCAATTGGAGCAGCAATTTATACGCCATGAGGCGCAAGCGACGCCAACTCCGAATGGAAATGGTGATTATGATGGCGATGAGGAGCCCATCACACGTTGCCTGCTATTGAAAAGGCAACGGAATCAGTTTGACCTGGTGGCCATGTGCGATTTGCCTGTGGATAAATACGCCGGCGAGAATTGGATTGTTGAGGAGTACTTTGTTGATCATACCGATGACTATCTAGTGAGTCAGTGAGTGACGACTTCTTGTTATGGTTGTTCGAGATGCATGGCCCTTACTCCCTCGCTCTCTCTCTTTGTCCCTCTGCGCATGTCCATGAGCCTCGGCACAGCTGATGGGGGGCCTGCGCGCGCAGCTGCTTTTGGCATTTGCTCTAAACAATTTTCGCCTTGTGGAAAATTAAAAATACACGCGTCGCGCAGAACGTTTACTCGGCAGCTCTTCTGCCAGTTTTCGGTTGAACATTTTCAAATTCTGAAACAGAAACAGATTCAAATCTTCGTTTGTCGGTTGTGTGTCGTTGTCGTGTAACGAACGGTACTACTTGATCCTCCCCTTACTCTCTCTCTCTCTCTCTCCTTAGTTTCGTCTCGTATCGTTTCCTTGGGCGAATTTTGTTTATCCCACTGTGTGTGTGTGTGTTTAGTTTAGAAAAATCTTGTAGATATATTATGAAAACGCATTTCGCTTTGAGGAAAGTAAAAGGCACAAAACTGCACTGTTTTTTAGACAATTGTTAGGCACTTGATGCCATGCCGTGACATAATCACAGGCTATCTATCAGTCCCAAAAGACTACGAAATTTTAAGTGTTTTAAAAATAAAACCGAAACAACAGCAACAAATGTACCGAAAACATCAAAAGTACACAATCTTCAACACTGACTGCACTTTCGACCAAAGACGAAGACGAAAAATCCAATTACAACCGGCGGTTGAACTTTGCACTTGCCGCGAAAGGAGATGAAATGCAACAAATAGAAACTTACTTTGGAGAAAGATGAAGAGGCCATAACGACCAAGCGAATCAAAACAAAACTAAAAACTAACAACACAGCAGCAACAACTACAATTGGAGCAGCGCACATAGGCATCGTTTCTATATATATATACATATATATATATATGTACGGGGGATTATTCATCAGCAGGCTGCCTACCACATCATCATCATGTTGGTCTTTGATGCTCTGCCTCTGCTTCTTCTATAGTTTTCCTTAGTTATTTTTGTAGTGTTTTGCATTTATATTTAGTGCGCGCAAAATTATAGCGAAAAATCAAGACACAAACATGGCCATTTGAGAAAAGTCTCAACTAGGGTGGAAAAGTTGCTTTTACCTACAGTCGGCGGAACTCTCATCGGAGGAGCGAGTGGATGTGTGTGTGTGTGATATTTGGATTTGACAAGCTCAAGAGATCGGCCAATGTGTTACAGTGAAAGCTCTCATGCCTTACAACATGCCATTTTAGGCAAAATAAGTGAAAATCAATCAAGCCCAATCTTATAGGAAACTCAACTAAATAATCCAAATTCTCCGTTTGAGTCGCAAATCTTGAGATGCACCTCTCACATGTGGGCTTAGGCATTTCAAAAAGTCAAAATCGAGCAACCATAGAACACTCCACAACTACCTTAGAGCCTTATTTGAAATTATTTAACTCGTTGCTAAAAAAAAAACAAAAAAAAAATATTTGAGAGTATGAAACAGGGGTCATTAACTTGAATTTTGATAAGGGCTGTAGGCCGGTTTGCAACCGAAACGTTTCGACCCATGAATTCCAGTATAATGTGAACCAAGTGTGAAATACTAAATGAACGAGGTCCGAACCCAAGACTTCGGTTCGGTTCAAAAAAAAACTTTACATTATAAAATCTGAACTATTGCCTAGGATTTTTTGATTGTTATCTGCTCTACATAGAGCGATATGGACGAGACAGAGATGTAGAATGCATTTGTTGTGAGATTCTCGTACAGAGAAAAAAGAATATTCAAAAATATTCATTGGATAATTTTAGTATTTTTTAAATTCAACAAAATATTTTAATATCCAATGGAGCTGAAAGTCATCTAAAATATATGAAAAATGGATATTTTAATTATAAAAAAGTCTATTAAATATACCCATTTCAATTTGATCTATTTGGATCTTTTTTTTTCTGTGCGATTTCGATGTTTATCGTAAAGCCAAGAAGCCTTGCGAAACATTGGTAATACATTTATTTAATATGCCGGCTATCGACTTCAGTCAAGTTTTCCAAATACACGCAAACACCTTGAACTTGAAATTTTCGAATTATTCATTCGTCTGCAGCCCTTCTTTTTATAAAAATGCTTCGAGTAGTCTATTAGTCGTTTGCACATACGTCAACTATAGATATATAAATTAATAGGTTTTCCATTAATGAGAAGGTTTCACTGTATACTTTTGGTACTAGCGTCACACAACGCACATGTATATATTTGCTGTGAACGTATAATGTATGACTGCGCCAATTTACGTGCGTTGTCTATTTGTTAAAAATAAACAAGAAAGAAAGTCGGTCAAGCCCGACTATAACATACTCTGTACCAAGAAAATTTGTCTTTTGATCATAACTCGAAAACCGTTCATCCGATCTTCTTCATTTCTTTGGCGGATCGATAAGTTATCCTAATAACTAAATATGTCCAGAAGGAACAAGCCATCTATCTTCAAAACTGTGGGAGATATGACGTTTTTTCTAAATTGCGGGGGCGGGAGGGGGCGTGGCCAAAATTGAAAATAAACTTGATCTGCCTGCAGACATAAGAAGCATATGTCCCATACATGTCAAACCTCTATCTCTTACCATCTCTGAGATCTGTGCGTTCATACGGACAGACGGACATGGCTATATCGACTCGGCTGTTGATGCTGATCAAGAATATATATACTTTATGGGGTCGGAGATGCTTCCTTCTGGATGTTACATACTTTTGCACAAACTTATAATACTCTATGTACCTACGGTACAGAGTATAAAAAGAATTAAATATTGAACAGAACACAGTCAAAGAGGAAGAGTCTCAAACTAACAAAGCGACCCCCACCGATCTCACATATAAGTACGTGTAGAGATCACGAACAGCCGGCGGCCCGTCAGTCATTTTGGACGCATCTCCAGGGCCCAATGGAATTATATAGGGCAAGGTGTAGGCAGGGATGGCGGCGCCGCCATCAATGAGCTCATTGCTGCTGTTTACGATTTGTAATTTGTATATGCGCCAGATCTATCTGTCTATATATGCTTGGCGTATATATCGGATATACACGGGCGTCAATGAAACCTACGGAAAGGCAGGAAAAGTCTTTGGTCGATCAATTAATCGAAATGCATTTGCCAAAATGCCAATGAGACATTGACATTGAGCGCACGATCCGGTCCCGACATGGGGCTGGGCAGGTTTCTTTATAGCAAACGACAGAAAACGCGCGAGTCTCGCCAAGCAAGTCGAACCCAACGCAATTCGAGGGAATCGCATCAAGTGCAAGATTAGATAACAATTCATTTCTAAAAGTGACTAACTAAATTAAAGAGACATCGTCTGCTCTCCAGTACAATGTCCAACGAACTAAGCGAACTGATCGCTCTCGGATGTCCGGATTTGACATCGCAGCCGGAAGGCAGTCAACAGATCGAGCTGATTATCAATGGGCAGCAGCGTCGTCTGAGCATTAAACAAATGACAGCCACGGATTTGGTCAATCTGCGAGCAGCAGCCGCCGCTGAAGCACAGGCTCAAGCTCAGGCCCAAGCCGAAGCCGAGGCAAGGGCCATTGAGGATGAGAAACAGCGTTTGGCAGCGACTGCTGAAGCTACAGCGAGGGCACGAGCTGCACTTGAGATGGAAGCTCAACTAAAACGGGTCATGGATCTAGATAAGCAGCGACAAATTGCCATGAATGCACCACCGCAGGATCGAGTCATCTCTATGCCCTGTGTTCTAGATGATGCCATGGAAATGCATTTGTTAAATGCCAGCGATCCGAAAACACAGGGATCCGAAAACAATTCACAACCGCTCGATTCCATTGAAATGCTGCGCATGCAACGAGCGGCACGGGATGCTCGCTCCCATAATCGTAGCCGGGAGCGTTCCATCTCTCCGGGTGCCCGTAACCGTGAGAGAAGCGCTGCTCCTAATCGCCTGCATAGCTCCAGCATGAGCAGTATGGAGTCGAACAGTGTCAGTGCCTCGGGCTCCGGCAGCAAGACGACCAGCCGACGCGGTAGCACCGCCAGTGCGATCAATGAATCGGCCGGGGAGCAGACGCCAGCGGCACCAAAGTTTCCTCTGACCAAAACAGTCTCAGCGCCCAATATGAATCGGCGTCTTAGTAGCCTTAGCTCTATGTTCCCGGGTCCATCGCCATTGGTGGCCCCCGAACCCACTCTTCATACTAATCCCATGGCTCTGCCCGAAGTGGAACATCATTCGGGTCGCCAAGAAGAAGGCTATCGTGAGATACCCAGAGGCAAGATGGTGCACCGCACCAAAACCCCTCCACCAGTGGGTGCTAACCTGGGGGTGTGTCTGAAGCGTGTTACCACTCCAAGTGGATCGATTACCATCAAACCCAAAGAGGCACCCATGCTGGGAGTGGTCCTACGAAAAGTTGAAAAGAAAACAGTGCCACAAAAGAGCATTCTAGACGATGACAAGCCCCTATATCACTTCTCCATTGTGCGCAGCGATAACAAGGAACATGTGCCGGCACAGAAACCGAAACCTAAACCAGCTCCGCCCGCCGGAAAGCCCAATCCAGGCGGCATACTCACCGGACCGCAGGTTGTTCGCAGCGTCAATCCGCAACCGAGACAACCCGTGTCACTTAAGCCGCAACGCCCACAAATGGGCGTGCCCATAACCATCACGAAAATTGAGGGTGACAAGATTATTATAATCAAAAAGATTATTGTGCCGAAGAACAGTAAGATACCGGAACAGTATCTGCAGGTTGGTGATACTTCTCGTGATATAGCGAACGATCATCGTCTGTGTTGTGTCCAGTTCGTCTAGTGTACTCTCCTCCCTGTGTTCTGTTCAAAATCTTGTAGAATTTACCTCGAATGAGCATACCGTAGCGTTCAGTTGTACAATTTTTCCTTTGCACAACTGAACAAGAAAGAGCAATCAAAGTACAATGCATTCCATTAAAAGTTTGAAACACATACACACACATAGCCAACACCCACACTCACACACACACGGGTCGACAAGTGTGTAGTTTACAGTGCGAGTCCCCCTAATAATTTTGCGCGAATCTCTTTGAAGCATTGAAAACCAATAGCATAAATGAGTGAAGATGTTGGCAAAGTCACAGTTGCAACAACGTCTCCAGTCTCCAGCGTCGTCGCCGGCTCTGCTAACCTGAAACCCAAGGAGGAATCTCTGACAGCCATGCAGAAACCAACTCCACCGCCCGCGAGCGGACAACAGTTCTATCAGCTCGTTTCGCCACAATTTGCTTCTGTGCTGTCATCGAGTATACCCGAGACCAAGTGTGCCGTTCGCTCGCCTATCACCTCACCTCTTTCTGTGCGCAAGAATCGACCCTTGCTACCAGCTAGTCCGAAATCTACGCCTCCTTTGCCACGCAAACATCATCCCTTGGCTTACAATGCGGCAACTGGAGCAATTACCACGGCCACGGCTTTGCCTGCTCGTCTCATGGCCACAATAGCCTCTAGTTCCGCCTCCAGCATATCCCTGTCATCGTCGAGCTCGCCATCCTCTTCACCGCCGCCTCCGGTACCCTGTCGTGCCCCTAAGCATAATGTCAAGCCGGCAGCTGCTGGCGGAGAGATCGATCTGGACAAGCTGCTGCAGCAGCAGCAAGAGCTGGAGGAGAAGTCGGCGGCGGCCACTAACAGTGCCAAGCTGGATGCCAATTTCTATGACGCCGAGATCGAAATGATGAACAAGTATCTGAAAAGCCTGCCCGACTACAGCGAACTGGATCGCAAGCTGCATCAGGAGTTCCAAGAGTGCGAGGATCTGTACGATCGTCTCAAGCGACAGCAGCAACAGCCGCTGGCCAAGTCCAATTCACAGCAGTCGGTGACAGGCCTTGCCAAATCTTCCTCGATAAACTTTCAAAACAATCGAGGGGCAACTGGGGCCACTTCTCGCCTGGCGTATCCTTCTATTTTTACACAGACGGCCGGAGCTGAGCCCAAACTGCAGCGCAGCATATCCAGCTCTAATATGCCGCCGCTTCCTCAAAAGAATAGCCTGCAAAGTGGTTCAAATCTCTCGCTGAACAAGCAACTGATGAATGAATTTTGGAGTGAAAATCTGAATACCTCACAGAAGCGACAAACACCCAAGCGTACCTTCTGGAACTATGAGAAGATCTGCGGTGCACAGCTGGGGGATGCTGGTCAACCCTTCAAGGTGGACGCCAAAACAGCCAAGAAGTTGGCCATCTTTGATCCCACGGTAGCCGAGGCTGCCCAGAAGGAACTGCAGAAGCAGCCCCAGCCGTTGCCGCAAGCCCACAAATTGCAAAAGAATGCCTCACTCTCGCATCTGGATCTCAAGGTAAGACAGGCCGTCACCAAAGATGATTTGTACAAGCTCATCTGCAACGAGCAGTCGCCGACAACGACGCAAACTCCATTTGTGAGTCGGGTGCCCGTCAAGCAGCAACAGCAGCTGCCCAAAAGTGTCTCCATGACGCATGTTCCAAATGGTACCAGTCGTACACACATACCCTGCTATATGAAGAACCTGCCTTCATTAAGTCGCAGCACTTCCAACTCGGCCATACTGATGTCTCAGCCACGCAAGGAGCAGCCACCGCCACCACAGCCCAAGCAACCCAGTGGAGTAATGAAAAGCTCTAGCAGTTCGTGTGTGCCCTCACCTCGTTGTGCTGCTGCACTGTTTCGTCGTCCGGCAGAGACAGCTACACTCAATACACCGCCAATTCCTGAGTCTGCAACGGATTGTGCCTCTCTAGAGCGCAAGTCGGAGAAGAGTAACAGTACCATCAGTACAAGTAGCTTTACGGTGACCAACTGCTGTACCACACATCTGCCCCAACTATCCAAGTTTACCTCATCGTTTCACATTGCTCCCGCGACCACAACAACGACATCGTCAGCGGCAACGACAACTGAACAAAGCAACAAAGCGGCAGAGGAGCTGCCATCAACATCAGCAGCCACAAAGCGCCAAAAAGATGTGGACAACAAGCTAGAAAAATGCTTAAACGACATGCTAAAGTTAAAGAGCAACAACAACATGTCACAGCCGCTGACAGGCGAAAACAAAGAAACGATGATGACGACGCCAACAACAGCAGCGCCAGTTGAACCCCCAACGACGAGCAGCAGCAACGGCCCAAGCAAATATGCTGGCGAGTCACAGATACCAGTGCCAGTGCAGCTGTACGATCCACAGATGCCATTACAGCAGCAGCAGCAGCAAAAGATTTGCTATCCAATAGGTAAATCCAATTCTACCTCTCAACTGCCCATGGCTGGTTATCAGCGACTGCTGCAGCAGCAACATCAGCAGCAGCAACAGCAGGAACAGCAACAGCAGCACTATCCCCAGCATAAGCGTCCCTTCTTGAATTGGAATAGTTTTGCCTGTTCGGCCATGAATGGAACCAGTGATCCCTTTATGCAGCAACAACAACAACAGCAGCAGCAACCCCATAAACTGCAGCAGTCCTACTCTTCCTCCCATGTAATGGCCAAACAACCTTCTAAATCCGGATTGGCCATGTTTTTGCAAAAGAACACCAACAAGGAGAATAAATTTGGACAACAACAGCATCAGCAGCCAGCTCCTGGCATGATGCCACAAATGTATGGCTATCAGCCGCCGAACACCTCCAAGCTAAGCTACCCCAGACCAGGAGCTCCGCTCACGCATTCGGTATCCTTTAGTTCGACACAGAGGCCTACAGCCATGCAGTTCCAGCAGCAACCACAACAACACCAGCAACCTCAGCTTCATCATCATACCAATTTCGGAATTGGCGGCATGATGAGTCGCAACTATTATAACTTGCCTAAACAACAGCCGGAGCGTAAACCATTAACGACCTTCGATCCGTACGCCTATCCCAAGCCAAATCAAGTTAAGTACCAACAGCAGCAGCAGCAACCGCATCCGCATACGCAGCAGTTTCTCAATGCAGCGGGACTTCAATACGATCCAAATACAAATACGCAATTGTATTACGCGCCACAGCCGCAGCAACAGCAACCGCAACAGCAACAACAACCACAACAACAATCACAACAACAAAGCAATTCTGTCATATTCAATCACTCAAATCAACACCAGCAAAATGAAATGTCCAAGTCCGCCTTGGGACTGCATTTCATCGAGGTAGATTCTATTCTCAAAATATGCGTATGCCACTTATTGTTGCCCACTAACCACAATTCCTCCCTCCGCCGCCGCCGCCCAAAAATAGCTGGCTGACTCATTTGCTCCAAAATGCCTTTAACTCGATGAATACTTCCTGTATTCGAGTGAATCCCTCACCCAACCAGACCCTAGACACAAACACCCGCTCGCCTGCCTGCTCTTGACGTTGCACAATCTCAACCAAAACTGCAAGATTTCAATGTCAATTTTTGTGTACTTTTTTTTTGGCTTGGGCTCTTTCTAAAAATAGCATTTGGTCACTTAATTTGTGTTTGTTTATTTTAAGTTTTTGGATTAAAACAATTTATTTTATTGTTGTTTTTGAACCGCCTGCTGTTTGATCGTTTGCTATTCCTTTTAATAATAACAATTAAAAAACACTAAAAAGTACTTGGTAAAAATATGTAACAACAAAAGCAGGACGCTTAGCTGCTGCTCGCTCTCTCCCTCTCTCTCTCTCTCTATCGAAATAAACTAAAATTGTATACCTCGACTCCCAAATACTCTACTAAAAATCCAACGACAATCGTGCTTTCGATGGTTTTTCTATTTTTTGAGATAGTTTTAGGATTTATGCAGAAATTTTGGTTAAAAAACGAACAATTCTATGTTAAACCTGTTGTGTAAAACAAGTAAGGAACGGGGGCTATCATGAAATGCAGGAAATAAGACGTCTCAGAGAAAACTAGGCTTTCAAAAGATATGGTCAAGGTATGAAAATTAATCCTCAGTGAATCTAGGGTTGTCGATCATTTCCAAAATTAATCATATTGAAATTTTAGTTACCGAGTATATTTTTTTGTATGAATTAAATTGAAATCGGGCAATCGGACCGGGCAGGGTTGCCCATATTCGACGGACCCATGTTTTTTTTAAAAAAATCAAAGAAAAAAATAAAAATTTGGCGGTTGGCAATCTTAATCATTTAATTTGTTCCTAGTAGATTTGTTTACATCAATTTTTGAATATGATATCTCTCAAATGGCCGCCTCTGGCGTTGATGGCGTATTGTGCCCTTTTTGCAGCATTTTCCATCGTTTTCGCCAACATTTCGGCCGGAATAGCGGCTATTTCTTCACGAATGTTGTCCTTGAGCTCTTCTACGGTCCTTGGCTTGTTAACGTTAACCTTTGAATTCAAATATCCCCACAAGAAGAAGTCAGGCGGCGTCAAATCGGGCGAACGCGGTGGCCAGTCCAAATCACCACTTTTCGACATCAAACGGCCCGGAAACAATTTCTTCAGAAAATCGATTGTTATGCGACTTGTGTGCAGAACTGCCTCATACGCTTTCGACGAATAATTGGCATCACAAAATTGGTCATCATGTCGCGATAACGCTCCTGGTTGATGGTAACAGCATGGCCATTTTCATTTTGGAAGAAAAACGGCCCAATGACGAACGCGAATAATCCGTTGTAAAGTGGACCGAGCCATGCCCAACTGCTGAGAACGGCGTTTTTGGGATGTTCTTGGGGACCTCTCAACACTGGCTCGTACGGCAGCGATATTCTCGGCCGATCGCCTTGGTCGACTTTTATTTGGCCTCTTCGGATTAGAAAGAGCCTCACCAGTCGAAAATTTTTCGTATAAACGCTTAATGGTGTTCTTAGAAGGCGCACTTTTCACATTTTTTAATTTTTTAAAAGCACTTTGAGTTTTCACAATTGACTTGTTCTGTTGAATGTAAATTTCAACTATTTCAGAGCGCTCGCGTGGCGTGTATTGTTCCATGGTAAAAATCTGCTTGGACTGACGCTTCAAACGCGGTATGTCATTAAGCGATCTGACATCTCTGTCAAAAGTTATGGCGTTGCCAGATGGGTCCGTCGTAGATATCTAATTAGTATTCAGTTTAAAAAACTTTTGACTAATGTAAATGCCTTGACGTAATTCTAAAATCGTATCGGTTTTAGCACCTACTTACTCAAAGACCAAGAGAGAGAGAGATTAAAAACAAAAAATATTAAAATGTGTACTTGAAATCCTTAAGATTATTAGATGTCTCATAGAAGATCACAATCCATTTAATTCCACTTACTAAAAGACAAAGGAAATGACGAAGAGAACCACCAAGTGTTGGACACTCCTCTTATAGTTAGATTTAATGTGCACTTGTGAGTAGCCTGACATTTATTTCAAAGCCTACATGGAATAGAGTGGAGCACAAACAATAAAAAAGCTACATCAACAAAGCTTGCCTTGTTTTGTAAATCTTTCGGTACAAGCTTAGAGATCAGCAATAGTGAGTTTCATGTCAAGTGATTCTAGTTATGGAAGGTTTCTTTGCCAGCATTATTTACTGATACGGACAAGTTGAAACATCAAATACTAACGATAGTTTCATCGCTAGAAGAGAATGCCAATTCTACCAAATTCCCCACAATGCACACTTATTTCCCGATACCCCAAACCAGGCAGCAGAGTACACTCTCATACCTATTTTGACGGCTGCTTTTTGTGGTTTAGTGGCAAACAATAATAGCAAACGGGTGGTGGCAGACATTCAGCTCTCCCGTACGGTTCTGTTCTGCCCTGAGCATACACTCGCCAGCTACTTTGGGAACTCTGTCTTGGTCGTGGTCGTCGTCGTCGACAGCATTGCGATATTTTCAATTTTTATAATTAGTATTTGTGGCGTGCGCTTTCGTAAATGTTGAGCTGAATTCGGCTTCTGTTTGTGTTTTTCAATAAATGGCATAAAAAAGGAAGAAGTCAAATGGCTTACAGTGCGTGTAACGAAAAAAGGGAATCGAAATCTGTGAATGGAATTGAATTTTGATAGCGCGCGCTGGCTGGCTGCTCCTGTTGTGTGTGTGTGTTCTGTCTATTTCTGTCGAAGCTGCCAAATCTCTTACAATTTCAATTATTTGTACACATAAATACTACTCTGTCTATACTAAGATATTTTGTAACCATTAGAAACATTTCTCTACAAAACCAGCACCACAAAAAGCCAGAAATTAGTACAATTAACGAAATAGACCAGAAACCACGACACACAACAACAACGCGACCCCCAGGAGGCGATGCGACTTGAGTGTTGGCGGAATTGTCGTCATCTCCCTCTTGAAAAATGGCCACATTTCTGAATCGTTTTCATCGTGAGAAAAGCGAAAAGATCTTGCCAAATGCAAATGGTGAAAATTCGAAGAAAACAGCTG
Organism: Lordiphosa fenestrarum; assembly: GCA_035044985.1. NCBI lineage: Eukaryota > Metazoa > Arthropoda > Insecta > Diptera > Drosophilidae > Lordiphosa > Lordiphosa fenestrarum. Next base: position 153,401 of record JAWNNO010000972.1, on the reverse strand, counting down.
AGACTGAGGCGCGTCCTCAGCGACGCTACATGCGCAGCGCAACAGCGGCCAGCGTTACACAGCTGCTCTCCGAGAGCTGCAACAGTTTGCTGCAGCGATTTCGACGCAATCCGAGCGAACGACCTGATAATAAACAGCCGCAGCAGCATCAGCAGCAGCAACAGCAGCAACAGCAACAGCAGCAACAACAACAACATCGCAATCGGTAATCGATGCAAAAAAGAAATGAAGCAAAAGATTTATAATTTATTTTTAATTTTGCGTTTCTTTCTTTTTTCGTTTACGAAAAACTCGGTCAAAATGTTGCCACGATGCGCCGTGCCGCGTTCAGAGATCATCATTTATTTTGTTTTTCTATTTTCATTTTACTTAATTAAAAAGTGTTCGGCGCGTAATTACGAGTTTAGTTTAGTTGCAGTTGCCACGCTCCTTTCAACAGCACCGCGCGTTACATTTTATTAGCATTTCTCTAGAGGAGAAGGCCAATTATGTAAACACAAATTTCGTGTGCGTTTTTTAGCCGCCAACTTGGAGTGTGCGAAAAGTGTGTGAAATACATTTACTCCTGGAGTATTTTGATTAATCTCTATGATTATGAACCATAATAATACCATGTAAAGTGACTCAAGTTCCCTGAGTCAGTGTAATTGCCCATTTAGTGTGGCGAAAGTGGTCAAAAGTAGCTGTCAAAAAGATTCAACTATGATTCGAAGAAAGCAATTCATACTTTTTCAAAGCAAAGTTCCCTTTGATTATACGCGAAAAAAGTTCCTTGCTAAAAGCTTAATGAAAAGCTTTCATCAATTTATATAGTATTATTAGAAAGGTCTGCGAACTAAGTAAAGTGGTAGCTTGCTCACTTCCACTCATTCATTTTAAAAATTTAAGGAAAGTACTCTTAATTTAATGATTTATGAAGATTTATTTGATTTGAAACATTTGCTTTTTCCATATAGCTTTCAAATCGACCTTCGAGCAGTTTGGAACAGAAATAACCTTCGGCCTTAAATTCACAGCAATCTATTTTCAACCCTGTTAGTGGATATTTAAACATCGGTAAATCACATCACAAACTATTTTTCACACCATCCTCACAAGCGGACTTAGCAGGCAATCGTATGAAATATGGTTTTGTACCATTACAAATTTGAAGGGGATTATTTTCGCACCCTAGGTAGGGGTAGTTTAGTTAATTCGCATACTATCCTTACATGCCGTTTTTCTAAGTCATTCGGTTTAACAAAAGTTTTATTTATTAAGCGTTTTCCGGGAGATTATCCACCTTAAGGAGTTAATTAACCCTACCGAGTTTAAAATCAACCCGATTAATTTTACGAACTATCGGTCCCTTGGCAACTTTATAGCATAGTCATCCGATCTGGGCGGCTCCGACAATATTTCGTGTAGTGCGAAACGACCAATAAATTTACCTTGTAGCCCTGATCATGAATGTATATAACTTTGGGGGTGAAAAATAGTTCTGGACAAAATAATAGCTATGAATAAAAAAGCGATCAACACTTATGTCGCAGACCTTACGAGATGGCAGTCTGAGTGTCTGGCAAAGCAGCTGATTACTATGTGCTCCTTGTATCTCCCTCTCTCGATTAACTCTTGAAATGGCTTTCTCAATGCGCACGTACAGCAACCATGCTTGGTCTCTCCTCTTTCCTTTCTTTCTTCTGCAATATTTTGATTTTTTAACGTTTAAAATTAAACGTAGATTATTTTGCTTTGTTCTTTTGGTTGAGTTCAAGGTTTTTTTCAGCAAGACTTTCGATCATTTCCCGGTTTTTGGTTAACTGACGGAAATGAAATGAGTGCAACAAGTTATAATATAAAGTGCATTGTAATGAAGCATACAAAAGCTGATGCTGCTATCCACCCACTCGTCTCTACAAGTCTCTCCATCTCTATCTCCCGCTCTCTCTCTGCATCGGGCTCTCCTTCGTACCGAAAGTGCGCAATATTTTCACACACTTTTCACAGAAATAAAAACGATTCCTCAATATTTTGTGGCCGCGTCGCACGATTTTTGTGAAAATTTTCTTCAGTTAATTTCTGGTCCGTGTCGTGGCAGCGCGTCCGATCGTCGCGAGGCTCGTGAAAACGAAAAACCAAAATCTACCTCCCAAAACAGTGCGTCACTAGATATTCTTGTTGTTTTTCCATTTAGTGCGCCGGCGGCCATTGCCGAGGATACTAAAGAGAGACGCAGCGGCTCCAAGACACCAACGAATGACAGCAACAACAATAATAATAATAACAACAACAAAAGCAAAGGCAATCAGAGCAAACGTCGCCGCAGTTCGGAGAAGTTGTCTTCGAACAGAAGACACCCGGAAGCGGAACAGAACGCAATGAGCGATCGCCACAGACGTTACTATGCAGGCGTAGGCCTGGGAAGCTATCATCCGCCCAGTAGCAGCAGCAGCAGCGGCAGCAGTGCCGCCATTCTGGGTCGCTACCAGAAGAGTTCCACAACGGCCAATGCGCTGGATAGATTGCGCACGCATCTAAGTCCTGTGGGTGGTTACTATAAGCCATTGATACGTGGCCTGGGGGGCGGTAGGCGTGACCTGGACGATGTTAGTATCTGAAAGTTGAGCGAGCAGTGTGCAAACCAACGGTGACTCATTTTTGGAAAGATGATTATGTCAGTTTTTACCTGTCACTGCCCAAAATCTGTCTGTTGGTTGGGTGAAGGAGAACCCTAGTTAGAGTGTATATACACGGGGCATCTTGTATATCTGTTGTGCCCACACGAACGAACATTTTATAGCGATTCTATATGTTTGTGCGTTTATTTTCGATTCCAACACTTCTCTCGCTCTCCCTCTCCTCTCTCTCCTCTGTGTGTATATAAAAACCTATTCACAAATTTCTTGATTTTCTAGCATTTTATATATAAACTTTGAAGGTCGGCGGCGCGTCTTGGATTTGATTTTGTTTAGATTCCGTTAGGCATATTCTAAATAAAAACACAGACTCGCCCCACTCCCCCCGCCCCGCCCCCTCCAGGGTGAAAGTTGGGTTGCAGCAGTGAAATTGTGCGAAATGAAAAGCTCCAAGCACCATAATTAGCCGCTGCCGAAAAGGCCATTTAAATGGGTCTAAGTCTCTGTCTGCTTCTTCTGGAGCGTAAACAGTTCGCAGTCGTCGTCATAGTCGTTACCGTTGGTTTCGCACGAGCGCAGCTTTTAAGCACTTTCCTTCTTCATTAACCCCCAACTCGTCTCGTTTCTCTTTGTGACGCACACACTCCACTCGTACATTAGCGTCGCGATCTGCTTTTGGACAAAGACAAAACACCCACCACCAGCAAACCTGTGTCGGCCATCTCGCGGCTGGAGAACAAATACTCGGACATCCTTGAGCAGCGGGCAAATGGACGACGTCGCCATGAGGAGGATCGCGATAAGACGCTGGAACCAGATGATTATGGTGCCAGCAGTAGTCTATCACGCTCAGCCACCTCACATCAGCTGGCCAAATCGAAACTGTCGTCGGGTTCGTTCAGTGCAGCCGATCGCAAGGCACGTGCACACAGGGAACGATATGTGGGTGAAACCAATGATTATGCCAGCAATCGACTGCTAGACGAGAGCTATCCCCTAGACTATGGCCAGCGCTATGACTACCATGATGCCTTGCGTAAGGGTGGAGCCACAGGTTATCCATCACAGCGATACGGCCGCAGAGGTGTTGAAGAGGAGGCAACAACGGGACGTTCAAGCAGAGCCTATGGCCGTACCAAGACAGTGGAGAGCTTACTGGATGGTGCAACGGAGCGCAGTCGATTTGCAAATCGACGTAAAGAGCCACTGCCGCCACCCGAACTGACGGCCGAAGAGCGTGAGATATTGGCCGACGATCGTTCCTCCGAAGATAATGCGGCCATATTAATGCTGTTACGCGAGGATAATCAGTATCTGGAAGCAAAGAAGTTTGAAGAGCGCATGCGTCAGCGTCGAGAGCTGAGAGAGCGAGTTAAGCGCCAGGAGGAAGCGGCGGCGGCAATCGCAGCAGCAGCCGTCGCAGCAGCAGCAGAAGCGGCAGAACTAGCGAAGACTGAAGAGGCAGAAAAGCTGGAGCAGGAGAAGACGGAGCTGCCCAAGGAAGTGCCCAAGAAGAAATCGCGCAGCAAAAAAGTAACTAGCGATGATAGCAATGCCAGCGGCTCCAGTGCATCAGAGAGTAGTAGTAGCTCTGACGATGAGGCCGAAACCGAAACTGGTGTGCAACTAACCCACACAGACACTCACAAAACCACAACCACCACAACAGACAAGGCCAACACTCCTCCCAACACCTCCATTACCTCAACTACTAGCACCTCTGCTCTATCTAACCACTCGACACCACCACCACTGGCAACAACAACAGCAGCAGCAGCAACAACAGCCGCCGCCACCACCAGCAACAAAAGTCGTTTTCTGCTTCAATCAGATCGCAATAACAATGACCTCTCCAAGTACAAGCCCGGCAATCTAATGCACTCCTCCAGTTCGGGTGCCTTGGCCTTTGGCGGCATTGGGGCACGCCTGGCTGCAGCAGATACAACTCGCCGCCAGCAGCAGCAGCAGTTGCGTTATCAGGGCGCCAGCTCGCGCACTGCTGCCGTGCTAAGCGAATTTGAACGCTACAAGCCCAGCTCGGGGCAGAGTTATCTGCACGACTCCTACAGCAGTCGTCGCTCCAATGCTGCGCCGCCAAGCAGCTCCCTGTACCAGCGCTCACAGCAGCAGCAGCAGCCACAATTGTCGTCGCATTATCTGCAGCAGCAGCAGGATCATTATCTGCTGTCAAAGAGTGCCACCTCGTCGGCGCTGTTCCATAGGTCACGCATTCCAAAGACACTCTCGACCTTCGTAAGCCACCAAATAGTATTTCTGGGCTGTTCCATAATCGAGCTTTGTTAGCGCTGATGCTCCCTAACTCTCTCCCCACCGACAACCAACCACTCACAGCACAGCAAACGCTAACAGCATCTGCCGATGTTAACTAACAGTGAAATGTTTTTGCATGATTGAGAAACGTAAGAATTGACCTGACACAGACCAGAGCTTAATTTATCTTTTACTAAAACCAGAAAAAAAACAAAAGAGATTCCAAGTAACCGTAAGCTGATGCTAATTGTTTATATTTTTTTGTTGCCCACTTTTTGGAGCATTTCCTACTTATATTCGCCTTTAAATATTGATACATTTGTTGTACATGTTTTTTTATATATAAATATTTATATTTTGAAACAATTTATTAACCATTTTTGTAAACACAAATCTCAAAAATTTGTCCGAACTAATTTTCTTATCGAACAAACGAAACGTATTTTTCTCGTGTTTTTTCTGAATATGATGATGAAAATCACAATGATGGGTTGATGATGATGATATACAAACAACTTGATGATGATGATGATGATGAAATGATGATTTTGGTTGATTTACGGCTTATGAATGATTGGCGGATTATTTGATTGCGATGGTGCCAACGTGGGACTCGTTTGATTATCCATCCGTCCACCTCTCCCGGGATCAACACGGCGGCCCATTGAAAAATATATATTTTTTTCTTTTTCTCTTTCTTTTTTGTTTCTTTTTCTCTCTATTTCAAATTACATACTTTTACCACACACGCACACACGCACCCTATGTGTACGTCTGTCTCTGCCATCAACAACTACAACAACAACAACCACGCCCCCCCTACTACTACTACTACTACTACAACGCCTTGCAACCCACTACCAAAAACGCTCAAACAAAATGTCGCTCGCTAATCCGTCGTCGTCGTCGTCATGTCGCTCGCAACGGATGCCGGAAATGCACCTCCCGCAATCGCTACGCCCGACACCTCAACAACAACAACTCCAACTCCAACATCGACAACTGCCCCCAAAACAGACAGCAAAGCCCGTCATTCAAGATGATGCCGATGGTCACTTAATTTACCACACCGGAGACATTCTCCATCACAGATGTTCGTGACAATTTTTTGTTTTTAATTTTTCCATATTTATGTTTAGTAAAGAAAAGAAAAGCAAAGCAAAAAGAAAAAATCAAGACCCTTCTCCTAATTCATGTAACTCTCTTCTTAGATTGAACTTTCCCAGTTTTCTTTATTATTTCTTAATTAGCTCAAAAAGTTCAAAAGAAAAAACCAAAACAAAACCGCGTCGCGTGCCTTCAGACACTTAAAGTAGCAACACGAAATTCAAAACACCCGATTATCCGAAATTTTCACACAATATTATACCCTCAACTTTCGCAGATTCACGCCTAATTTTCTCTCACAATTAACGAAATAATATTGAAAATGAAAACTATTCCTTTCCGTACTCTTTGCTCTGAGAGTCGGGCTTAGTACCCGACACATATTTGGGTTTCTTTTGCTTTTAAATCTCTCATCGAATACTAGTTACAGGTTTAGCCATAATGAAAAGCACAAACCCATACAAATATCGTGAGTCTACTACAATGGGCCTTCCTTTTTACCAAATTTCAGATAAGATTATGGCCACCCTGGGCGAGGGTACCTTCGGACGTGTGGTCAAGGTCAAAGACATGGGGCGGTAAGTGAACTTTTCGAAGGGGTGTGTTATTTACCAACAATTAACTGGCTTTTGTTCTTTGTTCAGTGATTACTGCATGGCCTTGAAGATAATCAAGAATGTGGAAAAGTATCGCGAGGCAGCCAAACTGGAGATAAATGCCTTGGAGAAAATTGCACAAAAGGATCCGCATGGTGATCAGTGAGTTTTTTTGTTACAAATCGCCTTGGGTCAGCCAATATTGACATCTAAAACTTTTTACAGCTTGTGCGTGAAAATGATTGACTGGTTTGATTATCATGGTCACATGTGCATTGTTTTTGAAATGTTGGGACTAAGTGTTTTCGATTTTTTGGTAAGTTCTTTGTTTTTACTTTTGAATAGAACCCGACACAAACAGCCACGGTCAAAACCAACAAAATTTCAAAAACGTTATTAACATTTCAAATGGTCTTAAAATAATCTAGCCGACTGTCTGTGAAGCCAGAGTTAAGTATACTTCGTACCTTTGTCAAGGTTTCAGTATAACTGATACGTTTCTGTAAAAATAAAAAAGGGAAAATCGATTCCTTAATATTTTTTAAGTCGATGCTCATACGATAGCGCCGTTAATTTTGCGTCGTTTGGAGCTTATCTCATGAAAATCGGTCCAAAAAACTAGTTAAGAATTCGTTTCTTTTTTTTTGATCACTAGAATGGTCGAAATCGTGTCAAGGTGAAAGCACCCTCACAACTTTTTCAGCCATGTCCGTCGGTCTGTTTCAATGCTCTATTCTCCGTCAGTTTTAAAGCAATTTTGACCGTACTTTGTACGGAAATACATACAGTAACTGGCCGGATCTGATGACTATGTATAGCAAAAAGCAAAGCGGACACAAAACCAGAGTTAGTGATAAATCAGTTTTGTCTAAAAATTTCGTTATGTATTAGTTATCTATACTCTTTCATAATTTCACCCAGTTGAATGAATATCTGACAACTAACTAGAATATCTAGATGCCATAGAAAAGATAGGTGTAACCAAATTATCCGTTTTATTTCCTGGGTTTAATGCAACTTAAGCTTTGCTGACTTCTCTGCTCACCTTGCCGACCCCGGTCTGTATGATGGTGTAAGCGAGTCGAAGGTTCAACAAAGTTTCCAATAATTGTTAGTACAAAATGAACGTGCCATTTCGGGCCTTTGCATTTGTGTCGTGTTTATTTCTTTTACTAATTCCTACCAACTCCAATTGTAATCCCTTGATTGTCTATTCGCAGCGTGAGAACAACTATGAACCATATTCGTTGGACCAAGTGCGTCACATGGCCTATCAATTATGCTACTCTGTGAAATTTCTCCACGACAATCGATTAACGCACACAGATCTCAAGCCGGAGAACATACTATTTGTCGACTCAGATTATACGGCTCACTATAATCATAAGATTGTATGTAGCAACAATCGATGGACTCTGTCCAAATGGAAATTGAATGATCAGCTTTTACTCTTATTTTAGAACCGCGAGGTACGCCGCGTCAAAAACACGGACGTGCGTCTGATTGACTTTGGCTCGGCCACCTTTGATCATGAGCATCACAGCACAATTGTCTCAACGCGACATTATCGCGCTCCGGAGGTCATACTGGAGCTGGGATGGTCACAGCCCTGTGATGTTTGGTCCATTGGGTAAGCAGTGTGCGCTGGCGAGCGAGCGAATCTCAATTAACGTTTCATTAACTTGCAGCTGCATTCTGTTCGAGCTGTATTTGGGCATCACCCTCTTCCAAACGCATGACAATCGCGAGCATCTAGCCATGATGGAACGCATCCTGGGACAAATACCATATCGCATGGCACGGTAATACAATGCAGCTCAAGCTTTTATTTCCCAAGGCGCAGTTCCCTTCACCGAAATCGTTTAACCTGTAGCAATCACACTCTTTACAGCAAAACCAAAACCAAGTACTTCTATCATGGTAAGTTAGATTGGGATGAGAAGTCCAGTGCGGGGCGCTATGTGCGCGATCACTGCAAACCGTTGTTCCTGTGTCAGCTGACCGATAGCGAGGATCACTGCGAGCTCTTCAGCCTTATCAAGAAGATGCTGGAGTACGAGCCATCCTCCCGCATTACGTTAGGTGAGTGCTTGGATTGAACTTTCATTAAATTCAATTTAACTGAATTACATTCCCTACAGGTGAGGCACTGCGACATCCGTTCTTTGACCGACTGCCGCCCCATCAACGCGTTGGCGAAATGGGCAGCAAACAGCCACTCTCGTCGGGCAGCAGCAGCCGCGAGCGCTCCCACAGTCTGTCCAGATGAGAATTACAGCGATTTGGTTATTGTTGACAGGCAACTTTAAGCAAACATCCATACAAACACAGACACGGTGCTGCTGCCCCAGCATCATCATCATCGTACAGCAACAGCAGCAACTATAAATACAACAACAACTATAACTTTAAGTGCTAAAGTCTTACAACTTGCAAATCGATAAACTTGACTTTTGTGAACATATACATTAGCTTCTATACACACAATTCGCTCCGCCCCATTGTTTCACTTCTGAGCATCAGGCGCATGTTGCTGTCCATCACGCCGTCATCCACCGCCCACCCAATTGTGTTTTGTTTTGTGATGATAACCAAATCGTGTATAATTTTGAGATATATATAGTGCGCCCAACCTCTGTCACCTCCGCCAGAACTTAATCTTGAGAATGTCATTTGGAAAAGAGCACAGTTTTAAAACAAAAACGACTGCTAAGTTGAAAGCAAACCAACAAAGTGTAAATTAAGAGTTGAATGTGGAAATGCAGGCCGCCCTTCTGTGGGAATTGCAACCAGTTTGTAGTTTTCAAGGTCGCCAGTCGATGCATAAAACGATGTAAATGTAAATGTCAAGAGCAATTGTTAAACCATCCTATAAGAACCACAGCAACCGCAGCGCATTTTGTGTAGATTCATTAGCAGCCCCAGAATCATTATTCTCTTGGGTTACTTTTGTCCAATGTGTAGCACACCCAGTCGGTCTGTTTGTTCAGTTTCGTGTAATTGTCGAATATCGAAAAATCAACTCTTTCACGTCATACAAAAATGTAGCATGAACACACCAACATCAACATATTGAAAAGAGGAGAGTATATAGATGCATATACTTTGCCCCATACTTAATTCAAATGATTGTGAGTTAGTTTAATATTACATAAATATTAATTATAAATTACATTATTTGCAATTTAACCCAATCAATCAGCATATAAGATGATATATATATATATATAAATATAAAAAAATTATTGTCAAGTTATTAAAAATGGAAATAAATCTTAAAAGAAATAGTATGTTGTATAAGACAAAAAGAGAAGAGTGGGGGAAACACAGTTGAAGCAAGATGTACTATTTGTGAGGCATTTTGTAATCAAAATAAAAGGCAGAGTAAACTTGAAACTTGATTTTAAAATTAAAAGGAACCGCAATAAAGCAGCACTCTGGATGAGCCCGAACTCGCCTATCTGGAAAATTGATTGTGATCCACAAGTGCCGGGAATTTTAAGGTTTTCGCGAGCCACATTGGTCAGTTAATTGAAATCACATTCATCTATACTCTGCAAAATATTCAACATTTAAAAACTGATATTTCGTGAGCGTTCATCTGCTAACTTCCTCTCATTTAAGATCGGTCAACAAATAAAAATGTTGGCACCTAAAAGTATGCAATGCTATTTCGTCCCCCTGTGCCGTTCATCAGCATCTTGCCCAACTTTCTTCTATTTTAGATCGGCCAAAAGAAATATGTTGGCACCTAAAAGTATGCTGTAGAAATATTAGGTGCATTCATCCGACACTTGATTGGCGATGAGCTTAAATTTAGCCGGACAGGCCCATAGAAGTGTTTATTTTCTTAGGGTAGGGCATAATCGGGTAGGCAACAAGAGATGTGAGTCTGAGTTCTCTGCAAAGTACATTCACGTTCAGTGCTGCGCGTACTTTTGAAGCGTAAGCTTTTGGCAAAAGTACGCATCACACTCATAACGCCCCACCTTGTATTGTTGCCTCATGCTTCTGTGCAGTAAGAAAGCGTTTCTCCTGGGAGATGTGAATCGTTTTTTATTAGTGATAAAAATCATCCTGGGGACAAACAATTTTCATTATAATAACCTTTGATGCATTGGCAAGCACAAGAATTTATTCACACCAGGGAAAGGCCCACTTTCCCGCCAAATGAACCAAAGTAAGCTGAATTTAACTGTTTTGGGAATAATTTACCATTTATTTTGTTTTGCTTTTCTATTTTTGTTTTGTTTTGTGGAGTTTCGCTACGTGTGATATCATTTGTATTATGTTTTCTAATTATAGTTTTACAATAGTTTCAACTAAATAAATAATAACAATTTATAAATATAATTTCTCTTTATCTGCTTCCGTTTTGACATAAATAATTTGTGGTTTCTGCTTTTGATTTCATTTTTGAATAACACTTGTTGTGGAGAGCTGCTTTTGACTTGAAAATGGTTTAATAATAATGCAATTGAAGTGGTTTTGCATTGATTCTGCTTTGCTTTTCTTGTTCAACTTAATGGCTAATCATTGACTTAGTCTAACTAGATATAAAAATAATTGGTTAACTCTACAGATTGCAACGAAAACAAAAAACCTATGGACAACTAAATCTTACACTCAATAAATAAATACTTAATGTTTAGATCTGTTCATCATCGACGAAATGAGAATAATTGTAATTAAAAATATTAGCGTTTTGTGGTGTGTTCTCGCACTATATACATATAGAAAACAATGTGGGAATTCTGCGCAAAAGCAACAAAAACTATTGTTCGCTTATTGGGTACAACATTATCTTTCTTTTGCTTTGTTTCGTAAAATTGTTGTTGTTGTTCATATTTTTATTGTCTATTTCAAGAGCGTGGCAATGCCACAACTAAGCAGAGCGGAAGGAGGAGCAGTTGGACAGGGAATAGAAAACAACAAACTCCAAAGCGACGGTTCTAACTAATCGGCTATGCTCATCTATGTATGATGTACACATATGTGTGTCTACTTGGGCCCGATAACGAGCGTATAGTTTGCTGTGGTTACTGTCGACGACATCGTCGACAGTGCTGGTCATTTGGCCAGCTTTAAGATCTCTGCCTTGCCGCCGGATGGTGTGGGTAAGGTCACTGCCGCCGGTGGAGCGGGTGCAATGCGTATTGGTTTGGCTCTCTGCTGATTGAAGAGGCCACTCAATGTGGTTGCCGTGCTGGCAGCCAGCAACATGTTGGCGGCACCACCACTGCTTGTATTGTGGGCCTGGCGTTTGCCCCGCACCAGTCCATTTATTTTGTTGCTGTTCGAAGAAGAGGGCTGCTGCTGATGCTGGCTGTTAATTATTGAAGCTCCAGAAATTGCAGTTGCGGTGGCGGGCGTCGACGAGGCTGAAATGTTATCCAACTCAGTCATTGCTTCTTGTATAGCCCGCTCGAGTTGCGAGTTCAGTTTGCGGCTCCTTTGTGGTTTGAAGGTAATTGGGAGGTGGGCAAGTGTGCGTGTGGGTGTATGTGTATGGTGTGTGTGGTATGGGTTGGTTTTTGGGGTTTCGGATTCGACATTAATGATGATGATGATGATTATGCACACACACACACACACAGAGTTATACACGGTGGGGTGGACAGGATTTGGTTTTTTTTTTGTTCAGCGCACATATTAAAAAAAAAGAAACGAGAATATTAATTAGCAAATTAAAAATCAATTGTAAAATCAAAATTAAATTAATTAAAAATGCATTTAAATGCCAATTGTTGTACTTATATTGCTACATTGCATATTGAAAATGCTTAAAACGCTAAAAGGAAAAAACGTTTGGGAACTCTAGCAATTGGTGCCAAACAAATGGAAGAGGGAATTACAAAATGATCAATCTTTCTATGAAAATCATATACGTAAAATGCAAAGTTGCAAAAAATCTAATGAAAGTAAAATGAACTAAAGTTACAACTATATTGAGCTATCTAGTTATGAAAAGGTCATAAAAAAGGGACGTTTAAGTCGACTACCCACCTAAGAAGTGTTCGACCTAGTTAGTTTTAATCTAAATTAAAATTACTGCTTATCAATCTTGCGGGAAATTTCTCTTCAAATTCAAGTTCTCGGTCAAAACAAAAAACGTTCTCTCGCCAAAAAAAAATCCATTTGGCCGATAATTCCCATAATTCATTAGATCCAGCGATTTAGATTTGCACCTACTTTCTGTCTTAGCAATGACCACCCCATCCCTTTCCCTTGGCCCGACCCATCGATCTCCCGAACTAATGCGATGCTCACTTTCTGGTATCCTTTTGCGCCTTGTGATGCGCCTCCAAACCTTCGGAGAGACTCTGCAGGGAGTTGACTGGTATTAGCTCAGAAGTGGAACGACCTCCGCCTCCAAACCATTGAACCCACACATGATCGAACTGCTGCGACGGTGTGCACACGCCATCGGGCATCTTAACGATCTTGCCGGGCCAGGCGGGATAGCCACGTGCGGGCCCCCAGATCAGTTCGCCAATGGCGAATGAGCGTGGAGGCAGCACAGCTGGAGCACATGTACGTGCCACAGCACAACGCTGGGGACGACGAGACCGCTTCGTGGGTGATCTGTGGATTCGCGTTCCCGTTGCTGGCGCCAAGGGATCCAAAATTTGCAGTTGTGTGGTTGAGGGCGACTCTACGAAAGGCACACACATTCATACACACAAACTCTTAGAGATATTTGGCCAATTGGTTAGCTTAGGACGACCCAGACACCAGTCGAGGATTGAGCAAATTAAAACACAACAAAAACAAAGCCATCACAAAACAGAGAGTGCTTGAGGAATGCTCAGCATGCAGTAAGTGAGCGAGTGGATGAGTGGATGCAGCAGAAGCTAGGATTAGTTGGTATGGGTGCAGTTAGTGACACGTGACAGTAAGTGGATGGACAGTGGCGAGACCTTACCCTGGTAATCAACGCTAACTACTTTATGGTTATGGAGCAAGGCGCTGGGTTGGCTAGCGGCCGTTGGGTGGTGGTGGTGGTGGTGGTGGTGCATTAGTGGGCGCGAAGCTGCTGTGGTTAATGTCGAGGAAGATGTGATGGACATGGATGTGGATGTAGAGTTGACCAGGCGCATACCTTGGCCTATGAGGCTGATTCCGTTCTCGGTCGGTGCCTGCGAAGTGATGTGAATGCGACGAAACTTTGGTTCTGTGGGCTTATACATGGTGCCGGCCTGGCTAAACATATGGTTGATGGCGGCTGTCATGATGAAAATGAGTAAGGAATGGATTAGAAAAGTTGTTGTACTTTAATTAGAGTAAAACCTTGGACTCACTGCGCTCGCAATCCGTCGACGAAGGCGACTGTCGACTCTCGGCACTCTGCGGGGAAATGGCCGCATCCGGTTCCGAGCTGGAGACGCATTGTACCTACACAAAATCATAGAGGAAATGAATGCCATATCCGAATTAGTTAACTGAGATGAGTCCTACCATGTCGCTGCCACTGCTGCGATGGCTGGGCGGTCGTTCCGGACTGCGTGGACTGCAAGTGGTAGTGTCCGGGGGACTGGCCGACGTGGTTGCCGATATATAGCTAGTCGGGTGAGTGGGCTGTAGACTGATCTGTGTCTGTGGATGCGTCTGCTGCGGCTGGATCTGTATTGTGGCCGTGGTGGGACTAGCCTGCACATAGGATGTGCCACCCTGTTGCCCCGTGGGCATCACCAGACCCATGGGTGTGGAGTAGATCTGTCCAATGGGACTCAGTTGCCCATTGGCCCCCACAATATATTGCTGTCCTCCACCGCTGGGCGAGATAAAGGAGGGTTTGTTCTGCGGAGATGGTGTCCTTAGCATCACAGGACCCTGTTGGGTCAGTAGACTGGTGGTGGGCATATTCTGGATCTGCAACAATGTGGCATCGGGTCCCATGACCAGTCCAGCTGGCATAAGTAGCTGCTGACCAATAAGGTTCACGTGCTGCAGGATTTGTCCATTCTGGAGCAGCAGCTGTTGAGTTTGTGCAGCTGCTGGCTGTGTTGGCTTGTTGACCACAATGCCCTGGATGCCTGGACTTAGCTGGAAATGTGGAGAAAACTGTGTCGCCGGTTGAGTAGCTGAAACTGCAGCGGAGGTTGCCTGCTGATGAAGTAGGGCAGGCGCCTGGCTCGGGATGCTGGGCGAGATCTGAGGCGAATGAGTTTTTACCGGCGAACTGGTAGGAGGTGGTGTCAGACTAATGGAGCTCTTCCGCTTGCGTGGCCTGCGCTTGGCTTCTGGCGAACTGATTATCAGTGTCTGGGCTGGGGGAGGTGGAGCCGCCAGTATGTGCTCCGATTGTGTCTGCTGCTGCTGCTGCACAATATAGCCACCGTTAGGAAGGGTATTCAGCAGCACAGTCTGAGATGGGCCGGCGGCTCCACCTCCTGCAGCCGCCTGCGAGTTTATTATTTGGTGATGCATCAACTTAGCGCCTCCAGAGTTGATGATAACTGTGTTGGTGCTGCTACTGCTGCTGCTGCTGGAGGCCACCACTGCCCCGCCGGCTGAGGGTTGGCTAACAATGTAGCCCCCCCCTGGCTGTGGATGTAGCTCCGCCGACTGATGTCCAGAACGGGGCTGTGATTGAGGCGCTGCGTGCTGCTGCTTGTTCTGCGTGGGTATGACTAACAACTGGCCGGTGGAAGTCATAATCAGCTGACCTCCTCCATTGGCTCCAGTCATGGACTGAAGTTGCGCCACTCCAGAGCTCGAACTGCTCATAGTGGTGACGGGTCGACTTATGGCGGTGCGAGTCATTGTGGCTACTGCATTGCTACTGCTACTGACCACTGGCAGTCGCTGCTGGCCGGGAATGGTCTGACCTTGCTGACGCATTAGACGGAGCTGGGTCGTCGGATTGGCCTGGGACTGTGGCTGTGTCTGAGAGCGCATCTGAAGTAGCTTGGGCGAGTCGGTGGGCGAGGGAATATTCTGACGCGGACTCTCATGGCTGGTCGAGATGGCTCCCACCTGCTCGGGACGTTTCTCCATTGACTCGAGTGCACTACTGGACACGGGCGACTCTTGGGGAGCCTGTACCACTGTGATGCTGGTGAACTGTGGATTTTGAGGGCGGGCAAAGGCCGTCTCCACCTGCAGCGAGCGAGGCGAAGCACTAGCCCCAGGGGCAGCAGTTGGTTGGGGGGTGGTCTCGGTATCCCATTTACCAAAGAGCGACAAGCGGCGAATCCTTTGGCGTTGCAGCTGCTGTTGTTGCTGCTGTTGGGACTGGGAACTGTGCACAATGGGCTCTTGCGGTAAGGCCCGTGCCGTAGCCGTAATTGATTTGGAAGTGTCCAGTTCCATGCCCAAGGTGTTATGCAAAAGTGTTGTCTGCTGCTGCAGATAGCCAGCGGGATCATCTTTAAAATTGGGCTGCAGTGCAGGTGGTGGCGGCGGCGGTGGCAGAATCGTTGGCTGCTTTATCACATGACTGCTGGGGGCGGCTAGTGCACGCTTGGCTCCTGGCCCTGGCCCAGCTCCAGCTCCTCCGGCTATTGCTTGACTAGTTTGTATGACAGTTGTGGCTGTGGGCGGGGCAGGGGCGTTGAAGGTGGCCCTGGCAGGCAATTTGTTATTGCCAAATTTGTGGCATTCAGCATCTGTAAATGGAGAAACAAATTGAAAAGCCAAAGTCAGTAAAAGGTCGAGTATCCCTTTCGTGTTTGTGTGTGTTTGTTTGGCTATGCAAAGCGCGTCGCGTCCTTAAAGTGCCCGCAACGTGTCCTCCCCCAACCCGCCACTCGTAAAAAGGTCAAAGGAGGACAATAAAGGCGGCGAATAAAATCAAAACCGAAAAACGTGCAGAGAAAAACCTACGAGCTGGACCATATAAAACTGCAGACCTAATTAAAATAATACCAAAAATGACAATCAAACTTAAACAAGTTTTGTATTTTTTGTTCTAATTCATTTGCCTTACAACCGCCAGCACCCAAAAACCACAGTCTGACCTAAGTCCTCTTGCTCAGCAGCCGCCGAATGAAAATTTCTAAAACGCGAAAAACTTTTACTTTGTGGTGCGTTTTTAATGCGGCGCTGGCTGCTCTTCCTGTTTTTGCACTGCCGCACAGTGGTCGGATTCAATGAGACATTTACCAAGGCGGAAATTTGAGGTCGAACAGTGTTTATAGAAGGAATTATTACATCCAGAAAAGAACTTGCGTATCCATTGCTTTAAACCAAGTAGAAAATTTGTTCAAGCCCGACTATAAAACACTCTGTACCTCCCACAGTTTTCAAGTGCTGACCATCGCTGCTTAAGCCGGTGCTGCCCAGCATAAGTTTTGTTGTATAACTCGACAATAGTTCATCCTGTTTTTACCATTCCTTCGGCGGATCGGTAAAAAACACTAATAACGTCCAGAAGGTACCTTCTATCTTTAAAATCGTGGGAGATGTAGCTTCTTTTTTTTAATTGCGTGGGCAAGAGTGGGCGTGGCATACGTTGAAAATAGACTTGATCTGCCTGCAGTTACATATAAGAAGTATTTGTCCCATACATGCATGCCGGAGATTCTTCCTATTTTCTCAATTAGTGATGAACCCTTTTTTTTGGATTTTAGTCGATTCTCATATCTCATTTAACATTTTACGACCACTGTGCGCCGTTGCCAGCATACGAATTGAGGGCTGGAGTGGTAGGCGAGTTCACATTGGACGCGCTTGGCTAAACTTTTGCCGGCAAGACCCTTTTGTTTCAATTAACCTTTTCATTGGAAACTTTTTAACAATGTTTGCCAAATGTTGGCCTCCCCCCATTCAGACACGCCCGCTGTCTGACGCGTTGCGCTGAGATGAGGGGAGTGGGCGGTGGGGAAACCCTTTTTTTTAAATTGGCAACAGTTTTGTGTAGTTGCTCTCATGTTTTTTCTTTGCAAATATCTCAAATGGAAATCAAATTGCTTTCAATTGTGCCAGAGAGACGAGGAAGAACCCTTTCAAAAACGGATGAATCTCACCCTCAGGGGCCGGAAAGCATGGATTTTGAATGGATTCAACACTTTCGAATACAAATCTTTGTGCAAAGCAAAGCGCACCCCATAAATGTAAGGCACATGCACTATCCAATTGAGACAGCAACCACACAGCAGCATGTATGTCGGTGTAGATTTTCGATTTGGTTTAAACAGTGTATCACTATATCTAGCTCTTTTCAAGAGTTACCACTTTGATTTGGCAAACACAACAACTGTTCAATTGCACAGTAATCGAGAAGAACATCAAGCGCTTTTGCCGCTGAGCTGTTTGCAGCCTCGTTTAAATAGCGCATGGAACTGGTTGCTGGTTTTGAGCAAAACATGTCAGGTCATTTCAGTAAGTACGGGAAAGTTCAGTTAGACTAACGTCTACACATCGCTCACATGGGATGCCCACCCAATTTGCACATTGGCAACTTTTGAATCCTCCACTGACCAAACACTCCAGGCGTTCTCAAGTGGAAATGTTAAATAGTCGAGGGTATTTAATAAACATAACATTTATTCACAATGTTTCTACCCTCTTTGTTTTACTACACAAAGTGCCTACAGCTACATACCCGCAATGTCTTTGACGCTTTGGCTTAGAGGAACGCGTTAAGTTCCTTTGACTGGCCATAAAAAGAAATAGAAGACAAAATCAAAACAACCCAGGAAACCAATAGAGAGGGAGTGCACAAACAAACAGCAAAAATATACAAAGCGTAGCCCCACATCCAGTTCGTCTTCCAGCTCCTTTTAGCTTGTTGAACTCCCCTCCTGCGTTTTGCGTTGCTGGCGCTTGTATGCATTTCTGCCCTGTTTTTTTTTTTTTTGTAGTGTTTGCATGTGTTCTGTCTGTCTTTGTGTGCATTTTCAGTTTGTCATTGTCTAGGCATCGTTTTTCACTTGCCAGCAGCCACAGTCGAAGCCAACTTCGAGCACCTTTTTCCCAGGATCTGTCTTTCTCCTCCTGCGGTGTGTTCCGGTTAGCCCTGCGCCTGACTGATTCTTTGGCCTCGCCTGCACTTATCGCACGTATCTACACTAGTTACTTTTCCTCCTTCTTGTTCGTCGTTGCTAACGCCATTCGTTGTCGTTTTCCCTTCTTTTTTTACAGTTGCGCAGAAAATGCAGGCTTCACATTTTTCCATAGCATACTTTTGTGCTTGGCAAATGCTCGCCCAGAGGAAGCTTTGACTGTGCACACACACACACACACACACATAACATTTGAGTTGCCATAGTGCCATCAGTTCGCACATCCATGTGACATAAGTATGAATGCGGTTATGCTCCAAGGGCAATTTCAAGAGGCGAAAGTTAAATATTTTACACAATTTGGAATTAGGGAATATAATTGGAACTTAAAGTGTGTTTTCTAATAACAAACAGGCCGAAAAAGTTAGTTCGAGCAAAATTATAATACCCTTTAGGTTAGGAAGTTCCGGCTGACCCCAGATGGCGTCACACATTATTACCCTTTGCAAGGGTATAAAAAGTTACGCTTGACAGCCATACTTGTTATGCGATATTAAAATAAGTTCGGATCGGTTAGCTTGAAATATATCTCAAACGAAAGAGTTAACTTGTTTTGTCAAACGCTTCAGTCCAAACATTGATTCTTGCTGCAGAACTCGGGCAGAGGCCCCTGTAACATAAATTCTATTGTCGCCCAAAACCGTCAGGATAACAGAAGAACTCGCTAGGCAGCTGGTCAAATTAATTTATGTCTTTAATTTATTTTTAACCAAACCTAAATTTTCGGTTCGGAACAAGTTCAGCTTCTGCTTGTATACTTCAAGAGAATCGGTTCAAGGTTCGGTGTACAGTAAAGAGAGAATCGGAATTTCGGGTACGAAACGGTTCGGTTCAAAAACGGGTTTGCAGCCCTGGTTGGCAGTAACAAAAATGTGACTTTATTCTAGGAACACTCTTGTCTAAAAATTCCCAAAGAAAATGGCACATCATGAAAAGTGACCATCGTGTGTATCATTGAATTAAGTTCGCTCTTTTTTGAAATTTTAAAGCATCCCTTACCTTTATTGGCCATTTCAAGTGTTGGTATTGTTTTTGTTGCTGTTGTTTGTGGTGATGTAGTCACGGTCATTACGGGTGCCGCTGCTGCTGTTGTCGTAGTTGTTGTTCTCGTTGTCATCAGGGTTGAGAACACATCACTGACAGGTGCTGCCGCTGCTGGCGATGGCCCAGTTGCCTCCTTGATGGGCTGCTGCTGCTGCTGAGATTCGAGAATCCGCCTCTGATGTAGGCAAGGTGTTGACGAAGCTGACGCCGATGTTTGCGTTTCCGTTGACATTCTCAATGGCATGTTGGGTACCTGCAATTTTACATACATATTGCAAACAAATTGCCATAATTAGAATTAATGTTATGCAACAATCAAATTAGGCGCCGCCACTCATCGCTGTGGTTGTCAATTTCAAATCGAAATTTTAATCAGTGAACCGGAATGGCAAATACATGGACACACACACACTCGACAGACATGAATGTGTGTGTGGGGTTCCTATTTGGTTACTGTGGCGATTAATTTGCATACAAAACGTGAGTTGCATACGTTAAATTAAAATGGTCGGATAAGCGCCAATGGTGTTCACTTCTTAGTATACTCTTTAACAATTACCAGCTGCTTTTAGATCAAGCCGGATTTCATTAAATTTAAGGTTAAATGCTATGCAATTTTTAAGAGGTCTCTCAATGTGTAGAAAGATATGAAGTATATGGCTTGGAAATAAATGTGCTCCGACTTTGATAGCTCCGAAACGATTCTAGCACGAATACCATTATTCAGACACGCCCACCACACGCACGGTGAAAAATGTTCTAGAAGTAAGTATTCTACCTAGTTTACCGAAGTTATTCAAATTTTGATTCAGTTTTCGCACGTAGAAAGAGTATTAAAGCATTATTATTTGTCGCTTTGAGTGGGTGGTGCGACCTTGGCACAAGGCTTAAAGTTACAATCCAATTAGCATTTTGTTCAAATTGATATCCAAAGTGCAATTTAATAATCAAATGCAGCCGATTCATCATTATGGTAGAGATGCACATCAAAGAGACGCCAATTATTGCCATGGCGACCGCAATGAACTAAACCACCCCCTAAGTCATGGCCATGACCCATCCCCGACGGCGGCAGCAGGTGCACCAACCCACCTATACATGGAAATTATGCAAATTAGTTGCTGGCTGAGTATTCGATTCACTCGCTCCTCTTGTTTGCCGGACCCTTGTGGGACTTGGTACTTTTTGCCAATTCAATCAGTGGATGGCAATTGCTTTATTGGCCTGGCAAAGCGCTGGAAACGTGTCGCATCCATTTTGGGTCAGCAATTTGTACAAAACACTCCTGACAAGGCGAACCCAGAAACATTCCGCTGACCAAAGTTGGTTATTAAACATTAAAATGTTTCTGTGTTGTTTATTTTTTTTTTTAGTTGTCGGCAGCAATTTATAGCATTGAGATGTTCCAGCAATGGACTGACTGAGTGACCGACCAATCAAGAGACCAGGCCATAACTCGCAACGGATGCTTTAGCAGGAATCCTGAGGGAATTGGCGTTAAATTGCGTTTTTATTGAAAAGGAAAATTGATTCCCACAACAACTTGTGGTTTAAGCTTCCTAATGTCAAAAGTTTGTACATTAGCCACGCCTACCTGCCTGCCTACCCACAACCGATCCCTTGCAGTCTCATTTTAAACTTTCTGACTTTACGACAAACAAACAGAGGGGCAATATAAAATCCTAAGCCTTTAATTTGTTGTTCTTTCTGTCTTTTCAGTTGGCTTTGTAAAAGTTTCAAGTGTTGTTGCTTCTGCAGTCATTCGCACCAAGTCAAAAAGGCGGCAGCAACTGCGACAGCTTCCTGGCCACAAAACACAAACATAATTTCAACTTTTGCAATGCAAGAAGCCACTTTATAAAATAACCTCCAAGTCAGAGGCGAACAAATAAATAAATGAATGCAAAATGTTTTATGATACCAGCAGCAATCGGATCCTTGGTTGGGTACAAAACTGTCTCCTCCAGCCGTCTGGTTTGGCAAAATATATACGTATAGAAATACCAATCTGCAACTGCAATCAAACGTTGCCATGGCACATCCATCTCTGGGGAGAACAAAGCCGGGAGAGGGAGTAACAGCAATTTTATTCCCTCGTAGGGGACTGAGTTGAGTTTTAAAATATATTACCGAAATTTAATTGCCGTTAAATGGACAAATAATTAAGCAAAAGCTGGGCTGTTAGTGACAGCAGCAACAGAAACAACAGCAACCACAGTGGCAGCCACCAAAATGATGAAATTGTAAATTAATGTTCGACTAAAAGATGCCTGGTGTTCATTTTTCACTTTTTGTGCTGTGTCAAAAGCTAAATACAATTTGATATTGGTTTTTTTAAAACTTTTGTAAACGTTATTCAAAAATCACACTCAATTTACAAGATTTTGAAAGTAATCCTACATTTACATACTGGACATGGTAGTATCCTCACAAGGCTTATGAGCAGAAAATCAGCTTTATCTGACAAAATGGTACGTGCACACTTAAAC
This sequence comes from Lordiphosa fenestrarum, assembly GCA_035044985.1. NCBI lineage: Eukaryota > Metazoa > Arthropoda > Insecta > Diptera > Drosophilidae > Lordiphosa > Lordiphosa fenestrarum. The sequence goes on along the minus strand of JAWNNO010000972.1, from coordinate 131,268 downwards.
GAAGTTAAAACAACTTTTTCTGGAAAAAGCTATCAGTTCCCGACACTCAGCGTGGCACAGGCGTTGTGACTCCGGTGCATTCAACAAGAAACAGGGAAAGACGAACTTACACAGCAGTTAAAATTTACCGAAAGAGATTAGGAGAGTATTGCCCCAAAGCAGCTGCAAGTTATTGCCGAAGAAATGTGATTGAACTGATTTTTCCTGTTAAATCCATATTTCGTGACGTTAGTAAGGAAATTTTTATTTCGTGAATAGTTTGTGAAAGAAAATTTGCTTTACTTATAGACTCGCCGTTTTTCTGATTTTCGAAAACCTTAAAAATGCAGGCTTGTTCACAATTCCAAATAGGAGTGAAAGTTAGGCAAATCGAGTTAATTGCTATATTGAATACAGCAAACCGGAAAGATTTGTAATTTTCAACACTCTTTAAACAGTTTGTGTGGCGGCACTTTTAAAGCTATCAGATATCTAGAAAACTGTTTTAAGTTAATTCCTATCACATTTTTTGTTTACCACAAAATGAAATCCTATTGCATCAAAACTCAATATTACACTGCTTATGCACTTCACAGGATTCAACTTGGATTGTGAAATCTCGTTGAGTTGAATGTACCTCCATTCAGATCGATGTAATTTTCTTTGAATTTTCGCTTTACTAAATCGACTTCTGGCTCCTGCCAACTGCAGCGACATTTTGTAGCATTTTGCGCAAGGCTTCGCTCTTGCATTTCAATTTAGTTTAAATGGCAACCTAACTCCTTCCTGCCATCACCCCTCCCCCCAGAGCATAACCAGGAGCATTGCACGCGCTTGCAGCGAACGCTGAGCGATTTCCGTTGTGGGTTACGTCATGCATTGCAGAGCGCTTCGCGTGAGTGTGCGTGGTGTCCAGCGCAGACGGAACGAAAAATCTTATAGAACCTGCAGGACGTTGATGCACGTCGACGTGACTGAACGATTACTCATATCCGGCTGCGAGCCAAGTTCCTGCATTGTGAGTGCGCACAATTGCCCGAAGGAGACGGAGATCCCAGCCGGAGCAGCCACCCCATTCGGTCGGCTGGGATTAAAGCGTTCGCTCGACAGTCATTATGACGTTAATGAAATCCAACACCGAACAGGCACCTGTGCAAGCTTCACACCTGCACTCAGCCAGCTCGTTTGCATGTCGCCTGCATTGACCACGCCCGGCCACCCCCTTCGTAGGGCTGTCTGGCGCAGTTCGTTTTAATTTTCACAATTATGCATGCAAAAGTGCAATGTTTGTTGGTATTTCACTGGCATTTTCGTTTGGGCATTTTATTGCATGTCGTTGTGGTACACACTCGGGCGTGTCCGCTGTCTCTCCCCGCTTTCCCCGCTCCTTTTGCCCTTCTTCCCTGCCCAGCCAGAAACAGGAACAGTTAATACGTCAAATATGCAAAATGCATGTTTTACTATATGGACACATGGTTATGTGTACAAATACATGGTTATATATGTTTGTATATATTTATATGCAGTTGGTTGTTGTACCTAATGGTCGAATTCATTAGCGGCACGCTTTGGTCGAGTGTCAACGCCGCTGCGGTGAGTTTTTACGCCAAATACCGATTGGCTTTGGACAGCTAATTCGACGGAGTAATACATGCCAAAAACATTAAGTACGCAAAAGCTAACGTCGAGTTAATAGTGTTTCGTTCAACTGCATCTTTTAAAATTTGAAAAACTGTCGCTTGGCTCTCTTGGAACAGCACGATAAAAGTGTGGAGTATGGGATAGCTCATTAAGAGGAACTTGAGACCCAGCACTGAGAGATTTTACTGAATAAAGGACGACGGAAATTAAGCACGGATGAGCCGCACAACGTCATGGACGACTTCTCCTAATCTACACCGATACAATCTTAAACACACAACAACGATCTGCCAAACAGAACCTTTAGCCCGCTTTCCCAGTCTTTTGCTTATTAGGGCACATTTTTGATAAAATATTTACTTTCTATCGATACCCCTTGCTCTTGCATTTTTCCTGCAAGTATGGGTAAACCTAGCACTGTTGAATCCTGGCTACCTTCTTGCAAATCACAAATCGCAGTTTTAGTAACTATTGCAACATGGAGGAGGCCATCAAAACTCATCGTTGATTGTTAACTCTACACACTTTTTGCAAGTATCTCCATACCTAAACCTAAAGTATGAACTAGATGGCTAGATTTTTGATTGACTGATCTGTAAGAGGAAAGAAGAGAAAGTTGTCTGTTTGCTGCTTCACAATGAGGCAAATCCTTATACTGAAAACCCCAGTAAGAGGTCTAACCTAATCTTGTAAGTCCTAGAGGAATGAGTTCTCGGTGCCCAAAAATAATACACATATATTTTCTTGATCAGTATCGGAGTCTATAAAGCCATGCCAGTTAAATCATAAGTTTGGATTTTATTTCCTCACTAAGATTTTGCATTAATTTAAGATAAGTTGAAGCATATGCAAAATTTTGAAACACTGCTGGGGGACACGGGTGTCCCTCCTCTAAACTAAAGTTTAATCAAACTGAAGGTCTGAAGTTGGTTTTTAGCTATGTCAGTCTACGCTTATGCAGCACTTAGCTTCTGGAGACATTAGATGGACAGCTTAGATTCCCTTGCCGGCATCTCCTCAACATGGCATTGCTCGTATGCAGAGCCCTTGACGTGTCTGTTTATTTCACACTCTTCTCCCTCTTCCCTATTCTTGTACCAATGCCACGCTGTCTGCTCATGGCGCGTAAAACATTTAATTTGGACTAATGAAGTTTCTATATGGAAACAGCGAGAAAATGACTGGACAAGAAACAACGAAACGTTCTCAAAATTCAATTTTTGGCCCCGACCAAGTGAAGTGAAGTGAAGTCTTCCTGCTCACTTTCAAGTGACGTGCAAATTACCACCGAAAAACAGGGAGAAGGCGAACCGAGTATCTCCTACCAACCTGCCCGTCGCCATCAGCCTAATTGTTTTAGTTGTTGTTCCATGAATATGCTAAATTGTCTGGCCTCGCTTTGCAAATGTTTATAAATGCAAATTGGCCGAAAAGTGCAGCAGAGACAGCGGGCGAGTTTGGGGATGAGGACGTGCTTGGTTGCATTTTGGCATGAATGAATGAATGACAACGAAACAATGGTCATGGCGGGGTTCACTTTCGTTTTCTGTCCCCGACAGCAACCTTCACGCACATGCAACCAAACGAACTAAGGCTCGCGATGGTTGTGCGTTTTCATTTTATTTTTATTGTGAGCTGTAAATTTTGAAACGACTTTGTCGACGCTGACCTTCTCAAGTTTGTTTGTTTGTTCGTATGCCTTTGCGTCTAAACGAACTGGGGCCAAAGTTTCATTTGCTTGCTCAACTGGCTGGGGACGGTTGCCTGCTCTCAAAATCGAAGACCCAAAGGGGCATGCAAGCAACACTCCGTGTCAGCTGCTGCCTGTGAAAAATCAATTTCAATTGTCTTGCACTTATCGACTGAAAAATATCAAGTAAAACTTTTTGTTTTGTTTGTTTTTTGGTTTTTCATTTGCACTTTGCAATTGGAAATTTCAATTGTAAATAATTGTTTAATTATCGACAATTGCAGCTGACTGAGAATTGAGGATTGAGCAGACAACAAAGCATTCATTTAGTTGGGGCTCTCGGCTGACTGCGTCATTGAAAGGCCATAAAATGATTTCTCGGTTCTGAGTCATAAACTTAATTTGAGAAACATCGGTGTGTGTGCCGTGTGTGTGATTGGGGCGCAAATACCAAATTTGAAATAATTACCATGTATTTCCATTTTCACAGAGATTAAGCGCATTCGCAATATTACGTATACGTAACTAGCTAAAACCGAGCGGACCGTGTTTTTAATAATTTATTTAGAAATTTGTAAAACGTGCAAACATTGTACATTACATTTTTCTTTAAAAAGATTTGAAAATGCTGCCTAGCTTCACAAAACATAGGGAACTATGTTTGTGATGCATCTATTTGGTGCCTTCTTGCACAGCTTTCCCGTTGGTCCAGGATATTGAAGGCTTGGAAATAGAGTTGGGCACGTGTCGTGTTTTTCTTCGTGTCACAGACAGGCACGACTCAACACGACGTGTTCGTGTTGCCAGATCAGATTTCGTGCGTGCCAAGTTATTAGCGACAAGTGAATAGAGATAGATGAAAATGATCCATCATGCCTAGATTTATGGTATTGGTACAGTTTAAGGGTCGAATACTCCACTGTGTATCGCTTTAATATCAAAGATAATCAAAAAGTAATGGCTATACCAAAAGATATAGATATAGTTACCCCAAGTACCACATAATCAGAGCGTATAAAAGCGCAATATCGGCTTTACTTCGGATCAATCTGATTTCTTTGTTAAATACCTAACCGAGTGTAAAAAACGGATCGTAAGCGTCATCATAGAACCGTTTTCTTTTGCTGCTTTTGGTTCTTTTTGGTTTTGTAACTTTCCAATCTTAGCCACCTCCTCCTCTCTGCTCATGCCGACTCATAATTTGCAGGCCCAAAACTTTGCGCATGACAATTTATGTTAGTGACTGACAGTCGCTTTGTCTACGACTTTCACCAAAGCACAAGCAAAAAGAAATGCACGAAAAACAAAAACAAATCCCTAACCTACCACACCTTAATGCCTGGCCAGAGGAGAGACAGACAGTAAAGCGACAGCATAAAATGGCAATAATCAAAACAGAAATGTGAACAAATAACCGAACGAACGAACGCAGACTTCATTATGTTGGCACATCAATCATTGCCAAAACCGAAATGCGAGCCAACAAAAGAGAGAGAGAGGTAAGCCCCCTTCTACTCCCCTCCCGAAGAAACTATGGCCACAAAATCGCAATTCCAATCCTTAACAATGCACACAAGACAGTCATCGACTTGTGGTCAGGCCCATCAGGCATGATGGGGCAAATGAAAGAAAGGCGACTTGGCTATGGATTCACCATCCAGGCTAACGGTGGCACAATGAAGTGTTTAGTAAACAAATTGCGGTTGCCTTTTGATAATACGCAACTCAGAACTGAACTCTGCCCGGGATGAAGCTGTGTTTTATGGAGCAGGAGTGGGAGCAGAGTTATAAGTACATTGCACCGAAAAATCGATTGACGAGCGCCAGCAGCCAGGCAGCAACAAAAGACCATGACGACAACGACAATCGGGGCTGACGTAGGGTTCAGACATTCAACTTAAAATGCGTGTGTGTGCACTGAGAAAATTGCACAGCAAAATCAATACACACTTAACGTCATAAATACATACAGAATTTTGCTCGTCAAATTAAGTGAGGCGGTATGCTAAAAATCAGACTTGGAAATAAGCTGCATATCACCTAAACTAGTGCCTAATTCTCTCAGTGTACCCGAACATAAGGGGATCATATTAAAAGGACATTGAATGTGTGTGCGGGCGTTGGCGCTCAACGTTTTGGCATCAACGTCACGCAGAAACCAAAGAGAAACCATAAACTTAAATTAATGACCTCAGTCAGCAGTAAGCAGTAAGCAGCAAGCAGAAGCAGCGGCAGAGTCAACAAAAGAGATGAATGCTGAAAGGCGAGACAGAAGCCAATAAGAGCAATAACACCACTAAGACCAAGAGCAAGAAGAAGCAACAGCAGCGGCAGCAGAACAACGGCACATGGCCAAGTCTGGGTGTGATTTACCGTTAACAGTTTTCGTTGTTGAAAATTAATCTTATTGCAGGCGATTTCACTGCGATTTTCACTGCACATACATACAAATTGGAGCTTGTTGCTCTGGAGCAAAGCGGCAGATGGTCACCGACTCTTGGCTGGGGCTCTCTGATTATGCAGTCGACGTCGCAGTCATCGTCGTCGTCGTCACAGTCGATTTGTTGTCAAACTGGTTTTACAAATATTTTGCGTTAATCTGGGAGCCCAGAGAGCGCGGGGGACGGCTGAAGGGGACAGCAATAGCAGCAGCTTGCATGGCTGCAATGCTCAGTGAAAGTCGGTTGAATGCTGTGCACGGTTTCCCTACTTACTCCCCGAACCTTCCTCGTACCCCTTCACTAGTTAGCTCTCAGTGCACATTCAATTAGATTTAGCTCTGGCTTTAGCTTTGGCGTTGGTTTCCCTCGAAACGACTCATTCATCGCCTGGTATTTACAGCCAATTATGAGACAAACAAGTTGAGCCATGAGCGCCAGAGATGGAAGCAAGTGGACGCTTCACGAAAATCACGACAATTCGAATTGTCATCTTAATCAAGCCTCATGAAGGATTCCAGTACGGAATGAACTATCTAAGAAAGAGCCTAAATAATTTACCACGCTTTCTTTTTAATAACTTACATTTTCCTTGTTTATGAAGGAGTTGGAATTCGACAGGATCCAAAATGATTATTTTTTTGTGTGTCGCTATCCGAACCACTGATACTTCTGGAACCGAAAAGAACCTATTTGATATACTGGCACAATTTTTGTTCTGAGTGCAGCAAAGCTGACACTTAGTTTTAGTAAATGTTCACAAAATGTGGATTAATTGTAAGTTGTTTACTAAAAAATCACGATACTAAGTTTTTTGAAAATCGTATATTCCCATGTTCGTAGAACAATATAAAGATCGAATTCGTTGAAATCCATTTCGCAAGCAGAAAATCGTGTCTCATGAGATGAATACTTGGGTCTCAATGTATACAAGGGACAAACCGGGCACTTGCTCACAACAGCATTGAAACAAAAACGCTACACAAAATCGAATGCATTGTGTCTCCAGTGCGCAAACAATGCCCAAAGACGAATTTTATTTACTGGCGAGAAAATTTTCATCATGAGGTCCCTTATAAGCGAATTTAAGGAATTTAAAATCAGATTTCAATAACTTTGCATTTTGTCGAAATGGGTTGAAATGCCGCAAGAAGTCTCAAATCGGGAAGATTGCATATCTTTCGATAAAAATATCGATATTTCAATTCTAATTGTTAATTCTTACCTGTGCATTGAAGTCGAAAATATATTCCGGTCGCAGCGGACAGGGTAGACCGCATTTGCAGGTACCCTGTGTTAGCAAATAGTCCTTGATTTGGTATTGCGTGCGCAGCGTTTTACCCGTGGGACTGCAATTGGAAAAGTGAATAGATAAATGAGCTGTGGTTAAGTAGGAGAAGAAATATCTTATCTATTCTACTTTTTACTTCAGAGCAATTAGTTCACCCCAAATAGCCCCTGCCAATCCGTTAAAGCTTATTAACATAATGAACATTAACATGACAAGTTTAGGAGAACAATTTAGCGCTGTTTCAAAACTACAACACTCTGGCATAAATTAATCTCAATCAGAATTGGTGGCCCTGTTTGGTTGGTCAAATAAATGCGCATAATTCAAACAGGTTTTGACATGAATCTATGTATCGTATTCGTCGTGCGACGCAGTAATCTGTAATTACTTAAGTTTTTCCTCATTTCGATCAAATTATGAAAAATTTCGAAACGCAAAAACGAAGCCGAGCCCCTTGAGCAGAATCAAAAGAATCTGGTTTCCTTCACATGACCGCAAATCTGCCAACATAAATGTGTGTGTTGTTGTCGCATAACAATTTTTTTGTGTTTTGTTGCGGAGGTTCAAGAACAACGCAAAAAATCGGGGCTGCTTATTAATTGTAAAGTGTGAGCACGTTTTGAAAGGGAATCAAGGGCGCTGGTGATGACGCCGTCGAGCCGAGTCGAGTCAAGCAAGCAAGGAGCAACACTTGAAGGCTGGTCGACCCTCGTATGGGAAATCTGAATAATGCATGAAGTGTGAAAGCGGCAAGGGCATTAAATGAAATGACGACGACAACAGCAACAGCAACAGGAGCAGGGCAGAGACAACAATATAATTGAGCGACAGCAACAATCGTGTTACGGGTTAAACGAGTATGCGAATTGTCAATTGAGTAGCCCTTTTCAGCTGGCCAAACAGGAGATGAGTCCAGAGCCGTTCCTCCCAACATCATTATCATCATGGTGAAAAACTGGTTCTGGTTTGGTTTTATTAATTATTTTTAACTACTTGCCAGAGCCTGCCAGCGACAGAGATTGGGAAAAATCGATGGCCAGTTCATTTGGCTCAAACGGGGAGGGCTGAGAAAATCATCAACGCCAAAAGCTTATGGCTCAATTTGTATGCAGCTGGCGTGGCAAGTCAGCTTAAGAGCCGCACGATTGCCACCACAAGAAGACGCGGACCAGGGAGTCGCTGGCTCATTAAATTTTTTATTTGCACAAAATGCGCTAATAACCTGCAGTGGAGTGGTGCTGAATGACTGGGCGTTGAGCTAACGAGTTAAAATAATTTAATAAATTGCACACAAAACGCCAAGTGCCAAAGAGTGGCCATCATCCCAGGCAACTGAGGGCGCAAAAGGTAGCAAATGTTCACGCCCCTGTGACCTTGAGTGCACCCTCGAGCCTCAAAGAGTGCAGACAGGGCAGCTGACTGAGCCTATTACTAAATTAATAATCCCCAACAGCAACAACATCCACAATAAAAGCAACGTTGGCAACCAAAGCAACCACGTTGACTTGGCCCAGAGGCAAACTCCGTGGCGCATGAAACTGTAAAAATTATTACACAAAAGGCAGACAAGGACATTCCCGGAATCCTTTCTGGCCTGGCAACCAGAAAGCAAGATACGTTGTCATTGTTCTTGTTTGTGTTGCTTCAGTGTCCTTGACAAGGAAAAGAAGCAGCTAATCCGGCAAAATAATTCAATTGATATTTAGTGAAGTGACGGGGAACCTCCTCTGAAATGTTAAGGGTTCAGGCTTTTATACCCGTTACTCGTAGAGTAAAAAGGGTATACTAAAGTCGTGCAAATGTATGTAACACGCAGAAGGAAGCATCTCCGATATCATAGTGTATATATATTCATCCTCAGCATCAACAGCCGAGTCGATATAGCCAGGACCGTCTAGAGCTAGCTAGAGCAAGCAAATTTTAGATGTAAGCTATTATAGTCTGCAGGCAGATCAAGTTTGTTTCAAATTTTGGAAAGGCCCCCTCCCGCCCCCGCAATAAAAAATGTTGAATCTCCTACAATTTGTAAGCTATCGAGCTCACATTTTGCAGTATAGTGCAATATGTACAATCTCACATCTGAGCCGCATGAGGTTATTAAACACTAGTTGCCTTGAGTAACGGGTATTTCGAAGTCGGGCAGGGCCGACTTTAACTTACGCTCTCGTTTTTTTATAATTTGCGTATTCTGATTTCCAGATTTGATGAAAGATAATAAATATACTTGGCCAAAACGTAGACTTCGGAAAACAACTGCGAGTTCCAGCTATTTCGAACAGGTGCGCTACTGTCTCTGCAAGTCGCTGATCTAATCGCTTTGCAGGTAATCTCTTAGTATCTAAATCTATTTGTCCATTGCAAATGTTTTGTTTTTCTTTTTTCCTGCCTGTTGTTGTAGTTGGGGTGAATGTTGTACATGACATTTACAACACTTTGGGGGCTAAAAGTCAATCTGGTTATTGTCTGGCAAGCGCATTTGAGAGGCCATAAAAATGTTTTTGCCAGGAAATGCTACTGTCAGTTTTGTAGAGGAATAGCTAGGGCTAGAGTGGGCGTTGTGTAGTCTGCCTGTCAGAAATCAGAAATTATACTTTTTCTGCAGGTAAATATTTACACCTGGCATTATCTGCGTGCACACATAATTACAAGCCCAAATTCAATATTTACTCAAAATATGTTGAAAAATACAACAGCAACAAGAGCTTCAACAATGCTTTGGGTAGTTCTCGTTTGCCTAGGCTCATGGCATTGTTCTTGTCTGTCCAATAGCCTCAGGCTTTTGGTGGGGTCTTCTCTCAGTCTGTTTTAGCTCTGTGCAAATAGTTTGCGGCATTGTGGCTGCTGCTGATGTTGGGTAATTGTTGATTTTATAAGTGGCTTGGCACTTCTGAGTGGTTGACTGACTGTCTGACTAGCTGGGTACGCAGCTGTTGGGAATTTTTGTTTTGTGCGTGCTTTGCCAGAGGGAAGAAAAAACAATGCCCAAAGCCGACGAATGACCAAAAGCTGAAACGAAATAAGTCAACACTGCTGCTGGTATCGGGCAGAGAATTTGGACAGGACAGAGAAACACCCGGAGTGTTTGAGTGTTGAAGAGTCTTTGAGGTTTTTATAAGGAATTTTTCTTTAGAAATTTTATTTACTTTGGAAAACTAATGATTTTCGTGCCAGTGTTTAGGCGTATCTCTTGCTAATGGAAAACCATTCAGAAAGATCCGTCACTCAAAAAAAAAACTAGTACTTTGTACCTAAATTTACTCAGTAAAATAGATATATGTGCATACTATCATCCTTTGGAAATGAAAATCAGCACCGTTGGATGATTTAAAGGATATTGGAAAGACATCCAGTCCAAATGGAACTTTTGTTTTGGAAAGGAACTTAGCTTTTAATGTAATCTGGAGATAACTTAAATATAAAATTGGGTTGCCCTTTAACTGTTCTAATAACTGCAACCGCTTGGCATTGAATATGCAAAGTTTTGTAAGACTTTCAAATCAATTTTTTCCCACACCTATACAATTGCTTCTTTTAGGTGTTTCGTACTGCTAACGGATCTAATGCCGGCCACTGTGACAACGGAATATTGTGGGATTTGGGATTATCTTGTCGAAAAATCCAATTTTCACCATGAAACTCTTCAACAATTATGATAAGCTGACTTTTCAGAGACTCGTCATACATTTGGGCATTCATACAGCCCCTGGCTCGAAACAAATTGTCGACTTGCCTATAGCACTGAAGGTAGCCCATGCCATAAGAGAAGGGCTGATTTTTCCAATTCCCAAATTCTTGATTTAGTAATTTAAGTACAATTTTTATAATATTTTTGATCAGGTGTAATGGTTTTAAGTCAACCCCGAAGTCTTATAAAGTCTAAGGTCGATACATTTTAAGTAATTGGAGTCAAAGTACAAAGTTTTCTTTGGATTAGGCCAATAAAATTCTCAAACTATTTCCAATATATTTGGAAAATAAGGCTCTTTACTGAACCCAAAAAAACCCAAAAAAGATGGTTTTACCTTAGTTCAGAAGTCTACCTTCAGCACATTAGAAAAGTGTAAGAACAAGTTAGGAATTTCTGAGAACAGATTGGCATAAAAAAGTTGGCATTTTCCATTGCAAACATCTTGGAGCTGCACTCAGTCCAAGATATTCTGTAGTTGAACTGAGAGCTGCCTTTTCTTACATTTTCCGGCTGTTCTGGATTCAAGAACGATAGTTCTCTTTTCAATCTTCAAGCTTGGCTTCGGAGTTTGAGCCCCTGAGCGAACCATTTACTTATTTGAAAAACCTGACTATCGCATAGACTTTGCGAATCCAGAGCAATGCATTTCCTTATGGTTGACACCATGTCTTTTGTTTGCATTCCATTTGCAATTCACAACCATGGTAAATGTCACATTTTACTTACAACTAACTGGCCCATTACCTTTGGCCAGGACATTTTTGGGCTGCTGGCTTTCATGGCCCGCTGGCCATGGACTCGGACGCTGACTCCGTCACTGTATTTACTTGTACCCCAGCATTGTCATTGTCCACCAACAGCAGCAGCTGCTGCTGCTCACTTCCACATTGCGTGTTTGGCTTTCTGTTGTTGCAGTTGTGTGCTTAAAAATGTTTGTCTGCCAGGCGCCTGAAACAAGCTGGCCGGATGGTCGTTCGCCTCCCCCCTGCTTCAAATTTTTGAGCTTGCTGCAAAAAGATAACCCAGAGCCAGCCAACCAACCAGTAGAAGGGGGCCAACATGAATACCACTTTTTGTTTCGCTTCCGCCTCCATTTGCCGTGTGCAGTTTGCTCAGTTTTTGACTTTGGCTATTTCTTGAAAAGAATGTCGCAATCAAATCTAGGGGGCACGAGGCCGTTTGTCCAGTAAATCAATAATTGTTGCGCAAGCATTTGTCAGTTGTTTGCTCAAGTGCTAAATGGCTGCAGAACTCACGTTGGCGGGGGGTGGGACACAAATGTGACCTGGTCAAAGTGACGCGAGGCCGCCCACTGAGCACCACAGAGGCCTATAAATCATAAATCTCAAACGGCAGCTGGAGATCAGCGAGTTAAAGCGCCCCGCCAGGCATCAAAAGAATGCGGAATAGTTTTTAGCAAGTCGAGTAGAGAGTCGTCCAGCGCTTCAAATTGATTTCAGTTTTCCACCCGCCCGCCTGCCAGCCTGCCTGCCTTTCATCGCGTAGGTTGCATCAGCAGTTAGCTGACTATTCGACTGACTGACGGTTTGTCTGCCTATTCACTCTTCAGCCAGAGGTGTGCTCTGTGGCCTGTGCAATGTGTTTATTTTTCTACTTTTAGGCATTTGTTGCCAACTTATTTGTTGTTGACTTTGGGTACAACGCCCACCACACAAATTTGTCTTTGATGATCAAAACTGTGGGAAATTCTTATGTGACAGAGTTCAAAGTATTATTGTATATTAAGATTGTTATTTATAAAAATCGAACAGAAAAATGCTTGACGATTAATCTAAAGATCAATTACCAGATATTGAACTGATAAGTACACTTTGATTTTACTTAAACAAATAGAAAGCGTTTACGTCGATAAGACATTCTTAGCTGGGAGTTTTAAGTGCAGATTCGTGTAAGGTTAATTCGCATTTGCCAACTTCTACTTAAGTTAAGTGCTGATCTTGATTTAGGTTGTACTGAATTCAAAAATTGAATGGAAACATTTTAAAGCAAGCATTCTCTTCTCTGATTAAGTCGTGCAAATGTATGTAACAGGCAGAAGGAAGCATCTCCGATCTCATAAAGTATATATATTCTTTATCAGCATCAACAGCCGAGTCGATATAGCCGTCCGTCCGTCTGTATGAACACCTAGATCTCAGAGACTAGAAGAGCTAGAGCGACAAAATTTTAGATGTAAGCTAGTATAGTCTGCAGGCAGATCAAGTTTGTTTCAAATTTTGGCCACGCCACCTCCCGCCCCAGCAATAAAATATGTTGAATATCTCCTACAATTTGTAAGCTATCGAGCTCAGTATATACAATCTCACAAATTTTCATAAAGATCGGATAATAAATGGCAGAGTTAAAAAAACGTTGCATACTGAGCAGAGACCTGCAACGAGCCTCTAATTTTCGATCACACATTGAGTCAGAACGATCAAGCTCTCTGCGACGCACGAGTAAAAGCAGAACAAGCGCGATAAAGCTTTTGTCGAACTAAGCAATTACGATCGCTGCCCGCTGCTGGACGAGTACAAGCAAGCCTTACGCCAGCCACAGGCAAGCCTTTTCGATCAACACTCGCGCTTACTCGGCTTGTTGACGGCGAGCCTCCATAAGCTTTTTATGCAATTGTTGTGTTTCAAAAACTGAAGAACAACAGCATGCTACAAGACGAAAAGAGAGGACCGTGTGCAAAATAGAAATGCGATATAAAGGCTGATATGCTATCTCTTTTTCTCTCGCAAGCTGTTGTTTTTGGGATGCTTGTATCGATTGTGTACAAGCTTTGATCGTCACGACTCGCGTCAGAATTTGACTTCGGCAACAAGTACTGGCGATCACTTGCGACCGAAGCTACGAGTCAACGCGAGTATTTGTGCCGAGCAAGCTTTACTCATGACAGCTCGCAGCAGAACTTACATTTCGGCAACTAGTACTGGCGATCACTCGCGACCGAAGCTACGAGTCAACGCGATCAATGATCGTCAATACTCGAGCGCTTTTGTGTTTTTTATTTTGTGTATGCAAAATGAACAAGCCCAACAAGCAGCGTTCGCTGAGTTTACTTAGATCGCATTTGAAGCATAGGTGAGCGAGTGCACTCGTGACGGCTCGTTGCAGTTCTCTGATACTGAGGTTATTAAACACTAATTGCCTTGAGTAACAGGTGTTTCGAAGTCGGGCAGGGCCGAATTAAACTTACGCTCTCGCTTAAATTAGTATCTGTTTCTGAGAAGAGATTGAGGCGAGCGAGCGTGTGTCAAAATTAAAACTCGTGCGTGATCGTTCGTGAAATTGAAAGGCTGATAAAAGAGTGCGTAGACCATTCCTAGAATCATAAGTAGAGATGGACGTGAACGACTGCTTACGTGCCAATACAAAAGCAAAACCCGTAGGCTTCTATGCCTTCCAACTAGAAAATAACAAACAAGACAGCTTGAAAATGTTGACGCGTACATCGGACCAGAGCGTTTGACTTGGCCGAAAAATTCTCCCAATCTAAACCCTATCAAATACTATCACCTAAGGGTAGTTTCAACCCTGGCAAACATTTTTTGGTGCTTAAGAATACTTTAAGGGTGTTGAGAACATTCTGAAAAAATTTCACGCAGATCCGAATAGTCGTATTTTTGTGAAGAAAATTCTAAATTTATGCACAACGAGAAAGCTAAGCTAACTTCGTCTGTGTCTAAGTTTTTATACCCTTGCAAATGCTCGCTTAAATATGCTCGTTCATACGGACAGACAGACATGACTCGGCTGTTGATGCTGATCAAGAATATATATACTTTATAGGGTCGGAGATGCTTCCTTTTGGCTGTTACCTACTTTTGCACAAACTTAATACATATAATCTATGTACCTACGGTGCAGAGTGTAAAAATAAATTGTTCTTTATGCGGAACCTTATAAAAAAAATCGTTCACAAAAATGAATTTCTCCTCTCTCCTCTCGGACTTTGGTGTGTCTTAAGTTTCCATTGAAATTTATAAGAATTACGTTTAAGTTCAATTCTCAGAATTGTTGATTGCAATTAGCAACCATCAAATCTCATCAAATAATGTACACTCTGCTAAGGTTATATGATATGCGAAGAACCAATGGGGGAGGCCAGAACACACTCACCTGATGTAGGCCACTTCATTGTTGTTTGTTAGGCGACGCCAGCCTGGAGCCAAATTTCCATTGTAGCTGGTGTTGTGCCTGATGTTGATGTTGTTGTTGGCCTGATTGTTGGTTTTGGCCACATTCTTAGCATAAAGCTGATTGTTCTGACTCATTTGACGCGATGCAATTGTTGCTGGCATGCAATGCGTAGCTACAGCAGCAGCAGGACCAGGAACAGCAGCAGCAACTGTTGCTGCTGTTGTGGATTTTACAGGTAGCTTTATTTGCGCCTGACGCTGTTTCGCTTGCTGTTGTTGTTGGAGCAGTAACTGTGGGCTGCTTGTGGGACAGACAAATACGTGCTGGCTATTACGCTGCTGTTGCTGGTGTTGCAGATGGGTTGCTTGCATCATGTTGCCATTGCCATTTACCAATCCAGCTGCTAATATTGGTTGTTGTTGCTGATGTTGGGGCTGCATGGTTGCATTTGTAACGACCCGCGATACAAATTTTGTTTGTTGCTGCTGTTGGAAATATTGATGATGCTGCTGCTGCTGCTGTTGCATTGGCAACATTTGCTGGTGTTGCTTGAACATGCTGATTTGCTGGTGATGCTGGTGCTGGTGCTGCTGCTGCTGTTCCATCTCGCCAGCAATTGCGTCCACATTAGCAACAATATTCAATTTATGTTGCTGCTGTTGCTGGCCAGCGGATGCGGCAGCCATGTTGGCGAGTGAACAAGCAGCCGTTGAATAAAGCTCCTCACTTTAGGGGCTGCAAAAACGGCAAAAGTATTATAAATGTTTAGTTAGTTTAGAGAAACTAGGTGAATGTAAACATAGTATAGGTCGACACAATATAAAAAACAAGTGAGAAAGTCGGTCAAGTCCGATTATAATTTACTCTGTACCAACGGAAATATATGCTCAGCCTGAGTTTTTAATCATTATTAGCAAGTGCAAGTGCCAAAAATGTAAAAGGATATTTTTCACAACCCCAAATGATAACCAGATGACACCAAATCTTTAAAATAACAGTGCAATTGTCTTAAAAAACAAAAATTTTCTAAAAAGCAACTTTAGTTTTAATAATTATAAGTTGGACCATTCGAAAATAAATATCCCATTCTTTTTTGATTTTCTTTATGACATCATGGAAATGCCCATATACATAGTCAAATACATTCACAACTATACGATATCATAATCCTAATCCTTGCCTGCATGATTAGGTCACACATCATTTTTTGACGTTTTAAACTACGTCTGAAGTAATGAACTATTAACTGACCTATAACAACTTATTGGGCAGAATGCTTGAAATAAATTCGGAATGGACTATTAAGGGAATGGGACAATGCGAAAGGAACATCATCAGATTTGGCTTAACCAATGGTACATAGATTGTATTAAGTTTGAGATTTAAGATTTTAGAGAGCAAAAGTCAATCCAATCTTTGGGCCCTTTAAAAAAAAAAAAATTGATGAAACTTAACTACGGCTCCTCTGAAGTTTGTATACCCTTGCAGCACGTTTTTTAACTAATTTGAATGACATATCCTCTGAAAACAAACAAGTTTTCCTAACAATAAATACTTTTCTGACTCTACTTTTCTATGACATCCATACTATAATGATGTCCGATTTTGACCAAATTTTGCAGAATTATGGAGAAGCATAGAAAACTAGTAAATACTGAGTTTGGAGACGTTTGCATTAAAAGCAAAAAAGTTTTTCTCTCTGGAACTAGTTTTTCGACCGATCGTTCCTATGGCAGTTATATGTTATAGTCATCCGATCCGGTTCCGACAAATGTGCAGCGTATTTGTACCAGAAGATTTCGTGCAAAGTTTGGTGGCGACAGCTTTAAAACTGACGGAGGAGATAGCATAGAAACAGACGGACAGACGGACATGGCTATATCTACTCAGCTCGTCATGCTGATCAAGAATATATATACTTTATGTGGTCGGAAATGCTTCCTTCTATGCGTTACAAACAGTTTTATGACTTGAATCGATTTCCTCTAGCCAATGATACTTATTAATTTGGGAATTTGAATCGTATTCCTAGTTTGGATGTGGACATAGCGAGTGATCAAGTCTGTAAAATTTGCTCAAACCCAATGGTTCAATTGAATTTAAAACTCATAACACGAGACAAACATGCCTTTTATGCCTATGCCTATGTGTTTTTTGAATTGGTTTGATAAATCATAATTTTGTCCAACTTGTCAGCATTAGTCACAGAAAATAGTTCTGTAGAAGTTATTTCAGAACAAGTTACAGATATAACATATATATATACCGATAGCGGGATCAAACTCCACAGATAGGATTTTGTTATTCACTGCCCAGAATAAGAAACAGAAAAAACACAGCAGCCAAACAAACGAGTTCTTAGATCTTTATGATCCAATTTCCGCAAATACCAATAATAATAGTAACGGGTTTTCCAGTTCTGCTTCTGGGGAAAACCCAAACCAAGATACATGTTTAATAGAGCAGCAAATCTTGTCGCAAGTAGAAAATAGTGAGTTCGCAAACGAGTCAAATGCATTTCATGATTCAAAACTTTCACGTCAAATTTCTAGATTGGCACCAGCCAAATCTGGGCGGATCTCTGCACTGACTAATGTCATAATCAACGAACCTGATTGGGGAAAAGGAACTAGAAGAGCTTCCTCGTTACACCTGAATAGAGATGCTTCTCCTTTCGTACCTTTGGACTGTCGAAACAATCATTATGCGTCTGAGAGGAATTGCAATTTCAAACTAAATCCCGATGTTGGTAAAGTAGATTAACGCTAATGGAGCTGATTTTCTCTGATGTTTTTGTCCACTTGCTCCCAAACTCACGTTTTTTGCCCACCACTGCTACGTCTGTAAGTATATTCTTGATAAGCACCTTCAACAGCCGAGTCGATTTAGCCCTGCAGCATCCAAATTCATACTGGGCTTACACTTTCGTTGGTACAGAGTAAAAAACATTCTGCTTTGCCCTACTTTCTTACTTGATTTGAGTTATTAGACAGACTCCCGAACTCAAATTTCGGGCCCACTGCTGGTTTAATTTATTTCAAAATTTTTTCTTTTCCGGCCAGTGTGCAATGCACACTGTGCATTAACATGATCAGTTTAAAACCCTTCTATTAAATTCTTAAATATAAATGAACATCGTGTTATAGCCGCTGTATAAACGCCAAGAGCTTACAATTTGTAGGCTATTTATCTGATCGCATATTTTCTGGTTCATTTTATTTTTGGTTCAGAATGTTTTTGCTGCTTACCTTTTGGCGTAAGTTTCGTTTTGCTCATTTGTCAGCATATTCAATTAATTTTAAATTATTGTGTAAACGAGACGCGGACATGTCATGTTCGTGATGTGGTTGTTGTTGCTCGTTCTTAAGCACTTAATTTCACTTTTTTTTTAATTGTAATTTTATTTATATTTTCTGCTGGGCTATAATAGAGGCGACAACGAGACATTTTTATTTTTGCGTTGTGTTATGGTTGTTGTTGGTATTGTTGTTGCTTCATGACTTCATTTGGAATTCAGAAAACGAATCGTCGCATAGTCCGAAGAGCCAAAGAGCAGAGAGGCAAAAGTAAGTAACGCAGCGTAAAAGTAGGTGAATGGAGCATGAAGACAAGCAGAGCGACATGGGGAGGGGGAAGGTGCATTCACTCTCTCACAAAAAATTATAAAATTTTTTGACATGTGTGTGTGTGTGTGTGTATTAAATAGCTCATTTAAAGCAACGCGTGTTTTATAATTAATGCAGTGGACACCACCTGCCCTCCACGACGAGTTCTGCTCTAATGATCAACATACAAACACACACTCACCCACACACAGTCAGCAGCTGTTTGCCTTGGGCAATGGGATGAAAATGAATTGTTGGTTGGCTAGGAAAAGCGATTTGTATTGGTATTGGGCAATCTCACACACACACACTCGCATATACACGCACTCTTTGGTTAAGGGGGAGTGGGGGTAAATAACGCGTGCCTATGCTTTTTAATATGTACAAAGTGACCTCAATACACATTGCACACACAGCAACCACAGACACTCAGGCCTAGTTATCTTTATTTCTCATTTGCTTTTTGTGTTTTCTATTTATTTACACTTTTGCAACACATTTGTATGGCAATTAAAAATATGAATTAATTACAACAATTTTTATTCACGCAACACGAATCTCTCTCTCTCCCTCTCTCTCTCTCTCTCACTCTCTTTTTTTGATTGACTTTTTGTTCACTTCTTCTTGTGGACACTTGGAATTTCCACTCAATTCACTGACATTTTTTCTTACACCTAATTACAATTAACTTTTGTTTTGGAATTTTGGAATCTTTTATTTGACCCTTTCGACTGGTCCAAAATTACAAAAAAACTATTATTTTACACGGCGAGAAAATCGTTGCTTCTTTCGGGCACAGCGACGGCGACTGACTTGCCGCTGCGCCAGTGTGGCAGCGTAATTATATAGTATCGATATATGTTTATATCGATAGTGGGTATCGATAGAAGTCGATTGCTGTATTCTGTAATAGTCCGTTTCTACTACAGCTGCGTCCGCGTCCACGTCCAATTATCGAAGAATGCTTGTTGAACTGAAATTAAAAAAAAATTGGCCTTCATGGCCAAGGAGGGCTTGAGCGGTTCAGAAGAAAAGGTTAAGTCCCCTTTGAACGCTGGTTCTGCCAACCGATTTTTCATACTTATACGATGAGTATCGATAAGAATATATATCGATTGAACAGTTTGATAACAAAATCAGCTAAATTGTATATTTAAATATTGTTGAATTCATATTTTTTTTTTTCAAATTCTGTCCAAAAAGTACAGGTAGAGAATCAATTGCTTGCAAATAGTATAGTGTTAAATAACGTCACACGAAAACTGGACTGAGAAACCAATTTATAACATACAAACTATCCTCCCAATCGATCAATATTCTGCTAATAAACCAAGGTCAGGAATTATGAGAGGAGGCTGCAGGATGCTGTGACTGCGCTTTAACCCGCTCAAATTGTGTGATTTTCTAATGAACAATTGTCTGGAGCGGCTGATATTGAAGTCGGTGTCAGTGAAGTATCAGGAGACCAGCTTGGTATGCACTTTTAAAAAGATATTGCAGTGTTAGTCGACCAAGGAGGATCCCAAGCTGTGTCCCATCAGACCTTGAGTGCCATCAAGAGATGATCATATGAATGGTCGGGCAGGGGAAAAGGTTCTTAGAAATAAATAATTTAGTATTGGAAAAATAATTCGATTTCTGTTTAAAAATCTTGGAATGTTACGTTCTGCACTCAGTTTGAATTTTTTAGTAAGCCATGTTTTTTCACTTGGTTCACAGTTTTAGGTAAACAAAATTATGCCAATGGGTACATTTCCCATAGCAAAACTAGCCCTTTTGGGTGTCAAGCACATAAGCAAGCCGGTTGGCAATCTGATCAAGCGCCTGGCAACAAAAAACCAATTCTTTAGAGCTTATATAGTAACGCCCCCGGCACAGGGTAAGTAGAATGCTAAGCTAGTTCCGAACTTGCTGTTAAGGATCCTTGTCCATAGCTTACAACATAATTGAAGTGCGCTCCAAAATGTATATGCTGGGCATCAGGCAGCCAAAATTTGTTCCACCTCTTACCAAAGCCATGGCCATAGAAACGGGAGGTGATATGCTGGGGGAATTTATTATACTTGCCATTTGCGTCACTCTGGTTATGATGGAGTTCTCCAGGTGGGTATAGTTTATTTAATTACAAAGTGCTACAACTTGAATGATCCTGCTTGTTAGGCAATCACGGAACGAGAGACGCAAATATGAGAACTACAAGCAGCAGCGGGAGGATCTGGACGAAAGGATTATTGTTCTAAATGAACGCCTCACCGAACAGAACACAGAGATCAAGAATCTTAAAGCCAAACTTAGTCCCTATAATTCAGGTCCCGATCAGGAGTGCTATTAAATTTAGGGAGATCACAATTGTCTGGACATTAAACCTAACACTTTCGGCTTACGTATTTCCCCTTACCAAAATTGACCACTGAGTTGGAACCCAATCTACTGGGAGAGGTTTTAGTGATGTTGTTTGGCATACATCTCATTTAATAAGTGTAATAAAACTAAGCCATTTTCCATAGTTAAGCTTCAAAAGAAACTTGAGACAATGGGCGTTTTCAGCAGATAGATCCGACTTACGATAGCTGATTTATGATTTGCGCTTGCTGATGATTCTCTGCTGAATGTCACTGTTTGCTAAGTTCTGGCATTAATACATTTTGTCAATTTATTTCATGCACAATTTTAAAGGGCATTTAACGCTGTCAGTTTATTTTCAGTTTTGGGGCAAAGAGCTGGCCGAACAGTCAGTGAACTGTCTCTCCGTTGTATGATTCTATCTCAGCAAACATTATTGTCATATTTACCAATATCAATCGGCAATCACTGTATTCAGCAGGTAAAATCGGTAATAGTAAACCGGATTTATCTGCTGAAAACGCCCAATGATTTGGTTTTAAATATATACATATAATCAAAGAAAGATTTGGTTACAACCATAAGCCCCTCGACCGTGTTAAAAGAATATGGAACTAGGATAGTATCAATAATAGAATAATCTGAATATTGAATTTATATATGGACGTTTTTGAAACCATAGGGATCGTTACCTAAACCTTAACATAATCCATAGTGAACTTTGTCGTTTACGACTCGCTTGAATGATAAATGAATTAAATAAAAATAAGAAATTTTAAGAAGACATCAATGGTCGAAATTTTTTAAAGTTTGATTGAAAGGCGACGTTTTGAAGAACAAGATCGTTGAAAGTATAATAGCAAGAATTATTTCCATCGGTCAATTGGTATTGATGAAAGCCAAAAAATCGAATTTAGTCAATATAACGAGAAGCATAAGCTAAATTAGTCTGTGCCGTGTATACGAATCATTGTTTTTGCTTTTTCCATTGATATATGTATTATATGTGCTAGATGCAATGATGATACCAAGCTTTAATGTGTCAAACATCCGATACCATAAGTTATCGAAGAAGTTTCTAATTAGAGTAACGGCTATCATGCCAACAACCAGCTGTATTTAGCATACGGTATTTTTGGCCTTGGCCACTTACGGCCACACTACAAATATATTTTGTAATAAATTAAAAATAAGTTGCAATGGTTATTGGTATTTTCCCGGCAGCCAAATTGGGCGTTTTGGCCATCAAGCAGGTCAGCAAGCCCATTGCCAATGTGATCAAGGCCAATGCCAAGTCCAGTCCCTTCTTCAGAAAGTACATCTGCATGCCACCGGCCCAGTGTAAGTGCTCACCTAATCCACGAGTTTGCCTAATCATTTGATGCACACTTTCCAGTCTACAATTGGGTAGAGGTGAAGACCAAGATGTGGGCTCTAAATCTGGGCAGGCCGGTTAATGTGCCACCTTTAAATGAAGCCATGGCCATTGAGCTGGGCGCAAATCTGCTGGGAGAGTTTATCATTTTTACGATAGGAGCCGGTCTGCTGATATTCGAGTACTCCCGGTAGGTATCAGGTGACAACTAAGCAACAGCTTTTTTAATCTACCAATCTGTAGCCAAACCATCAAGGAGAACAAGAAGAATGAAAGCATGCAGATGGAGAAGATGCAGCTGACCAACACACTGACTGAAATGAATTTTCGTCTGGAGCGTCAGGATGCACAGATAAGGGAAATGACACGAGTGCTGGCAGATTTGGGTAGGGATTCCTTTAAGGAGCAGCTAAACAAAAACTTAATTAATCTCTCAACAGATTCACGCAACATCTTTCGCTGGCACAAAGAGCCGCTGCAGGAGTATGTGCCCTTCGATCCCAGCACCCCAGACCAGAGTGCTAGTGCACGACTACCCAAATCGTTTGAGGGCTTCTATGATCCAACGGGTGGCTTGGCTTTTCGTGCCTTAAATTTTCTGGAAACACAAATATTTGTTGATGGACGCCAGCACAAGCAAAAGGAGGCTCTCAAACACATTGACGAGGCGGACACCGTATGGGAGCATTCAATTAGAGAGGCTTCGTCCAAGTTGTCGACGCAATGACAACAAAGTCGACAATTGCAGCAGGATGTGTTATTGCTTATGTTTGCTTTGGCCCTGGAGGAGCAGTAGTAATTGTTACAAATCGCCTTTTTGTATGTACATACATTTCACTCATCATCAACCTAGCTGGCTGCCAGTTGGCTTCGGATCTTAAGTATAAAGTCAATAGTTGTAATTGATTAGGGGTATTCAGGCAGCTGATTTAATGAAGATATGATAAACCAAATAAGCTGCCTGATTACCTCCAATTCTACTAAATTTTTTAGTTGTATTTATTAATTTTTATTGTTACCGAAAAAATAACTAAAGAACAAGATATAATTTACTCCTGGTGTATGAACATCTGCAGCTGTCTTAGCTCGTCTCCGGGCTGAACCAGTTCTCCCAAGTAGTCATAGAAGCAGGAGCTAATGTTGTACAAACTGCGACGCACCGCTCCACGCAGTAGACTAAAACTGCCACTGGGCTGGCTCTTAAGATTGGCCACAGCATTGCTTAGCTTATCCAGTTGATTCCTCAAACGATTTAGCGATTTGATAATGGCAGGCAAATCATTTTGGACCACACCATATCGATCCTCCTTGAGTGAGGCCACGCATATTTGAGCCAGGCCCTGGCTAAGCCATACAATGGGTAGCGAGTTAGCGAGCAAGAAACCAGTTTTGGCCCCCTCGGGTTCGCTGAACAAATAGACTATGCCGGGTATGCGCTGCATCAGACGCTGTATGCCCTGCTCCAGTTGCAGGGAGGCGCGTTCACACCAATTGGGCATGTGCCTTACGCTGTCCATCTTGGGTTGGTTGGGCTCAGGTGGCGATACTATCGGACGTATGCCATGGAAGTGATTATATTGACGCAGCAGCACCTTCTCGGCCATTAAAGAGGCATTGGTGCTGTCGGTTGCCTGGCTGCCACCCTTCATTACTGTCATCTGTTGCATGGATTCGCTAAGCTCATCGCTGAAGCTGTCAATTAAAGCAAGAGATTGATCACAGAGCGAACGCCAGTTGGCTGGACGATTTCCTGGTTCGGTTAGCTGAAAGATTTCGATGCGTTGTTTACAGTCCTTGCGTTGAGCCAACTTGTACAGGAAATGCGCAGCCAGACATTGAACCACATAAACATTGTAGACACCCAGTGCATTTACTAGTGTAACCTCCTGATCCTGTGCAAAAGCAGCACGATTTTTGGGCACCACTAGAGGCAAGTCCTCAGACAGCAACATCACATAGAAGCGTTGCATCAAATGCATGTTGCTCAAGATCTGGGCGGTGAGGAGCCAGGCATAGAATAGCAAGCGCACTTGAATGACTACACCAAAGAAACCCTCCAGACGCTCATCCGTATTCACGCCCAGCATATGGCTTAGTTTGAGAGCAAACAGAGCGCCGCCCAGCCAAAAGATCAAGGTATAAGTAAGTGTGGGCAGTAGAGAGCGGGTCAGAGATCTTAGAAGAGTGCCATATAGCAGCTCACGCAACTTATCGCTACGGGATTGCTCTACTATGGGAAACTCAATGGTGGGCTGCTGCCTCAGGTGAACGGCGACAAAGTAATAGCAGCCAGCCGAAATGCCCATTCCCAAGAGAAATACATGATTCGCACTCAGGCAGTCCTGACCATAGCATTTGTACAGCAGTTGCCTACAAAGGAAGCAGACTTATTAATACAACGGGAAGAGTCACTTGGACATTGCACCTCACCTGTAATCTGTGTGCAAATAGCCAGTATACAGCCAGGCAGTGAGGTAGCCCACCATTAAGTGTGCTCCCAGGAACAACAGCTTGCGCGGTCCATGACTCAACAGCCATCGGTAGCGGCTGGCACAGTACCGCCTCTCCACCAAATGCTCCTGGCACAGTATAATCCCATACACTACAATTGAACCTATCAATGGTATGCTGGCGAACCAGGTGTAGAGGCTGCACACCAAGCTCAGGGTGCTCGTCACCCAGTTGAACGGATGCCAGAACTGGAAGTTGACGAACAGCAGAAAAACGGTCAGCAGCAGGAATTGAATGGCCACGCTGAGCAGGACGGCGCGCAAGCAGCGGCCCAAAAGCAACAGTTTGCACGCATCGCTGGAGGTGGCCGCCGACATTTGGAGTAAGAAATCGCAACAACAGTTAATTTAATGATTTCAAAGAAATTCGACGCAAATATTCGCACATTGGTGCGCGCGTTTTTTTGTTGTAGCTAGAGGTGGTCAACTTGTCGATAGCTCATGCGAGAGAAAAGTATCGATCAGCTAGTGCAACCGAGTTAAATCAAGTAACGGCTTATTAAATTCAAATCAAATTGGGAAAATATATAAACAAGTGTAAATGTATTCAGAAAAATGTTTGCTTTGTTAAAGTCAAACCTAATAGGCTATTTACAAGGGTATTACACTAGGATTGCGTTTTGCGTTAATAGTCAACATTCAGCTTTTTTTGTATGGGGATTGAAGTGTTCCCAAAACTTTTAGCTTCTGACATTATAATATAGTTTGCGGAATAAAGTTTACCAAAAACACCAACACCATTCAAGTTTTACACCGACCCAAAATTTGATGTTCCCATGGAAATGGCAAACTTGATATAAAACTTAAAAAAAAATCGTATGGAAGGTTCGTGGTAACTCAAAAAAGTAAGTTTGATTCCTACGACCCGAAATAGGTGGGATCTGTCGAGTTTGGCCATGTCTTTCTTTTCGACTTGCACAGTGCACACTGGCCGGAATTTTGGCATAAAGTTAAAAAAAATGTTAGAATAAAAAAAAACCTAATTGCTGCAATGGAATAATTAGAGGCTCATACATTTTTTTGTGCATCCTTGGAAATTTGCCACTGCCCTAAAAGCGACCATTTTTTCAAGAAAAATGTTATCGCTCTGCTGCCGCCGGACCACGTGCATTTTGTAACAATAATTACAGATAATTATTCATTGAACAAATTCAAAAGCTTCAAAAGTGTATTGAAGGTGGACGCAGGGAGCACTCAATAAGTGATTTTATCTTTGGATCGATTAGTGCAAGTCTAAAACTTTTGACAAAACAGCAAATTAGAAAAAAAAATACAAAATGCAAAAAAAAAACAAAAATTTGTACGGTACGGTGGGCATGGTCGGATCGGTCCAAAATTTTGCTAGTTTCTTATATATGCCAGTACTATCAAATGTGCCAAGTTTCAGCACTCTAATAGGCTAATTACACTAGGAGTGCGTTATGTGTTAATAGCTAAAAATCGGCTTTTTTCTCATATGCGTTCATAACGCACTCCTAGTGTAATTAGCCTATAACTGTGCTCGTCTAGTTTATGCCAAAATTTAATGATTTCTACAGCCAATCCAAATGTTACTGTCTCAAATTCTAAAGCTAATCCAAATGTACTTGAACTGAGAACGCGATTTTTTCCTTTATATATTTACGAAAGAACATTTGTTTTAATTTTTATCAAAAAAGGTTAGTTTTTGAGAAGATTTAAGAATGTTGCTTGATTTATTTAAGCACTTCTAAGCGCAAAACATATTTCAAAATTTAAGTACAAAACACCATTGTATCCGTAACGATATGGATCTCTGAGTGCACCATAATTGGGTCATTCTTTTGTACTGCTGGAAGTTTCTTCGCAGTTGCCAACTTTCAAAATTAACGCTTTTAATATGCCTTAGTTTCTAGTATTTTTTTCTTCATTTTGCAACCCCCACCAGGGCTGCGGTATCCGACCTGACTGGAAAAAAGCACAAGGCCCAAATTGGCCAGCCGGCAAACGCTTAAAACTTTCCACTCGCGTAGTCGCAGAACAGATCGCTTGCCGAACGAAAGTCATCGACAAAACTGAACAGAAATCGTGTGTTGTTGGTGTATTCGCAGCCTGTGCATTTAAATTTGAATTAATTCCAAAACAGGAAGAGCCAATACAACTTTTTGTTAAACCCAAAACAGGTAAATACACCGATGTAAATATGTACTTGTACATGCGGAAAGGGCGTTTTTCGGTTTGCTGGCGAATAAATTAGCTTTTTTTGCGGTGATGCAAGCAAATTTCTCCACATTTCTTAGAGAATCAAATCTAGGCAAATTCCTCACATTTCAAACGTAGCTTCGCATAAAATTAAATGACATCGCATCACCTCCCGTCTTCACTGTGCCAATCGGACCAGAAAAATATGTAAAGGTGAAATAGAAGTCATTCCATACGTTGAGTGCGCACACAGTGAACCCGACAGACCCATACCGATACAAGTAAGCACGTTGTAGGGCAATGCAGCAATAATCTTTAAGGTTATAATGCTGTAAACTTTCAAATCGAACGACCTTATCGCTGGGGTACATACGTACAGGTGGTTGTGTTCGTATATACATATGACGCTAAAATGGGCCAATGGATGAGTAATACAAAGCAAACGGTTGCTGGCTATGCTTGCCGGCTGTTTTTCAGTTAGCTGAACTACTAGACTTGTACAATCCCAAACGTCCTTTTGGGGGACAAGTTCAAGGGCAAAAGCTGGTGCCGCTGACTCTGAGACCGGTAAATCGCTTTCACTTTCACCACTAGAACTTTTTCATGTACATGGATATGTATTGCTGTCCGATAAAAGCTGCCAAAGCTTTCACGCACGCTTTCTAAGCGTGCCACTCAAGCAAACACCCCCTCAAGTTTGGACGCCCACGCGCTTGCATAACGGGCGACATATAGAGCATTCGCTCTTTTTATGGAGGTCAACTGATGGCTGCAACGGGTGGCTCTATTGCGTCGTTTTTTAGCCGGCTGATAAGTCGAATTTCTATTGCAAACGCCGGAACAGCTGATGATCAGTTTTATTTTTTTGTTTACACTCGATGATTCATTGAACTCTGCTCTTAATCTATGTAACAGTGGGCTTCTTCTGAAAAATATTTCTTTTTAAATTTTTTTTAGCCGCTTTGGCCATTTTTAGGAATTTAATATACATCAGTTATAGTTATAATATTGTGTTTCTTACAGACTTTTTAAAATAAGCAAATAAAGGTAGGGATTCTGGTAACAAATTGGTTTATTTTCATACACGAAAAACCGACTCGGAATTCGGAATAGGGCCAATAAAATATTGTTAGGAATATACATAAAAAATTTTGAAATATTTATATATTATTTACTTAAAGTATCAATATTAACATTCATAATTAACATAATTAAATTTAAAACTTAAGGTCGGAATTCAGTTGATAGTTTGGCACGGGATAGACGAGGATTCGAGTTTTCTTTTCAGCGCCTATCTAGTATTTCCACCAACCCATGGCATTGGAATCAATTGGAAAAGATTCGTTCTGAGGACCTTTTATTATTAGTATTTATTTAAGACTAGCTATATATTTACTTGGCTATATGCTTGTATGTTCTTTTACAAAATCCGAAACATTATTAGATTTTTCGAATCGAGAGTCGAAGTCTGCAAACCCATTTCGCAACAGGAAAATATCTAACTCTAACCCTGTTCATAAGCAATCAGATTTATAATACATGACTCTAAACCACTTTTGAGACGGCGTAAACTGTTTCAAAGACAATTTAAAACCGAGAAAACATCTATCTCGATATTACCAATCTATACAGCGTATTTTGAGTTTACAGCTTAATCAGTTTCTAAGCCATGAGTCTGAATCACTGTTTAATCAGGTTTGGAACATATTTCTAACCTAGACAGTGAATCTTAAACTCAATTTCAAAGATATGGCTCTGAATACATTTTGATCCGGTTCAAGCTTGATTCATAGACCTGTTTTGACATATCCTTCTCCATGTCCATCATTTTCTTAGATATGGCTTTGAATCATTTCTGAACCGATTCACTCTGGATCGAAACCGATATTTACCTATTAAAAATACCCAACTACATATTACCAACCTACTGATCAAATTTCGACTACAGATATGATTCGAATTCCCCTTTGAATCGCTTTTGAATCGGCCAACAGGCGACATTGCCATAATTATTTGTTTTGTGGGGGTTTTAAGTCGCTCAGACTGAAAATCTAGTTTAATTTCTTTATTTTCACTTTTTGACAAATTATTTGTTTTTTTAGGCAGTTTTGGTCAAGACTTGTTTTCAATGAGGAAAGTTTACCCAGGACTCTGGCTACTACATTGATTCATAAAGTAATCAATTGATTAAATCAATATTTGTCTCTGATTGGGTTTATTTTAATTAGTGTTGAAATTTTCCAACTCCTGTCGAAAAATAAAAATGTTGAATTCCATCCACTGTGCGCCTTTTAACTTCAAAGCTTTGGTGCTCTGCTTTGGATAAAACTTTTTCCGCGTTGGCTTTTTAGGGGTGGCCTACCGGCCTGTTGCTCTGCTGTTTGGTGGCCATCCTCTCTCGGCTCAGAGAGCCAGACAGTCGTTGGCTGCTTTTTTACCGACTTTGTACGCTGCTGCAGAAGCTCGCCAAATTTTCCACTAGCCAAAAACCAAAAAAGTTCTGTGCGCCAGTCGCTGTCTTTGCCTCGTTCTCGTTGTTTGTCACTCGAAAGTGGGAAAACCTCCGGAGGAGCGCCTCAGATTCAAACATAAGAATTTTGGCCATTCCACGCGTAGCAGTTCATTGTGTTGTGCGTGTCTATAGAATCTGTCGGGGATTTCATCTGGTTCGAAACAAAATGGTTAACGTAACTATGTATGATGAGGCACCCAAACTTAAGGTATATGAGTTCGCCTGGAAACCACTGTCAATGTGGTTGTTGTTTTTTGTTGGTCCATAAAGATATGTATATATAATTACCAATTGGGTGGCCCGATATCAGTTGAAACTTTGAACAAATGAAAATTATGCAACTGACTCGGTTACGCTGCTGCAACGCCTTCCTCTCGGTTGTTTCGGTCCGCAAAACTGACCTTCGGCGTTGCAGCTTACCCGATGCGAAATTTTTCTTCCGCTTTCAAGGCGCAGAACACATAGCGGTAGGGGCTCTCTCAGTACCTTCCTCTCTCGTTCACTGCCACCCACGAATCGCCAGGCACTCTCTGGCGCTATGTAAACAGTTTGAATATCGATACAACAATAAACCGTTAGACGCTGTAGTCAGCATTAATTTGATTATGGGGCTTCTCCAATTTCATCCTCCCTTCACCCATTACAGCCCAACGAAGTACCACAAAATATGGCAGCCGAAGCTGATACCCAATTGGAGCACATGTGCCGCCTGCAGTTCGACTCGCCTGTGCCTCATGTTCGTCTCTCGGGCATTGTGTGCACCATTGGCCCGGCCTCGAGCAGCGTCGAGATGCTGGAGAAGATGATGGCAACCGGTATGAATATTGCACGCATGAACTTCTCGCACGGTTCGCATGAGTACCACGCAGCGACAGTGGCCAATGTGCGTCAGGCCGTCAAGAACTACTCGGCCAAGTTGGGTTACGAGCATCCCGTGGCCATTGCTTTGGATACCAAGGGACCCGAGATCCGTACTGGTCTGATCGCTGGTAGCGGCACAGCCGAAATTGAATTGAAGAAAGGTGAGACGATTAAACTGTGCACTAACAAGGATTACCTGGAGAAAGGCTCGCTGGAGGCCGTCTATGTGGATTACGAGAACATCGTGAATGTGGTTAAGCCCGGCAATCATGTCTTCGTCGATGATGGTCTCATTTCGCTGGTGGTGCGTGCAGTCTCCAAGGACACTGTCACCTGCGAGGTGGAGAACGGCGGCTCTTTGGGCTCCCGCAAGGGTGTGAATCTGCCGGGTGTGCCCGTGGATCTGCCCGCTGTTTCCGAGAAGGACAAGTCGGATCTGCAGTTTGGTGTGGAGCAGGATGTGGACATGGTCTTCGCCTCGTTCATTCGCAATGCCGCTGCTCTGGCAGAGATTCGCAAGGTCTTGGGCGAGAAGGGCAAGAACATTAAGATCATCTCGAAAATTGAGAATCAACAGGGTATGCACAATCTGGATGAGATTATTGAGGCCGGTGATGGCATTATGGTGGCCCGCGGTGATTTGGGCATTGAGATTCCCGCCGAGAAGGTATTTCTGGCCCAAAAGGCCATGATTGCCCGTTGCAACAAGGCCGGCAAACCTGTGATCTGTGCCACCCAGATGTTGGAGTCCATGGTAAAGAAGCCACGACCCACTCGTGCTGAAATCTCCGATGTGGCCAATGCTGTGCTCGATGGCGCCGACTGTGTCATGTTGTCGGGTGAGACAGCCAAGGGTGAATATCCTCTCGAGTGCGTCCTGACCATGGCCAAGACCTGCAAGGAGGCCGAGGCTGCTCTGTGGCATCAAAATCTGTTTGCTGACTTGGTGCGTACCGCCTCCACCTTGGATGCTGCTCATGCCGTGGCCATAGCCGCCGTTGAGGCTGCGCACAAGGCCAAGGCAGCGGCCATTGTGGTCATTACCACCAGCGGCAAGTCCGCTTTCCAAGTAAGCAAGTATCGCCCACGTTGCCCCATCATTGCGGTCACCCGTTTCCCGCAGACAGCGCGTCAGGCTCATCTGTACCGCGGTCTGGTGCCGCTCATTTACAAGGGTAGGTTTCAAGTGAGCCCATTGTAATAAGTGTTAACCATAAATCTTTTTCAGAACCCGCTCTCGGCGATTGGTTGAAGGACGTCGATGTCCGCGTTCAATTTGGGGTGCAGGTGGGCAAGAAGAACGGTTTCATCAAGACCGGCGATTCTGTGGTTATTGTTACGGGCTGGAAGCAGGGCTCCGGCTTCACCAACACCATTCGCATTGTGTAAGTAGCAGAAGACATATCTGAGGTCGGCCTTAATCGACTAATCCTTACTCATCTTTATCCCCCGCAGCACTGTCGAATAAACATTACCGCTATTGGGAGCACCTATTTGATGCGACGTCGCATTATCTACTGTTATTAACCAAGTTAATTTATTATAAATATTGGAAATCGAAATTGAGTAATTCCGTTGTCTGGTTTTCCAGGAACACGGAACCGCACACACAAGCACACACAATTATAATATTTATCATTGTTTAACATAGAGTTCTTCTCAGAGAATAATAAAAACCATATATTTAATGTATGTAAGGCGGCCGTAGTGATTACTGGATCATAGAGAGAGGGACTATTTAAATATGTTGTTATCAAGCTGTGATCATACTAGATTTAGCGTATGGTTATTCCGACCTCGGATTGGACAGGGACATTTAAAAGAAACTGCTACCTTTCGACAATCGCTTTCCCTTCTAACCGAAACCTAGAAGAACCTGAGACGTTCACTGGAATAAAATTGTGAATACCTACACTGACTAAAATATCAAGAGCTTTGTTTTTCAATAAAATACCATCACTGTCGATTGTGAGCTAAGTACGAAATTACTTGATTGAAGTATCGAATCTTTGAGCACGAGTTTCTATTGAAAACTTTTCAATCTCGAAAATCTTGAATTAAAATGGTTTGTTCATTTATACACTAAGTACATTTCGAACTATTTGTCAAAATTTTTGATAATGCTTTTAGGTTGCCAAAGCCTAAGACGGATTTTTTGTTCTTCTTGATAGCTGCTATGTGTGCTAACTAAGATATTTTCTTTTATTGAATTCTAAAGTCAACCATAATATACATGTAACATTTTCTGGTAATCAGTCAAGGTAATCGGTATAAAATCTTAAGGCATTTACTTCCTTTCTGTAGGTTGGACTTATTTAATTTTAAATCAAATAAGGCTGAACATATTCGACGGTCATGAATTAACTAAAGACTTTAGAACTCCACAAGATGAGTAACGGCTACTTAAGCGAATGACCAATGAACATTTCAATGTGGGCCTTCGATTTTAAATAAGAGCAGTTTTTAAGCCTCCAGTTCGGTTCATTTCGCTAATTGAACCGTTGTTTCGGTTCGGTTTCATTTATTGGTTATACACAGCGGTCGTCAGACCTATCCTTACATATGGAGCGCTGGTACGGTGGAAGGCGGCCAACACCAAATCCCACCTCAACAACCTCCAGAGGGTACAAAGAGCAGCTTGCCTGGGCATTACAGGATCCCTGCGGTCCACCCCCCAGGCGGCCCTGGATGTAATTCTGAATCTGGAACCAGTAGACACTTTCCTGAAGTATGAAGCTTCGAGAAGCGCAGTAAGACTCCGGGAACTGAAACTTCTTAAAACATCTACATCAGGCCACAGCAGTATCCTACAGGAAGTAGGAATAAGTGCAGAGGCAAAGGGAAGTGACTACTGCATACCAGTTCGGAAATGGAACGACAACTTTGAAACACGGTTCCCGGAGAGAGAGGAATGGAAGCAAGACACTACCATCAGGGAAAACGAGCTATCCATTCTACTATTCTTCTCCGAAGAACTTGCGACACAGCTCTCATTCCGTCTACCAAACTGGTCGAGCGTTTTCCAGGCAGAGATTTATGCTATCTGGCAGGCGGCTAAATTGATATACACCTTGGATGAAAATCCAAGGAACATTTCAATCTTGGTCGATAGCCAGGCGGCTATTAAGGCTCTGTCATCAAACACCACAAAGAGCGTCCTAGTCTGCAGCACGGCGACAGCACTGAACCAAATCTAACAGCACTCTATAATCCTCGTCTGGGTACCTGGTCACGCAGGCATACCGGGCAACTAGGGAGCAGAAGAGTGCGCTAGGAACGGCTCAGCGCCGCAAGCGATAACGGACATTCAAAGACCCCTGCAGGATATCAAGACGGAACTGAAGTGGAGGGCCAGAAATAGGGCAGAACGACAATGGGACCTCGCACCCGGTTGTCACATCTCCCGATTACTCTGGCCAAGATACTCACCTAAAAGAACTTCCCAACTCCTACACTTTAGCAAGAACAGGATGAGAACTATGGTAGGAGTCATAACGGGGCACTGCACTATCGGTCAAATGGCCAGCAGGATGCGCGTGCCCCACCATGACTTCTGCCGTAGCTGTGGGAACGAGGAAGAAATATAAAGCATCCATCACCTTCTATGCGACTGCCCTGCACTTCTTAGGAAACGCACCATGCAAACCACTCTTTGAAGACCTGGGCAGTCTGGCAAATGTGCCCCTAGAAGACCTGGCTCTTTTTGTGGATTCCTCAAAATGGTTTAAATAGAGAGTTTGCGCGAAATCCGACCGTCAATACCCACTACCCACTTTTGCTGAGTGGTTTTTGGTTCGATTCAACATTTTAAAAACTGCGCCCTGCTTCAAACATAGAACACCATTTCCATCGATGCAAATATCAGGCAATCTGGTCATGGATATTTACTTCAAGTGGGGTCATTTAGATACTTTTTCGTACTTTTAGACTAGAATTACTAGTCGGGAAACTTTTGGTGTAAAGTTATTCAAAATTTTTTTCCAAAATTTCACTATTTATAGGATTTCTTACGCGCAGCGCGGGTCGCTGCGCAACGCCTTCAGGCCAATCGGCGTGGTCGTGTCAAAGCGCCAGCGGCTATGCAGATGAAGCGAAAGACAAAAAGGTAAGCAGTCTGAGAAGTTATTTCTGATTTTAATCACTGCCGTCTGCTTTTAGAGTGAGAAACCCTTGGTAGCCCTGGACCGCGGACCATTCACATCACATCTGGACTACCAATCACGTTTGCAGTTCAATGCGCCCACGTCCAAGCTACCGCTGAGCGGTATTGTTTGCACCATTGGCCCTGCCTCGAATACTCCGGAGACTATGGTTGAGCTCATAAAGGCCGGTATGCGTGTAGCGCGTATAAATTTCTCTCACGGCACTCACGAAGAACATTGCCAGACGATTACTGCGGCTCGCCAAGCCATGACTTGCTGCTCACTGGAAGCAGGTGTGGATAAGCCGGTGGCAATTGCTTTGGACACCAAAGGACCAGAAATACGCACAGGCAAATTGGCGGATGGCAATAACGAGGGGGTCGATCTGCAAAAGGGTGATGCGTTAAAGTTGTCCACCCAAAAGGACTTGGAGAACAGTTGCACCAAAGAACTGATTTATGTCGACTACCAAAATCTGCCCAAGATCGTCAAGCCCGACAGTCGTGTGTATATCGATGATGGCCTCATCTCGCTGAAGGTTAAATCGGTAAGTGGCAACGAATTAACCTGCGAGGTGGAGAATGGCGGTAAGCTGGGCTCTAACAAGGGAGTGAATCTGCCTGGCTTGCCAGTGGACTTGCCTGCTATCTCGGATAAGGATAAGGAAGACTTGAAGTTTGGGGTGGAGCAGAAAGTTGACATGATTTTCGCCTCTTTTGTACGGGATGGAAAAGCTGTGACCGAAATACGCAATGTTTTGGGTGAACAGGGCCGACACATCAAAATCATCTCAAAAATTGAGAATCAGCAGGGAATGGCAAATATTGATGAAATAATTGCCAGCTCTGATGGTATAATGGTGGCCCGCGGTGACCTGGGCATAGAGATCCCCATCGAGGAAGTAAGCCTGGCCCAGAAGGCTCTCATTGCCAAGTGCAACAAGGTAGGCAAGCCCATTATATGTGCCACCCAAATGATGGAGTCGATGGTGAAAAATCCCACACCCACGCGCGCCGAGGCGTCTGATGTGGCGAATGCCATCTTCGATGGAGCCGACTGTGTCATGTTGTCAGGAGAAACGGCCAAAGGTAAATACCCTGTGCAGTGCGTCAAATGCATGGCCCAAATATGCGCCAAGGTGGAGGCTGTACTGTGGTACGAAGCGATTCAAAGCGATGTGAAGAACATCGTGAAGACTATGACATCAGATCAAATATCCGCGGTGTCCCTGGCCATTGCGGAAGCCGCCACCGTAGGTCACGCCAAGGCCATAGTCGTAGCCAGTCCGTGTCCTCTTGTTGCCCAGTTGGTAAGTCAATTTCGTGCCAAGTGTCCCATCATAATGCTTACTGGATCACCTGTACATGCCCGGCAGTCTGTAATCTACCGTGGAATCTATCCTCTAGTCATTGGAGAGATGACAAGGGGGTGTACTGACTTCAGGCGGATTCTAGAATCAGGAGTAAAAGACATGGCGAAAATGGACTTTCTTGAAGTCGGTAAGAAGGTGTCCATAGTGGTCGTAGATGCCCTGAAGGCAGATCGCATATCCTTCCGCCTTCTGTCCATCGAACAAAAGAGCCAGGCAGAGAGAGAGCTCATGGAAAAGTGCAAGAAACAGGCGGAGCAGGAAGCCTGCTTAAAAAAAATGGAGGAGCAGAATTGTAAAAAGTTAGAGAAAGAGGCAGAGAAGAAGGCAAAGAAGCAGGGAGGAGCGCCCAAATGCAAAAATGATATGAAAACGAATGATGGGGACAAAGGAAAACAGGACGAAAAGAAAATTGCCGAAGAAAAGAAGAAAACTGAAGCGGCTGCAAAATGCAAGAAATCAGCCGAAGAAAAGAAAAAGAAGCAAGAGGCTGAGAAATGCGCAAAAATTGCAGAAGAAAAGAAAAAGAAGGAAGCGGCTGAGATGTGCAAAAAAATGGCAGAAGATAAGAAAAAGAAGGAGGAGTCTGAGAAGAAAATGGCCGAAGAAAAGAAGAAGAAAGAAGAGGCTGAGAAATGCAAGAAAATGGTAGAGGAAAAGAAAAAAGAGGCTGAAAAGAAAATGGCAGAGGAAAAGAAGAAGAAAGAAGAAGCTGAGAAATGCAGGAAAATGGCAGAGGAAAAAAAGAAGAAAGAAGAGGCTGAGAAATGCAGGAAAATGGCAGAGGAAAAAAAGAAGAAAGAAGAGGCTGAGAAATGCAAGAAAATGGCAGAGGAAAAAAAGAAGAAAGAAGAAGCTGAGAAATGCAGGAAAATGGCAGAGGAAAAAAAGAAGAAAGAAGAGTATGAGAAATGCAAGAAAATGGCAGAGGAAAAAAAGAAGAAAGAAGAGGCTAAGAAAAAAATGGCAGAAAAGAAGAAGAAAGAAGACGCTGAGAAATGCAAGAAAATTGCAGAGGAAAAGAAAAAAGAGGCTGAAAAGAAAATGGCAGAGGAAAAGAAGAAGAAAGAAGAAGCTGAGAAATGCAGGATCATGGCAGAGGAAAAAAAGAAGAAAGAAGAGTCTGAGAAATGCAAGAAAATGGCAGAGGAAAAAAAGATTAAAGAAGAGGCTGAGAAATGCAGGAAAATGGCAGAGGAAAAAAAGAAGAAAGAAGAGTCTGAGAAATGCAAGAAAATGGCAGAGGAAAAAAAGAAGAAAGAAGAGGCTGAGAAAAAAATGGCAGAAAAGAAGAAGAAAGAAGACGCTGAGAAATGCAAGAAAATTGCAGAGGAAAAGAGGAAAAGAGAAGAGGATGAGAGATGCACGAAAATGGCAGAAGATAAGGAGATGAAAGAACAGGCAGAAGAAAAGAAAGAGGAGGCTGGGAAATGCCAAAACATGGCCGAAAAAAGTAAACCGAAGGAAGAGGCTGAGAAAGGCAAGAAAATGGTAGAAGATAACATAAAGAAAGAAGAGGCTGAAAGTAGAGTAGATGAAGACACAAAGAAATCTGAGCCCGGCAAATGCATAAAAATAACAGACGAAAATAAAAATAAGGAAAATGAGATGGCTGAAAGCAGCCCAGACTTGTCCGACGAAGAAAACGCGGGAGCTGAAAAATGCCCACGCCACACTGAAAAAAGTCATGCTGATGAAGATGAAGATGAATCGAACGACGAAGGAGATGAAGAGACAGACGAGAATGCCGACAACTCAGAAGAAATTGCCGAGGAAGATATCGAAGAAGAAAAAGCCGACGAAAAGAATATGCAGCAAGATTCTGAAAAATGTAAACTCACCGAGAATGAAAATCAGGAGACACCGTTTCTTCAACTTCGCTCAAAAGTGGACCCAGAAAGTAAAAGCTAGCAAAGCTCTGGCAAATGTCCATCCAATCGGAGGGTCATAAAACCAAAGTGTATGAAGTCTGATGCCAAGAAACAAAGACAAGAGGCGAGCTTGAAAATCAATACCAAAAAGAGCGCCAAAGGGTCTAAGGATGATAATGAACCATGTACCGATAAATGAATGTGATTTTGGAAAACGTTTGTCCATATATAGTATATAAGTTAATGCTCATCCGTTGAGTTGTGTGTGCTTTATTTATTTTTAATCTAGAATAAGAATTATGAGCTATCGAAATCGTTATATCGGAATATCTGTATCATCGTAAAAACTGTATTCTGCAGACATTGAATGAAGTCTACTTCGAGTGGAAGATTCCAACCAGACTTACTACAGCCCTCTTAGTAGCACTTGATTCAAAATGAACCCTAGGCTTAGATGAGACGTATTCTGGTTCGTCTGTCACGGGCCTACATTCCAGAATTCTGATGTTGGAATCTTTAAGTAAGGTCTTCGAGGAGTCTGAGACCAGAGCTGTAAATGAATCAATCATTTCAAGATTCATTCGCGAATCAACCACAGCCTGATTGTGTTTCTTTAAATCATCAAGATTTAAGTCTTCTTGAAATCATTGATGGTGATCTGATTGTAAGCCTCGTGGTTTAGTATACATCAAGCTAGGCTCAATATCTATCTATTCTAAAAAGTACATTCAGATCGGACCAAAAACACCGGAGTTATAAGCGAAACAGTTGAGCTGATAAAAGCAGCCCCCCAGTTGTTGATCAGGACTAGAAAAGTATTGCCTACATTTAGGATGACATCTTCAAAAATTCAAAAACAAATAAATGAAAATAAATGAACAGGGTATTTTGTGGTCGGGAAACTCGACTGCAGCGCCCTTGTTTTATTATATATTTGTTCACTTCAAGCAGAGCTGACACTGAATTCAAATTCTCAAGTGGGCGATAAGTCCGGAAAAATATGGGCCTTATGTCCGCTTTTTATTCGGACTTATGGCCCATTTTAAATCTGAGTGATATTTCGTAGTGAACTACGATCTATTTTGATATGGGCTTTATGTCCGTGGGCTTTATGTCATGTCACCAAATATTTTTAATTTTTTTATTTTTGAGTAATATCAAAATAAATAATTGACCTTACAGTAAACTATCAACTCCACTACTAACAAATCGCGAAGTCTGATTATTGGACCCGAAAACCGAAATAAAATAAGATCCAGATCCGGAATGTACCGGAACTGGTACCGAAACCGAAATTAGTTTTGGGACTCATACCTAGTACAGGGTCATCACATGATACAATAATGGGCTATTCACTCTGAGTCCAACTTACAACCAAAATCATGAGTATTAAAAATTGGTCAGTGCAAAATTTGTTAGGATCGTTGCATATATCTAAAAGACACTAATCCACTTGATATGCTTACTGCGAATGGGTTTTATCTCTGTCATCGGACAAAGGCCGACTAAGAATTTTGGACTATTAAAAATTTATTTATTCAACTCCACGCATTCAATCATCAGGTCCCTAGAGAAAGCTGCTTCCTAGCTTAAACACCCACCACAAAACGTAACCGGCAAAGCAGCAGAGGAAGAACTGTAGAAGTCGATGCAGTATGTGAAATCTGTAGAATAGAGTGAAATGAATTTGAGTCACGTCTCATTTCCCAGTCTCTTACACCTACCGCTTCAATAACTTAAGAGCTTTCTCTAAAGATTCAGGAGTCGGAGGCTCCTTAGCCAAATACAGTCGCATGCCAAGTAGGGCATCTTTAAAATATTCATCCCAGTCAAGGGCTGACATGTCGAAGTTGTACAATTTCTGATCCTGCTGGGTCAAGCCGTGCCACAGTCGAACTGTATTATGTGTGTCGAATCGCCAGTGTTTAGTTGTAAAGTACTGCAATATGATAATATTCTTGTTTATCCTCCGGTAGATCTTTAACAATCGTGGTCTCCGGCCGCTCAACCAAAGAGCCGAATCGAAGAAAAGGCCGGGCAGTGTGTGATAAAAAAAGGCTGCGAAATGATACAGCCAAGGAATAGACGTAGAGTGCATAAACGGATACCAAATCATCTTTGTTATCGGATATGAGTAGCCAAATTTACGCACTCGATCATGGAAAGCCCCGACAGTCAGGAGATTCCCTTCGCTGGGCGTAAACGCGTAGATCGGTGGTCGCAGCTTCTGGCCATGAGAGGCATCCTTAGCCGTTTTGCAGGTGCTGCTCAAAACCACATTGGCACAGAAGTCGACAGGCACTATGCTGGCCTGACACTTGACATCTTGAAGATTCATGCGAAGAACGCCATGGGCGACTCCGTATAGCAGGGCAATGGGTCCATACATATTGTCAATCCAACCCGTAACGGGTTCCTTGTGGGTGGCAATAACTGCGGAAGAGTTCAAGTTTTAAGCACACAACATTAAGGTGGAAGACACTTACTAAATCCGGGTCGGAAGATGGATAATGGCAATTGCCCCGACTCGCTCAGCACCACATCCTCGGCCAAGGCTTTGGTGTAGGTGTAAGTGTTGGGAAACTTTCCCAGCAAGGCGGGTGCCATATTGTCTAGCAGTTCATCACTGAGCCCTTCGCTTAGTTGCAGTACCTTAGCGGCACTGCACGTCAAATTCTCGGGATAAAATCTTTCCCTCACGTGCTCAACCACACAGTTGGAGAAGGCTGTGGAGATATGCACAAATGCCTCCAGGCGATGCATTTGCTTCGCCAGCTGCAGCATCAAATGAGTGGCGCGGGTATTGATGGCCAAGGCAACATGAAGTGGTTCGTTAAAGCGTACAGTAGCCGCTCCATGAAGTACTAATTGAATTTCATTTGCCAATAGAGCCCGATCCGACTGTTTGATACCCAAATCGTGCTCAAGGCAATCACCAGCAATGGGCTTGACTCGATCGAGAGCGTGTGGACTCGCTGTTAACAGTACTCCGAATATCTTTCATTGGATTTGATTTTCATAAGATAAATCCTTATTTTTATTTCGTGAATACTTACTGAATCTTTCGCCCATTTGGCCAGACGTTCCTGTATATCCTGGCCCCGCTTCGGCCTGACTAGAATGTATATGCGGCCTACCTCCGTTGTTCGCAACAGCTTCTCAATGATCACTAAAATTGTAAATTCTTTTACCTGCCCTCTAGGAATGCCCAAATAATTCACTTAACCCTTTCCCAAAAATCCAGTCCCACCAGTTAGAAAAATGGTTTTATCCTTATAAAAACTTTGAATCTCTGATTCCATTGCTCCACAAATAAAATTTTAATTTTCCAAATGTAAACGAAAGAAAAAAATCCAAAGCTGCACTTGCTACGGCTCTTTGTCAACTGCAAACTAATTTGTATTCCGCATTCCTATTTATGCCTATTCAGTTTGGGTTCAACGATTGAATATAAAATCGCGAGTAGAAATTCATGAGCTAAAAGTTGTGGGTTATAATGTCGAAAAACTGAACTATGCACTAATTTGGTATTGTAATATAGTCGTAATCAAAATTACAGCATAGAAAGCGAACTGATGATAGCTCCATCGTTGCATCGTTTTGTGACTGGTGATGAAAATCCCTCTTTTTACAATAACCCTAAGCGCAAAAGAACGGGCAGCCCGACCCGACCAAGATCAACGTCGAAGCCCAATAATCAGGTGGTAACGTCATCTATGTATTTGGTGGTACCAATTGGTCTTAGTGGCCGGGTGTGGTACAGCGGGTAGGGCGTTCGCTTTCTGTGCAAAGGGGTCGTGGATTCGAGCCCGGCTTGGGACAGGTGTTGGCGCCTGTTGTTAGGTAACAACTAGCAATGAAAAAGCTTCTTAAGACTTTGCAGTTTTTATAAATAAATAAAAAACAAGAAAGCTAAGCTGACTTCGTCTGTGCCGAAGTTTTTATACCCTTGCAAGTACTCGCTAATGCAGTAAGCTACCATTACTGGACAGACTAGTTTGCGTAGAAATAGACAGACAGACGAACGGACAAAGCTCTATCGACTCAGCTCGTCACCTCGGAAATATTAAAAGTGGTCCTGGTATTAGAGGGTGGCCCCATAACATTAAGTCAGAATTAAAAGCTTTAATCTTTTACGTTTACAAAGTTACATTGGCTCATTTAGGCTGAGCCACTGAATCACCTACTTTATTAAATAACAACAATTAAGGGCCATTTTCGCATGTTCGTGTTTTTTTGCATATGAGCTGGATTTGCATAAACAGTAACATGAGAAAACGGGCCCTAGTACTTATGGTTTCATAAATATTGCAATTAATGTTTATAAAAATAAATAACTTTCTAATGAATTTTTAGCCTAGTCCACCTAAATGTGGTTGCCCAAGCTCAGACTATGTTCAGCGCTGTCAAGGGTACTCCCATAACCTCCTCATTTGTACTATTACTCTCCCTAAGACCACGAAGTTCCAGTTCGCATATCAATTGGGACACACGCATCTTCGCCTCTGCAACTAGTTTGGGCGACAGAGCCTTGACACTTGAGCTTACGCTCTCGAAGAACAGATCCACATGATTCTTGTCTTTGGTTGGGGGATGATGAGTTAATGGGCCGCCCATCAGTTCACGGAATGATTCCATCAGTTCGTTTTTGTCCTGGTGGATTTGCATGAGCAGCTTGATACCTTCTTGATTAGATGAGGGGCTTCGTTTGGGTTCAATTAGTTCCTGTTCCTGGGACAACGCTGGAACTGGTTCGTCTGGTGAAAATATTGCAGACTGTGGGACTTGAAGTTGCAGGTTGGAAATGTCCGCTGAGTCAACAGCTGGCACCACTTCCGATGTCTGCACGGGTGGCTCAGTCACCACCAACACCTCCACTGGGGACTTCTTTTGGTTTTGCGCTTGTTTAGACCGTTTGCGTTGCTGATAATATTTACTGCGTTCCTGACGCACCTTCAGGTTCTTTTGTACAGCGTTCTCACCTTTGGTGAGAAAAGTCTCCAGATTTCTTTTGTGTTTGATGGTGCGCTCGTGTCGCATCAGATGACAGCGATTGCAGTCCAATCGACAAATGCAGACCTTGCAGTAGGGCTTGTTGGGTTCATCATCCGAGCGTTTCAGCCAGGGATCGAATATTTTAAGCCACTTCTCGCAAAACCTTTGGTTGTATTTCGGTTTGGCTCCTCCAACTCCTGCAGCATTAATTTGTCGCGCCACTTTTACCTTGGCCTCTTTCCTGTCGGTGAATGATTAGGCTTTGACTTTGCAGACCTGAGTCCGAGTAACTTACCAATCTGAATCAGATGTATTTTCGGAAAAACTCATTGTAATATTGTACTATTCTTCAGTTATTTTATAGCTGTAATTTTTCTGCTTTTGTTGTTGTTTTTCCAATGTCCGATTTGATGTTTGTCGAACGATAACAATTGTACCGTGGGCCGAGTGCTGTTCAAAAGGAAGATCGTACAACTTCCATAAAGTAATCCAACAATTATAGTTTCAACAACTGGTATGTTGCACTTGTGGACGACATTCACTCAAACTAATGAAGTTAACCGATACAACTTTACCTAGCTTTTACATCCAAAAGCTGAAAAAAGCCGATTGTTAGCTATTAACGCATAACGCACTCCTAGTGTAAATAGCTTATAAAATAAACATTTTGAACTAAATAATTTACGTTATTAAATATCTGGATCAACTTGTAGTTGAAGTGTATCAATAGCTATGCCCAATTTAACAACTCGCAATGTGTGTGCCTTTTTTTTGGCTAACTGAGCCACTGTGCAATGCTATCGCACGCACTTATCGATATGTTGCTTGGGCCCATCGCTAAGTGTTTGTAAACAAAAAGCGAAAGTAGACAGATCTAGATAAAGTCAATTAAAATCGAGGAAGAGGGGAACGCTGATTTCACAATCAATGGCTTAGATGAGGACATAAGTATCCGAGTAGGAAAATTTTAAATTCATGCATACTTAACTATACATAAATCTAATTAAAACAACTTTAATTGCAGCCGCAAATAAGAATGCAAAGAAAGCGCCTTAATGGTTATACCCAGCCAGCGCCACAGA
The DNA here is from genome assembly GCA_035044985.1 of Lordiphosa fenestrarum. NCBI lineage: Eukaryota > Metazoa > Arthropoda > Insecta > Diptera > Drosophilidae > Lordiphosa > Lordiphosa fenestrarum. The sequence goes on along the minus strand of JAWNNO010000972.1, from coordinate 87,567 downwards.
ATCGTCTAGAGCTATTGCAGAGCATAGAGCGGGATCGTGAAGTGCTCAAAGCCTATTTCCGAACACTCAACACACATCAGAGCCAGGAAACCACTGCTTCCACGTCTACACATGTGCAGGCGCCACCGCCAAGGGATAGCTATGATTTGTTCTTCGAGAGCGCCTGCATCAGCATTAAGAGTCTACCACCAAAAATGGCTGCTGAGGCCAAAAGTCGTATTTCCCAGATAATCACTGAGTTCGAGCTAAAGGCCATTTCTGCCGAGGAAGAACAACAGCAGCTCCGAACGCAAAGACTTCCAGATACTGAACCGTTTATCGTGGATATGGATGAAGAGGACACTTCAGCTGGCATAGTTTATGAGTTTCATCCCTTTGGCACTTAATGCGAGAAAAGTAGGTCAGGTTTTAGCTGTAGGTCAGAGATCAGACTTGTGTATGTTTCGTCAGTTTTAGTTTAGCAAAATTCTAACATAAAAACACAAAACAAACCAAAATTGGAAATTGTTTTAATTTCTTTTTTCCTTTTTTGGCCAATCATAACTCTGGTTTCGGCTCTAAATTTCCGGCATACACAAAGTTTGAATTAATGTGAAAAGGGGCAAGGATGGTAAAGATGAATCCCAAAGTGTGCATTATAGGCGCAGAGGGCTGGTAGGTGGTTTCTATTTGGGAAGAGCTATTGATATGTCAAGCTATCTTATCGACATTCTACTAGGGGATCTGCGATAGCCACTGCTGTGGGCAATAATGTTCTCCAAGAGAATTTTGATAGCCGTGTGCACATTTACGTATATGATGAGCTGGTGCGCAGCAACTACCTGTCCGAAGTGATGAATGAGAGGCATGAAAATATCAAGTATTTGCCGGGCGTCAGGCTGCCCGAGAACTTGGTAAGTAACAATTTTCCGAATTTCGTAGAAATCAGATTCTTTAGAAAAAAATTTGTATACTCAGTATCAGAGGTACAAAGAGTTTAAGTTTGTGCAAAAGTATGTAAAAGTCAGAAAAAGGCATCTCCTACCCTATAAAGTATATATATTTTTGATCAGCATCAACAGCCAAGTCATGTCCGTCTGTCTGTCCGGAAGAACGCACAGATCTCAGAGATGGTAAGTGATAGAGGTTTGACACGTATGGGACAGATCAAGCATATTATAGTCTGGCTTGACCGGCTTTTATCCTATTTTTGTCTTTATTTCAAACGCTTTGCTTATAGACTCTCTTAATATCAATACATATTTATATGTTTTTGTTGTAGATTGCCATCAATGATCTGCTGGTGGCTGCACGGAATGCCGATATCTTGATATTTGCCACACCCCAAAACTTTGTGAAATCCTATTGCAATATATTGGCGGGTAATGTGAAAAGTACTGCCTATGCAGTCTCAATGGTCAAGGGTTTGGATCATATTAGGGATGGCGAAATCGATCTTTACTCCCACACCATTGGCAAGCAGCTGGGCATACCCTGCTACTCCATGATGTGCGGCAATAGTGCAATGGAAATGGCTCAGGGCAAGCTCTGCGAGATTACCATTGGATGTGACAATTTGGAGCATGCTCGCACACTAAGCTCAGTGTTCCAGACCGAAAACTGCAAAGTGGTGGTCATGGACGATGTGCATGGAGTGGAGTTGTGTGGCACACTCAAGGACATAATAGCTCTGGGGGCGGGCTTCATAGATGGCCTGCATTTGGGTGACAATGCTCGTGTGGCTGCCTTGCATTTGGGCTTGAAGGAAATGATGCGCTTTATTAAGACTTTTTACCCCACCACCAAAATGTCCACCTTCTATGAAAGCTGCGGTGTGGCCAATTCCGTGGCCTCCTCTTATGGTGGGTGCTTATGGTATTTGGAAGTGAATCATGAAAATTAATTGAATTACCTTGATCTTATTCTCAGTCGACAAGAATGTTACCTTTGCTAAGAGTTTTGTCACCTCTGGAAAGACAATTCAGGAGATTGAGGCGAATCTATTGAACGGTCGCAAGCTACTGGGTCCAATGCTGGTTGGTGAGGTCAATGCATTTCTGGAGAAGATGCAGATGCAAGATAAGTAAGCAGAGGGCTTTCAAAGTGTGATATTGTTTCTAGGGATATTGTATATCTTTACCGTCTGTCCGTCTATGATATTTAATTTTAGAGAAACGATTCAATCGAATGGACAAGAGGACAACCCCCATTTATCGGTTGCTACCGTCGTAGTACCCAAAACCAAAAGTGAAATTTCAACTGATTCTATGCTTTTGGAGTGATGATACATTCTTGTTTGTTTTGGGTTCGGTTGTCCATCTTAACATAAGCTTAAGGGTAAAACCGCGTGATGCGAGTTTGAATGCTCTCGGTCTTCTAGGATCTGAGATTAAGGTGTTCATACTCACAGACTATATCACATGGCTATATCGACTCGGCTATTGATGCTGATCAGGAATATAAATACACTTGCACGACTTTAGTGTACTCTTTTTACTCTTCGAGTAACGGGTATAAATACATAGCTCGGATTCTTTAAGTGGGGTGACAACTATTCATTTTAGTAAAACGCCCTAGATTTGGGAAAGAACATTTCTTAAATTTAGAAAAATAGAAAAAATATTTTGTGGCCCTTTTTTTGTAGGTATCCACTATTTACGACCATCCATCGAATATGTCAGAATGAAGTTTCTCCAAAAGCAATTGTAGATGCCTTGCGTAATCATCCGGACTTAAAGTAAGTAGCACCAGCAAAGATAGATCGTCCACTTTATTTGCAATTGCTTTTCTCCGTCAGCAACTCGTCCATATCCCAGCTATTAAAAAAAGAACAGCAATTGGCCACAGACTCCACCGATTTCGTCTTAGAAAACCTAGCCGATACATCTCCCGAGCCAATCACTCGGAACCAAAAGCAGGTTGTTGCTGAGGCTGATACCCTTTGCGTAATAGACCTCAAGGAGCAAGAGCAGTGGTTGCCCTTCTCCGAATATTTTCAGTCCAATGAAGATTTATTAAGAGCAGAGAAGACTGAACCATTGGTTAAGGAGCTTCAGCAAGTGAGTGTGACAGCAGCCACCGGATCTGTAGAGCAGCCTGGAGATGTGCAGTTGGATTTAAAAATGGATCTCGCATCTCAGGACCAAAGCAAAGACACACATTTGGCTGATCAGAGTAAAAACACCGATTGGACACTTTTTGATCGTTATTTAAAGTCACTGGGTGACGCGCGAAAGGCCGAAGAGCCCAAACCAATCCAAGTGAGTGTGCAAGCAGCTGGATCAGCAAATGATCCCAGTGACCTTTTGTTGCAAAAGCAACTCGTGGAAGCTGAAAAGAAATGTTTGCAAGATCTAAAGGAGCAAGACAATTGGATACCGTTCTACCAAAGTGCTGTAGACACCCAGCCTGTAAAAACATTTGAAACTGCAGCTGAGCCCGGTGACATGCAATTGGCCTTCAGAATGGAGTGCAAAGACGAGGAGCGACATGTGTGTCTGCTGCTAGAGGATCTCAACCCTGGGCACAATGAGCAGGTCATGTCCATGATCGCATCTGGCACATCCCCGGTAAAAAGTTTAATGGCTAGCCCTCCGCCCGGGTCCAATGAAATGCGTATTGTCACCAAACAGTTAAGCACCGATAATAAAGGACTCCCACCAACGTCTTCTGACCATCCTCCCAAGACTCCCGAAAAGAGTTCAGAGACAATGCTGCAGGACCAGGGTCCTCTGTGTGGTGACAGCACGGATTCCCTGGATCTAAGCGCCGATACAAAAACTTCGCAAGATTGGTTGATGGACAATGATTGGTTGTCAGATAAGAAGCCACCTAAGATCTTAGCCAGCGATGACAAGAAAGCCACTGAAGGCCAAGGCTCTGATGTTGATTTCAGTGAATTCATTGAGATGCATACGAGGCCCTACGACAATGAATTCCAAGCCTTGAAAGTACGAAAAGCTACCGAGGAGCAAACGACGGTACAGCCCACAGCCTCAGAGCCAAAATTCACAGAGGATCTTTTCGTGCCCATCGAAGACACTCAGATAAAAGCTGGACCAATTGATGAAGATCAACCGCAGCTACAGCTCAAGGCTATAGAAAATACTAAATCAGAGTACCAACCGAGACACCCTAAGGTGGACGATTTCAGTGACGAACTAACCAAAAAGGGTAAGCAGATGATTCTCGAAAAGGATTCCATGTTCGGTGTGAATGTAAACGAATACGAGCCACAGATACAGAGCTTAAGAGAAGGCGTGTATTTGACAGATACTGAATCTTTAAAGTTGAAATCACATACAGTCACTGAGGATAAACTGGATAATCTAGAGTTGCGAGCCGACAACGATGGAAAGCCTAAGCACGACAAGAAAAGTACAAAGACGGAAGCTCTGGAGAATGTCTGGCCCACACACAACACTTACGAATCACTGCCAGAAAAGCAGGACGAGGAAACTACAAAGTTGGAAAGTCTGGAGGATGTCTGGCCCATCCAAACCGTTCACGAAACATTACCAGAGAAGCAAGTGGAGAAATCTGGCAAGACGGAAAGGCTGGAAGAGGATTGGACCTCACAAGCCGCTTACGAAGCGCATGCAAAGCAGCACGAAGAGAAAATTACCAAGATTGAAGGCTTAGAGGATTTCTGGCCTACACAGGGCAAGAAGCGCGAGGATAAAACTACCAAGATGGAAAGCCTGGAGGAGGTCTGGCCTACACAAAGCGCCTACGAATCGCTGTCAGAAGAGCATGAAGAGAAAATTACCAAGCTGGAAAGTCTTAAGGAGGTCACGTACTCACATAGCAAGAAGCATGAGGTCTGGCCCACACAATGCGCTTACGAATCTTTGCCAGAAGAGCACGAAGAAAAAAACACCAAAATGGAAAGCATAGAGGATTTTTGGCCCACACCAAGCAAAGAGCGCGAGGAAAAAACACCCGAGATGGAAAACCTGGAGGAGGTCTGGTCCAAACAAAGCGCTTACGAATCATTGCTAGAGGAGCACGGAGATAACATGACCATTATGAAAAATCTGGAGGTGGGCAGCAAGGAGCACAAGGAGCAAACTGTGAAGTCGGAAAGTATGGATGAGGTCTGGCCAACACAAAGCACTTACGAATCTATACCAGAAGCGCACGAAGGGAAAATTCTCAACATGGAAAGTCTAGAAGATTTCTCGCCCACAAATAGCACGAAGAGCGAAGAAAAAAGTACCAAGATGGAAAGTCTGGAGGAGGTCTGGCCAACACATACCGCTCATGAGCCGCTGTCAAAGGATCACGATGACAAAACTACCAAGTTGGAAAGTTTTAATGAGGTCTGGCCAACACAAAGCACTTACGAATCTATACCAGAAGCGCAAGAAGGGAAAATTCTCAACATGGAAAGTCTAGAAGATTTCTCGTCCACACAAAGCAAGAAGAGCGAAGAAAAAAGCACCAAGATGGAAAGTCTGGAGGAAGTCAGGCCCACACTTACCGCTCATGAGTCACTGTCAAAGGAACACGATGACAAAACTACCAAGTTGGAAAGTCTGGAGGAGTTCAGGTATACAAAAAACACTGACGAATCAATGCCTAAGGAGCAGAAAGAGAAAACTACCAAGATGGAAAGTCTGGAGGAAGACTGGCCCACACATACCGCTAATGAGCCGCTGTCAAGGGATCACAATGAGAAAACTACCAAATTTGAAAGTTTTGATGAAGTCTGGCCTACACAAAGCACTTACGAATCTTTACCAGAGGAGCACGAATGGAAAACTCTCAAGGTGGAAGATCTAGAAGATTTCTCGCCCACATATAACAAGAAGAGCGAAGAAAAAAGCACCAAGATGGAAAGTCTGGAGGAGGTCAGGCCCACACTTACCGCTCATGAGTCACTGTCAAAGGATCACGATGACAAAACTACCAAGTTGGAAAGTCTGGCGAAGGCCAGGTCTTCAAAAACCACATACGAAACAATGCCGAACGAGCAGAAAGAGAAACCGACCACAATGGAAAGTCTGGATGAGGTCAGGCCTACATATGATTCACACAATGAAGACGAAACTACGAAGATGGAAAGTCTGGAGGAGGTCAAACCCAAACAAAGCAAGAAACACGAAGAGAAAACAATCAAGACGAAAACTCTGAATGAGGTCATATCTGCCGACGAACTGCCGCAATTGCAGAGGCAATTGCTGTCGTACTCCCAACGTGATCACGATTTGTTGACGGAGACAGCAGAGCTGGAGAAAATTTCATCTGAACATATTGAAGAAAAGACGGCTCGAGCTGACCATCAACACTTCGAGATAGCCGAGAAACAGGAGTTGTTCACATCTGAACCGAGGGAACACACTTCCGAGCATAGCAAGGAGGAGCTCAAATCGAAAGGAGCACTAGAGGATGAACCTATAGAAGATCGTAAGTCTGAACTCAAGAATCGACGCCAATTTGAGCAGCTTGAAAACGTGCTTCATGAGGAAGCCCAAAAGTTAGAACTGTTGAAGAACATAAGGCTGGATCAGTTGGAAACAGAGGAGCCACAGACTCACGATATTCAGTTTGAAAATGAGGAGGCGCCATATAAAGAGAGAATTCGCGCCAAAATCAAAGGATCTGAGCCAAATTTTGAGCTCCCCGGGAGCCGGCCTGATCTTGAGAATGTAAGAGTTGAAGTTGAATCCGACTGGGTTCGACATGGTAGCGAAGGCGGCACTCGATCCTCCAAAATGGGAAACAAGATGTCCCATCAGAGTTTCAATGAGGCTGATGTACGTGTTTTGAGCTTCGACAAAAGAGATAAAGAGACCCTCAACAAAAAGGTGGAGGCGGATGAATGGGATTGGTTGCATACTAACGAGAAAATCGATTACGACGGAATTTCCACTGACGACCGATCATCTGAGTTCTATTTAAATGAGCATGAAATATCTGCTCAGATACAGGATACAGATCAGGAGAAGCTTCAAGAAGAGTTACAGCCAGAGCCATTGCAGCAAATGGATAAGAGTCCGGAGCTGCAGACCCTAGTCGTTCCCGTCGAGGACCAAAAGAAACGCAACGTTCAAACGCCACGTACACCTGCCCCACCCGTTACCAAGCCCACACCGCTCAAGGAGCCAATGCCCTTGCATTTCACTCCACGTTCAGTGCCACCACCTTCGCCGCAGACCGCACCGTTGAGTCCACAACAGCAGTCCCCAAGGCGCAAGGACTTTCCTATAAAAGCCATCGAGTCGAAACAGCCCACCGTATCGGAGCCAAAACATGTGGGGTCAACCCCTTTAAGGTCTACCGGTAGCATTACGGCCGAGCTTCCACCTAAGCAGTTTGACGAATACTACAAAATCTCGAAATCTCAGACAACCACAAAGAGATTTCGTGATACTCCTGAAGAAGTCAATAGGACTTCCCGTCAGAAAACCATTGAGCTTCATTCTGAGGCTACTGAAGAACCCAAGAATAAAAAGTCTCGTAAAAAGTTAATAATGAAGGATCCTGCAAGCACCTCTACTAGTACCAAACCCACTAAGCCAGAGATAAAAGAAGATCCGTCAGAGCGTAAGACCCCCCCACCAGTCAAATCTGCTCGTACCAAACCCACAAAACCTGCCATTGATCCGTATGCAGAGACAACGGAAGTTCCATCAGACCCTAAGACCTCCTTACCAGACCGGTCTGCTCGTACTGAACCCACTAAACCTGAAATTGATCCGTATGCAGAGACAACGGTCGACCCATCAGCCCCCAAAACCCCGCCACCAATTAAGTCTGCTCCACCCGCCAAGCAGAAGAAGAGTTCCGGTTCATCTAACAAGGATAGCCAGATTGCTCGAATGGCCCAGAAGCTTAATCGCATCATGCGCAAAGGTCAGTTTCGGTTAACGGATTCGAAAGAGACGCCGGTTAAGGCCGTGAATGAAAAAGTACAGGAGCAACCAGGGGAGAACAAAAAGCAAAAGAAGCGTGTAGATAAAAGAAGTAGGAAAAGACGTGTGGATAACTCACCCAAGCATCAAAAAACGTCTAGCCAAACGGAAGCACAACCTAAGATAATGGTTCAAAAACTAGAGCCCGAATTGCCGGCCCCGAAAACCAGCTTGCCCCCGGAACCAAACACGGTGGATCAAGGTGCTCCTCCACGTCGAAAAGTGGTCGTTAAGCCACCTTACAATCCGCCCTTCAATCCGCGCATACGAACACCGCGACCACCATTCGATGCACGGGACCACGAGTACCACACCCTGGCCATGAACTTTCGTGCCCCTCCAGACCTAACCCGTTCGTACACATTACCCAAAATTCGAATGCCCCAGACCACCGCCATGTTGTCCCTCGCACACTCCAAGCCGTTGACCACCTCAACCATTAAATTGCCGGTGCTGAAGCGACCCTCAGCGCAACTACCCCAAATGATGCGCTCCCCCTCGCTGGCCAAGGTACTGTGCGCCGTTCAGATGGGATTACTTGCTTCCTTCTTTGCTCGCTACAGTCAGCGGGACAAGTAAGTAAGAGAGAGAATGGTATCCAGGCTGGATTCAATTTAAGCTCATCTATTTGCCCCCCTTAAAATTTCCCCGTAATAAATCTCTTAAAATAAATTAAAATAAAAAAATAAAAAACTGGTCTTTGCTATATCCAGAGGTACTTTCCCAGCGGCCGGCGGTGAAAGATCTGTCGCGCCTCTAGCGATTGAAGTGGACGATAATTGTTCACCAACGACCGACCACGTTGATCTCGCAGCTGCCAAAACTTGGGTAGTTCCAGATGTGAAATGGGTAATACTTCGGCAAAGACATGCCACAGCACAGCTGGTGAGCAGGGCGGTGTGGTCAGTGAGCCCTGATAGGCGTAAAAGTGTCCCCTATCCAAGGTGCCCAGCAGAAAGCCGAGCGTAAGTAGGACTGGGGGCGTGTAAGTACTATTGAATTCAGTCAGATGCAACAGCGCATCAAAGATCTCATTCAGACCGGGTTGGTAATACGAGTGACTGGTCTGTAAGTAATTTCGACAGTAAAAATCTGGAAAGCTTGAGTTTGAATTTGCACTTACGCGCACCACCTTGAAGAGCACCGCCAAGACGGCCAGGCCATCGCTGTGATTTCGCGCCTCCTCAATGCTCAGATACTTGGTATTCCGATGAACAATATGCATTTCCAGATCGTAGCGACGATTATTCAGCAAATGTTCCGAGCCCTTGTGCTGCGAAGAGCCCCAGTGAAAATGCACAGCAATGGCCTCGTAGAAGTCGCGCAGAAGACCACCACTTATAAAGGGACGTTCGCCAAAGACCGTGGTAGGCACATTGAATTCAACTGTGGGGAGGAAAACACAAAATGATTCTGTTAGAAGGTTAAACGTGAATTCTAGCTAAGTCTTAAGGATTCAGGTTTCGTTTCCGATTGCTTTCGAGATCGATTTTACAGAAAGGCTTGACTTCCACTTTTTAGAAAAGATTCAAGCTTAAAATGTTTTCCATATTTAGTGTTTCGTACCCAATTTCCCAATTTTTTCAAAAACTATAGCCGTTGGATTTATGTGCCTTGTTGCAAGAAACAAGAGAGCGTAAGCGAAAGTCGGCATATACAGTGCCGCTCAACTGAATAGGTTTGACTTTTTTTTTAGGTTTGAAACGTTGAATTTCTGTAACAAGCACTCCGATTTAAGCGAAATAAATTTTATTATATAAAGAAATCAGTCATTTGCGAAATTGCAAAGTTTCTGTTCTGTTAGCTTTGTTTTTCTTTCATTTTTATTATTTTTTCAAAAACATAACAAATAATCTGAAATTTTTTCGGCTCAACTGAATAGGTTTGACCACTAAAACTATTAAACAAAAGTATATAAAGCAAAGTTTCATGGCAATGGGTAACTTAAATCGGAAAGGACACTGTTTTAGCATTATTTAGTATTTGGTATGCCCTCCCTTGTTCTTAATTATTTCAAACATACGGTTTGGTAAGGAATCATAATATTTTTCAATTTCATTTAGTGAAATTGTTGACCAGGCTTTTTTAATTGCTTCAACGAGGGTCCCAGAGTCACTAAATTGACTTCCTCTTTCGTATACTCTCCTGGACAAAAGTCCCCAAATGTTCTCGATAATGTTAATGTCAGGGGAGTAAGGCGGCCACTCGAGCAATTTGACGTTTTGGTCTTTAATCCACTGTTTCACAACCCGAGCGGTATGGATGGGAGCGTTGTCATGTTGGTACGTCCATGGAATTTGACCATAAATCTCCGAAAACTGGGGAAAAGCCTTTTGGAGCACAGTCTGGTACACATTTGCGTACATCTTCGAGATGACAAACTGGAGCTCGCATGTTCCATAAAACGATATGGCTCCACAAACCATTACTGCACCTGCACAAGTGTGATGACGACTTAGAAAACATTCTTCCTTTCGCATATCGTGGAAATAGTAATTATAGCCATCCGGTCCATCGAGGCTGAGCTTCTTTTCGTCGGAGAAGACCACCGTCTTCCGCTCCTTTTTCCACGTCATGCGTTCTCTGGCAAATCGAAGTCGTGCTTCCTTACGAGCATCATTGAGAGGTGGTTTTTTTTTTTATTTTTAATCTCTTCAGTGTTTAGCGCTTCGAATAATTCGTTTTACCGCGGCCAAACTAGCATTTACGCCGCATTCTTTCCTAATTTTACCAGCAGAAAGGTGGGAATTTGAGGCAGTTCGTAGGATAAGTCGCCTCTCCGATGCTGTTGTTGCATATTTTTTTCCTCCATTCATCTTTTTTCCATATTCTGCTTCATTACTGAGAAAATTACTCACAACGTTTTGACTTCGACCGATTTTCTTGCCTATTTCATAGTGTTTTAAGCCAGATTCAATATAGACTTTTATTTGACCTTTTTCAAAATCGGTTAAAGGTTTTCCGCGGCCCATTTTTCAAAAAAACTGATAGCAGTTGCTTTAAATTTTGGAATACAAAAGAATTCAACTCTTTTTAATCACGCAAAAATAGAGCACACATTTAGCGAATTTTACGATGAAAGCAAAATTCTGAATTACCGTTGCATTTGCCCCTTTACTTGTTTCTTGCATATAATGAGTAAACAATTGAAGGTTCAAAATAAAAAGAAAAGATTGAAAAAAATTCAATTGGAACAAACAAAGGGGGAAAAATGTAAGAACGATTTTTCAAACCTATTCAGTGGAGCGGCACTGTATATATGTAACTGCCAATTTATTTGTACACCGAAATTAAAATAGACGAAACCCTCGCAGTTCGTTTAATTAATCTTAGGTATTATTCAAAAAGCTAATTTTCGATTTGAAGAATGCTGCTTAAGTTGTTTCACAAGCTGACCAATAGATGACGCCTCTTTGATACCCTTTGCAAGGGTATAACAAGGATGCTCTACAGGGGACTTGAACTCACGACCTCGACGTTCTAGCGCAGACCTGGCCAACTAGAGAGCACTAATTTACATGTCTGTATCCGGGATCAAAATGTTCAATTTAAGCCATTCCGGGATCAACCCATTATTATCACCGCTTTGGCTTGAGTTGATCCCACATGGCTTAATTTTTTTGGTTCAGTGTAGGCACTAAAGGGAGGGCTGTCCTTTTCTTACTACTTAAATGTTAGCACAAACCTGTGTGTCCAGTGTTTCTAATATTCAACAGCTGATCGAAAGGCTCATCGTACCGCCCGAAATGCAGTGGAGGCAGTCCAATAGGTATCACTTTATGACTACTGATTGCAACGGGCGACTGTTCCCCACCGCCGCATTGGGGAAAAATGTATTGCCATTGATCGGGTGCATCGTAGTTAAAGTGTCGATCGTGTGGCGCAAAATCTGGGAAAATATTTCAGTGAGATAGTTGAATGACCTGGAAATGATCTGGCGTAGTTTGGGTTAAGTGGTAACATCTAGTGGACAGTGGGTCAAATGTGGACACAATAGCAACAGCCTCCCCATTCCCAGCACTCATTTCAAATAGCAGCTGAAGAGTTTCCCAATGATTCGGAATTGTTTTACTTGGGGTACAAATTGCTTACATTGTTTCAACTTATATAATGATTACCATGGCCGCGACGACATAATCTCTGTCTCAAAAACTGATGCGCCCATTGACTTCTGTGGAGCAATTGTACATGCAAATTTAATTATTGTTATTATTTACAAGACACCAAATTTGGTTGCTATCCATTAATCGACAACGCCGCCTCTCCTAGTTGACAGTTTTATGGGCGTTGAGTGTATCATGTAATATGAGATTGTGGTCGGAGATGGCTCATAAATTCTCAAAACAAAAACCACATCTGGTGTCTGATGGCTCAATATCGGGAAACCGCTTGTCAGATCTGTACAACTTAACTGACAACTCTATTGATACACTTGGTTGATTTGCAGATACATTTGTACCTTTTTGCCAATCGTACTTAATAATACCCACTTGCAGCGAACGGCAGCAGAAATAGAAATCGGTGATAGAAGTCACCAAGTACAGGAAAATGCATTTTCCACCAGCCACGCACAAGACCCAAAACAAAACGAATAATTTGATACGCCGCGAAAAAGATCCACGCACGTTGCTCTGAGCCAGACTGAGCCAAGCGCCGCTTTGGGGGAGACCTTTATACCTTTGGCTCTAGCTCTAACGGTGGTTTCAGCCCCAAAGGGCCTCCAGACGTACTGTGCACCACGCAACATTAGCTCATGCAGAGATTATCAAATCATTTAGGAAGATTTATCAGTTGCTACCTACCTTTCCGAGTGGAGGATACGTTTTATTAAATGAAAGTTTTTCAAGTGTAATGAAAAGGTTATTTAGTCGACCGTAATTGATTGGGGCTGGCTAAATTATAACCTTTGGAGTTTTTTAAGTTTCGTAGTAACACCTAAAGGGCAAATTAAGCTAATACCTAACAAGGTTTTTCGCAAAAAGTGCGAATGAGATTTTTCCAACTGCTTTTATAGCTTACCATATCGGAAATGCAGACATACTGCAGTGTGCGCCACCCGAAAGTTGCTGACACAGCTTGTTGCATTTCTGTAACCTAGTATTCTGGTTATACACGTACACTCAGAAAAAATTTTGAAAGCACTCATTTTAGTTTATATTTTTTCTACTCCTGTTTGATTTTTGGACCGCTTTTGAATATTTAAAATACATTTGGGGCTATTTTAAGACCCTTCAAAGCTTACTTCTAGGTTTAATAAAAGAATCAAGAATTTTCTTCTTCTTCTTTCATTCTAAAAACATTCGACTCGAGATCGGCTCTGAGCCAGTAAAATAGCCCACTCCAAATTAACCACCTGCATACCAAATTTCAAGCTCTAAATAACTCTGAGATATGTTTCTGAACCAATTTTTTAACCGGTTCAAATACGGTTCTGAACCATAAAAATATCCGACTCCATTTAACCAACCTATACAACAAATTTCACATTCGTGGCAAAAACAATTTCTGAGATATGGCTCTGAACCACTTTCGAACAGGTTTATAGGCATGACTTATAGCCTGTGAATCTCTCCTGATCGACGTGAACATACTGTGGAAATTAAGTGAAGATCGGTTCAGCGGTTTAGACGCCCAGGAACAACATAATAACTTTCATTTTGATAAAAGTTTTATATGGGATAGATAGATTTTTGAAAAAAAGTCAGAGCAAAATATTTAACAAATTGCTCAGGCTTACAAATTTATGCCAACTTGTAGAACGGAGAATATAGTATGTGTTCTTTATGAATTTTCGTGCGCTGAAGACAAAAAATATTGTCCGTTATCGTAATCACATCAGGTTGAAGATATTTTTACATAAGAGTGTGTTGAACGAGGTCTGTTCCCATGTTTAGGTGCTGCAGCCACTTTAATTAACATATTCAAACCATTTTAGATTCTACGTAAGCTGTGTCAAATATCGATCTAATTAACTAGTTAATAGTAAAGAACGGATAAGCGATAATCAAGTTATGACCAATTAAATTTTCGCTCGACTTACTGGTTTTTATAGAATTTTTCCAATTTGTGAAAGAAATCTTAATATATAAAATTCTTCCGTACATGGCTTTGTAACCTCACTCCTCACAAACGGCTGGACCGATTTCGATGAAATTTCGTGTGTGTGTAGTAGTAACAGCGTAGGTGGTTTATATCTATAGCTGATTCTGGTAGGTCACACAGGGATCGCGTAATTTGCCATCCACGGCTTTTTGGCACCATAACTTGACCTAAACTTAACCGATTTGGATGAAACTTTATAAAGACATTCGTCATGAATAGAGGAAAACTGATAACAAATATGGTCCGAGTCGGTCAACTCTTTCGGGTACCTCTCGAACACATATATGTTGTTGAATTTAATAAATTTTCAATTTTGGCCACGCCCCCTCCCGCCCCCGCAATTTAGAAAAATCGTCATATCTCCCACAGTTTTGAAGATAGATGGCTTGTTCTTCCTGGACATATTTAGTTATCAGGATAACTTATCGATCCGCCAAAGGAATGGAGAAGATCGGATAAACGGTTTTCGAGTTATGATCAAAAGACTGTTTCTTGGTACCAACTCTCTTTCTTGTTTGATAATAACTCTACAACCGTTGATCCGATCTTCTGATTACTAAATATGTCTAGATAAAACGAACCATCTATCTTTAAAACTGTGGGAGTTATGAGGTTTATTCTAAATGGTGGGGGCGTGAGATGCCGTTGAAAATAAGCTTGATCTGCCTGCAGATATAAGAAGCATATGTCCCATACATGTCAAACCTCTATCTCTTACCATCTCTGAGATCTGTGCGTTCATACGGACAGACGGACATGACTCGGCTGTTGATGCTGATCAAGAATATATGTATATACTTTATAGGATCGGGAATGCTTCCTTCTGGCTGTTACATACTTTTGTACAAACTTATAATACTCTATGTACCTACGGTACAGAGTATAAAAAAATATCCCTCAATGATTTAATTGATTATTTTGTTCTTCCGTTTTTTAAGTAATTCCAAATATTAAGAAAAGGCTCGGGAACGGACCGACCCAAACGCGTCTGTCTGAATGTACCTGATCTCCTCAGTTAGTGCTCAATCTCAATTCGTCACCTTACTCAGAGTTCTATGCAGATTTCAGGAGCGGTACTGCTACTTATACTGCTGCTTTCAACAATAATGAGTTGGACTTGTTTTCTGTTTTTTTGTATACAATATAATTGGTTGTATATATAAGCAATATCCGATTGTGTATAAGCGACACCTGCTAAATTCGTTTATGGGCGAATTGCCAGATGACACTGCTTGGTACAGCTTTCAGCTGTTGAATTCACCCAACCAACCACCTATAAAGCTGCAGGCAATGCAACAAACTCCCTTTCTTTATACATTGACACTCTTAGTTGGCTGTCGCACTTAAAGCAATCATATTTAAACAATTTTTCGAATTCAAAATTCAAGTATTGATTTTCCACTCCAGGCCAAACAGTAGCGGAGCAACACACCAAGCATCAGCTGTTGGCAAAATGTATGTACTTGTGTGAGATTTGAGACTGAGACGACAACGACGCAACGTCAAATAGCAAAACAGCGAGATATTTGAGTGCCCATAAGAATTTTGCGCAGTACGAAGTGGCAGGCAGTTAAGAGAAAATCAAAGGCAAGCGCAGCAGCTGCAGCAGCAGAAGCCATCACGCGAGCGTCATGGTTCTCTTCAAGTTTTTGAGAAGCAAACTGTAAAGTATATTCTGCATAAAAGCAACATAAACATAAACAAAAGCAAACACAAAACCAAATCTATAAAATCATAAATTAAAACAACAATGCGCGCGCTTGGAAAGGCGTAAGTATCAGGGCCTTATTTTTGAGGGGTCGCTTATTAAGCAGAGACACGGTTAAACAGTGACAATGTGCCAACAATTTGATACCTTCAACCACACAAGACTCGGGGAGACTCGGCGCAAGAAAGAGCCGAGCAAAACACAGAAAACAAAACAAGTAAGAAACTCGGTCAAGCCCGACTAAAATGTACTCTGTGCCAATGAGATGTATGTATGCTCTGTATGTTGAAGCTGCTACTGCGCTGCAGCAGCGAACATTACTTTGCTCGTAACTTGTCTATCGTTCATCCGATCTTTAGTAATTTTTTTTCCAGAAGCGAAGCTTCTATCTTCCTATATTAAACTGTGGGAGATATAAAGTTTTTCCAAAGCTGTGGGGCGGAAGGATCGTGGCAAAAATGGAAAGTAAACTTCATCTGTCTACACACAAAATAAAAAAAAGGCGAAAAATAAAGAAATTCGCCTCTTAAACAGGGGTCAGATGTGACTCACCATGTACTTTAGAAAATCATTTTCTAAAATTAGGAAACCACCAGAAAATATTTAAAAAAAAAGTTTCTGAAAACGAAATAATCTTTGAACATAGGAAAAACACACAATTTTTGGGGGAATTTCTTAATACGAGAAATTAAATCTCGGTTGTTGATGCTGATCAAGAATATATATACTTTATAGTGTCAAAGATGCTTCCTTTCGGCTGTTACATTCTTTTAAACAAACGTAATATACTCAATGTAGCTTTGGTACAGAGTATTACAAAGCATAACCAAAACGTGAGCGACCGTCTGGACACAAGATACAGCGTACAGATACAAAGAGACAATTATACTTAAGTATTTTGTTTTTCTATGTTAGGTGAGCGCGCACGTTATTCTCCTTTTACACGCTATGTTGTGGAATGTGCGTTCCAAAAACTATTTGTTGTCGCACCCAGAGTCTCTGAAGGTGAACATTGTATCAACAACGATCGAAAGCGACGGACAACCCGTTAGCAGGAAGTAGAAGATAGATCAAACGGAAATTATTAAATGTGGTTTTATACTCAAAAATCTTATCCAGAAGATAAAGCTCTAACTCTCCTACTTATCTAATCAACATTTTCTATCTACATTTCAGCTCCCAGTTTATGATGAAAACAAATCGCTTGGTACTGATTCGCCATGGCGAAAGTGAATTCAATCTGGAGAACAAATTTTGCGGTTGGCATGATGCACCGCTTAGCGAGGGTGGTAAGTACATCGCTTTCATCATTGCGCTCCTACTGAATATCCAACATTTCATCCACCAGGCGTAGACGAGGCTTGCTCCATCGCCGTTCCTGCATTGGCTTCTGCCAAACTTGAATTTGATATTGTCTACACCTCGGTATTGAGTCGGTCTCAACATAGTGCCGATCTCATCTTAAGCAAGTTGCAATGTGCTTACCTGCCCAGAAAGGCCGATTGGCGTCTGAGTGAACGACATTATGGAAATCTGACGGGATACAATAAGCGTGTCATAGCTGATCGATATGGCGAGGAGCAAGTGCAAGTCTGGCGACGTGCTATTGATGGCCTACCACCCCCGATTGAGCCGAATAATCGATACTTCTACTCGATTGGCAACAATCCCATCTTTAAAGACGTGCCTGCAGGCCAGTTTCCGCTCGCGGAGTCTTTGCGCATGTGTGCGGATCGAGTAAAGCCCGTTTGGGATGAAATCAAGCTGGAAGTACTTAAGGGCACCAGAGTATTGATCTGTACCCATGGCACTGTAGCTCGCGCTCTAGTCAGGCATATTGAAGGTGAGTGTGTCTAAGAATTAAAGGAATGGTACGGTTGAACAGCTGTTTTTCCCCACAGCTGTGTCCGACGAAGCTATACAAAAAATCAACATTCCGAACAGCGTGCCTCGTGTGTATGAGTACGATTTGAAAACCGGGGAGTTATTGGGAGGGGCCATCCACCTTGGTGATCCAGAGTATATCAAGAAAAAGACAGCCCAGGCTATGGCTATTGGCGATTAACCGCAACTGTAACTGGTATATGAAACGTATTAACGAAGAATTTACATATTGTACTTGATATAATTATAGTGATTTATATACATACTTTTTTTCTAGTTTTGTGGCAAACAAAACATTTGAATATTAAAAAATGGGTGCGAGTAAGAATGAAAAACTTTAGTTTATTTGAAAGGATCGTGGGGCTTTGCCGAATTTGACGCCCCGAACTTATATAGATGTATATACAAGCTTAACACCTTTTTTTTATATATTATATAAGGTTGTCACTTGGTGCGAGATCCGGACTATACGGTGGATGCAAAAGAACCTCCCATCCGAGCTCCCGGAGCTTCTGGCGCGTCACCAAAGATTTGTGTGGCCTGGCGCTGTCCTGTTGGAAGACAATTCGGCCTCTGTTGATCAAAGATGGCCTCTTCTGCATGAGTGCTGCATTCAAGCGGTCCAGTTGTTGGCAGTACAGGTCCGAATTGAGCGTTTGGCCATAGGGGAGCAGCTCATAGTGGATGATTCCCTGCCAATCCCACCAAACACACAGAAGAACCTTCCTGGCCGTCAATCCAGGCTTGGCCACCGTCTGGGCAGCTTCACCGCTTTTCGACCACGACCGTTTGCGCTTCACGTTGTCGTAAGTGACCCACTTTTCATCGCCAGTCACCATCCGCTTCAAAAACGGGTCGATTTTGTTGCGATTCAGAAGCGATTCCATTCGGGCCAAAATGTTTTTTTGCGTCAAGTCGTGTGGCACCCATACATCGAGCTTCTTTTTGAATCCAAGCAAATTTTATTTTATTTTTATCGCAATTTTCGACGACAGGCCTTCCGGACCGTGGCGCATCTTCGATCACCTCTGCACCAGAACGAAAACGTTGAAACCATCGTTGTGCGGTGGAAATGGAAACTGTATCGGGTCCATAAACTGCACAAATTTTATTGGCAGCATGAGATGCATTTTTGCCTTTATCGTAGTAGTACTGTAAGATATGCCGTATTTTCTCTTTATTTTGCTCCATGTTTGCGACACTATAACTCACGAACGACTAAAAACAAACAACAATAAATCAAACACGTGTTAGCGCGTGAAAAGAGCTTTCCAAAAAGCTCTAGCGTGAACCGATGCGACGAATACAACTAGAACTATGCGCTTGCAAAGACAAGCTTGCGGACATACCGCAAGACTTTTTTGACAACCTTATATATATTATTATATATTTTATTAAACATTTTTTGAATTGACATAATTATTATCTATAGAATCAATTACACAGCGCAACAAAATTTGACCTTTTCCAGTATAGGATTGTGGTGATTCTGGGTGATTTTAATTTAGCATACTTTCCAGGCTTGAAATTTGCACGGTATTTTTTTTCGGTGTATAAACCAGGGTGCACCCTCGCTAAGATAGAAAGATTGTTTCGGGTCAGTGGTTTACACTGTTTTTGAACCTGCGGCTCGGTTCATTGCATTGTTTTTGTAGCAAAATGAACCGCACTTTCGGTTGGGAAAAGGGGTTCATTCCCAACTTATACATTTTCTGGTGGCCTGCTTCTGTTTAGAATATTATGTGTTCCACAGTGAATAAATTGAACTCCCAAAACAATTGAATAACTTATAAACACAAACTCAAATCAGTGCATTATTCGCTTAAATTGTCTTAAGAGGAATGGCAAATGCTGTCTAAAGTAGAAAAGCAGAACAAAGATTCCATTCGATCAATGAACGGTCCCTCTTAATTTAATCGAAGGTAATCTTAAAAGTCGTCAGTGAACTGAACCAAACCGAACCGTTTGGCTTTGTGGATTTCGGTTTGGTTGAGGAATTTCAAAAGTCCGTCGGTTCTGTTTAACATCTGCAATATGCGTTTTAGTTTGGTTTGGTTCGGTTCAGAACCGACTGCAAGTCCCTGCTATTGACTGAGTTATTTTTTAAGCATTTCTGATGAGATCTCGGACAAGTGAAAGTTCACCTCTATGTTGAAAAGTGACGCTTCTTGTGGGAATGTTATATACAAAGATATTACCTTAGATCTAAGGAATATGAAAATATTTAAGAGTTAAAATTATGAGCGCCGCTGGGGCGCCCTTTAGCGTTTCCCGGCCCTTTTCTACAATATAAACATTACCATATAGGAGGATTTATAGAAGCAAATGGCAACAAAAAATCTAGAAGTTATGCAGAAAAACATTTCGCAGGACTTAAAAGAATGCTTAATGGAAAAGGATTTGGAAAAAGTTGTAAGAAATGTTAATTTTTCTATATTAGAACATGAACTTCTAAGCCGTTCTGTTCTGTGCGGTTTATAGTGTTTGATATGTCTGAAAAATGTATAAAGCTAGTAAACTGTTAAAAACTAAGGGATTAAGAGATTCTACATTAACATTATCTGGTCATTCTATATCAGATTAAGTAGGCACATTATATTAAAGATTTGAAGACACTTTTAATTCGTCGACTACATTTTATTTAGAATAATATTAAGTGCTTTATTTAATTAAATGTACTTTAATTTCGTCTTAAAATCTAATAACTGCGATCAGTAATACTTTCCGTTGGTTCCTGCCTCCAGCACTCCTCAGTAGTAACTTTGCTCATTATAGAGCGGATTTAAAGTATTGGGTAAAATGTAGATATCCTCTGGGCGACCATTGAAGACGAACGGACGTTTCAGTGAAGTCAGCTTTGAGTCCTGATGCGGAGCTGGCATTGTTGCTAGGCCAAAGCTTTGCTGAGCGGGTCCATAGCCTGGAGCTGGTGGCATCGGTATGGGTCTGTAGGGATTGCTAGGCGTGGGCGGACGCACACCAAACCCGCCTGCTGCAAACGGATTCAATTCGCCTGGTGGATTGTTCATTTGATAAATTCCTGAAGGTTTGCCATTGGCCAAAAAGTTCACCGGCAAATTGAACACTGAACCAAACGTGGAGAACGAGGGCATGGGCTGGTAGGTGAGCAGCGGTGAAAAACCACTGCTAAATGCTCCCGGTGGCATGTTGGGGACAAACATGTACGGAGCAGGTGGGAGGCGAACGTAATAGATGGGCGAGTTGCGAGACTGTGAGTGGTGACTACCAGCCGGACGTCGCCCACTTGCTGCTCGAGACATTACCACATCCTCCAGATCATTGCTGGCTCCCGGATAGGCGGGATAGAACATATCGGGGGCTATGTAGAGTGGGAATGGTATTAGCACAGGTTGGGCATATCCAATGAAGGGCAGCATCTTGGGCATAGGCTGGTGCGACAAACTCTCATAGGGATTAGGGGAAGACATATACGGATTCCAGACCGGCAGTCTTGTGTCTTCTTTTAGGTCTTGCAGCATTTGATACGGATCATGATCCTCTTCCTCGCCCTCGCTTTTAATGTCTGGCTGCTGCTCAGACAGCGTTTCCGTATCATGGACATATGATTGGGTATGCACTTGTTGCTGGGTGGAAGCTGACGCCTGAGTTTGCTTTTGTGGGGCTTTGTTCTTCACCAGCTGCGAAAGATTGGCCGCCTGGGAAAAGATCAACATCTGGTCCAGCCATAGCAGGGTCAGCAGAATGCTCCAAATCTGCATGACCAACGCTGTAAATGAACATAAGCAATGAGATCTCATTAAGTCTTTCTCACACTCCAATATCGCAATGTGCACAAGCTAACGGACTTTCCACCTAGATGCTTAATAGGAGAATTGGCTTCATTAAAATATATTTGCAAACGTCATTAAAAAGATTCGCTACGCGAGAAAAAAAAATGCAATTTATAACCTAGACTGAAAATTTAAAATTTAAAAATTGTAAAACTTGAAAGTAGATTGAACATCTCAAAATCAGGACTAACGTGTACCATCTCTCAACCTATAAACCCTCCTGCAGTTCTCTGCAAAGCTTCAGCTTAAGAATCGTTTGCTATGTAGTCTGTGGAAAAATGAAAAGTAAAAAAAACGAGAAAACTAAGCTAACTTCGTCTGTGCCGCAGTTTTTATACCCTTACAAGTGCTCGCTTAAATATTTTCATACAAAACCTTTTTTCCCCATTTTGCGACCGATCGTTCGTATGGGAGTCATCCGATTTGGCCAAAAATTTGTAAAATTATGTGAAAGCATGTGAAACGAACAAATACAAAATTGCAGGAAGGTACCATTAAAAACAAAAAGTTTTTATACTCTGTACCGTAGGTACATAGAGTATTATAAGTTTGTGCAAAAGTATGTAACATCCAGAAGGAAGCATCTCCGACCCCATAAAGTATATATATTCTTGATCAGCATCAACAGCCGAGTCGATATAGCCATGTCCGTCTGTCCGTCTGTCCGTCCGTCCGTCTGTCCGTCTGTCCGTCTGTCTGTCTGTCCGTATGAACGCACAGATCTCAGAGATGGTAAAAGATAGAGGTTTGACATGTATGGGACATATGCTTCTTATGTCTGCAGGCAGATCAAGTTTATTTTCAATTTTGGCCACGCCCCCTCCCGCCCCCGCAATTTAGAAAAAACGTCATATCTCCCACAGTTTTGAAGATAGATGGCTTGTTCCTTCTGGACATATTTAGTTATTAGGATAACTTATCGATCCGCCAAAGAAATGAAGAAGATCGGATGAACGGTTTTCGAGTTATGATCAAAAGACAAATTTTCTTGGTACAGAGTATGTTATAGTCGGGCTTGACCGACTTTCTTTCTTGTTCTAACTAAGACTGTTTTTCAGACCTATCTTTTGTATGGCAGCTATACCATATAGTTGTCCAATTTTAATAAAACTTGGTAGAATTATAAAATAACATAGAAAACCTACGATTACAAAGTTTGGAGACGTTTCCATTGAAAAGAAAAAAGTTTTTCGCACTAATACTAGTTTTCCGACCGATTGTTCCTATGGGTGCTATGAGATATAGTCATCCAATCCGGTCAGTTCCTACAAATTAGTAGTGTGCAACAAAAAGAAGACTCTGTGCAAAATTTCAGCTCGTTGGCTGTAAAACTGAGAGAATAGTTCGCGTACAAACAGACAGACAGACAGACGGACAAAGCTCAATCGACTCAGCTCGTCACCCTGATCAAGAATATATATAATATATATGCAAACTTCTGGCCAAAATTATAGTACCCTTTACCATAAATGTGCTTGCAATTTGGTTTTAACTCTCCACCTCACAGTTCTTAGGCAATGGTTTCTGCATCTCTAACATGGAGTTTAGCAGCGCCTTTTTGCATGTGGCCGATGACCCAGTGAGCTGAATTTCCATGCAAGTTAGAATTCACGCACCAGAAGAGTAAATTTGAAATAGTACCTTCTTATACGATTTTTTCAGAAATAAGAATACTTAGTAAAAAAAAGTTTGTGCAAAGCCAGAAGACATCATATCCGACCCTATAAACTGTATATATGTATATTCTTGATCAGCATTTACAGCCGAGTCGATGTGGCCTGTTCTTAGAACAAACAGATCTCGGAGATAGTTAGAGCGGTTTGACTCTGGTTTACTTTTATCACCCATTCGCCTTGCCCTTGGACTTAGATTGATATTCTTATCAGTATAAGCATTCTGCTCGGTGCTTATAAGCTAGAGTTTAAAAAAGTATTTCTCGCCGCTTCTTTCTTAGTCTAGTGTTTCGTATGCAAATATATTAATAGTTGGGGGTTTTAACCCCTTTCCTTTTAGTATTGTGACAAAATGTAAGAGCATTGAAGCCAATAGAGTTCAGAAAAACTCAGGAAGTACCATTTGGTATTAGTTTTCCGGTATCAGCAGTTAACCGGGCCCGATAGTTCGGGCTGAGCCCAGGTGAGTAAATGATCTCGGCTTTAATAATCGGCCCTCTTCACAATTCCAAGTCGGTAGTCGTGTAAACGTTGGTTATCAACCTTTACAGTACATAAAGTATATATGTTCTTCATGAGCAAGACGAGCTGAGTTAAGGCGCCATCTATTGGCCAGCTTGAGAAATCACTGAAATAGAATTCTTCAAATCGAAAATTAACTTTTTGAATGATAAATAATTAAAACCTTTATTACGATTAATTATACGAATTGGAGGGTTTATAAACTTCGTCCGCGCCGAAGTAACTTTCCTCTATTTTTCTTATTTAAATTTCACAATTGTATGAATTGAATCCACTTGACAATGAGCAATCGGTTTCAACTGTTGAAGCAATTACGATTGGCCTTAAACCTCAAATAGTATCCTTTGATATTATTGTCACATTGCATGTATCAATAACTACGTTTATGCCTAAAGGCTGAATTCAAGAACGCACGAAAATAAATATTTATGTCGAACTTCATATGAATAGAAACACTTTGAAAATGTTTTGAAAGCTGATTGCTTATGAACAGTAGTTTTATTTGAATAAAGTACTGTGCCAAAACAAATTTTTGAAACATTTGACTGAAAATCATGATTTTTTCCGCTCAAAGCATGTTGTTTTTATATATATTGCTAAGTAAAGAAATAATTTATTTCAGTTATTTATCACACTTTTTCCTAGTCAGACAATCTGAGTGTATGTACAGTGAGGACTAGGCGTGACTCTGCCATAACTGCATTTAAATAGATAATTGTTAGCGTAATCAAAGCTGGCATACTTTAAAGCGCCAAAATTATGGTTTTTTGTAAGCATAAACGGAGTAAATGTTAAGCTTAAACTCTAAATTCAAACGTTTACATTGTTGTTTAGTCCGAACTTCTGAACATGTCCGTGCGTCTTAATGAAGTAATTATTTTTAATAATTTATTAAGATTCAACAAGAGAGCAGTTCTTTATAGCGATCATAAAATCCTGTGCGGACCTTATTGATATTTATCACCATTCGAAAAAGCGCTTAAGCTTCGGGTAGATGGCTTACCAATCTAAAATTGAAGCTTAAACTAACTCTCACAGCATAATCAAATGTTCAGCAGTCACTTGAAATCACAACTAATATCAAATATAAGCAACATTTAAAAATATTTCAGTAATAAAACAATAAAATTTTTCATGAACTTCAACACTTTTTTGCTTACAGTTTAAAGGCTCTTCGGTGCAACCTGAACAAATTTTTTTGTGTAGGATCCTACTCCTACCAGCTATCTGCTAACAAATTGTACACTGCCTTGCACACACGGTGAACTGAAAATGACTCTAAGCGCGCCAAGAATCCGAGCTTTATATATTGGCAAAGAGACTAAGAAAAGAAAGACCTGTTGACGTCGCGGCGGCCTGGTTGCGCGTGCGCAGAAAAAACAATTTGCACAGCAGTTTGTTTGCTATGGCCAAGCACTTCTCATTATTCCATTCTGATGATGTGCACAGATTTTTAGATGTTTGGACCCCTCTGTGGCAAAGTGATAAATCGGCTAATTGCTGGCAGCTTAAACGCCAGCTTAATTAGCCTCAAATGTCAATGGCCGTGCTGCACACAAGTGGCAAGTTTACATTTTCGACATGCACAAGCTGCAATAAGCCGGCAAAAAGCGAGCAATGTTAATTACCCCGATGGTTGTATCTGCCGCCCGCGATTCCACATTTTAATTTTCATGACAGTCCCAGCGTGAGAGACAGAGTCACGAGTTGACTCATTAGCCAATGATATCCACCCAAGTATTCTGCCTAAGCTAGGTTCCTGCCTGACTGCCCGCATATAAAGATTTTCCCTGTTACATAATTGGACATAATTGTGCGATTGCATCTACATGCATCTTTATTGTCTGGCATAACTATTAAGTAATACCAGTCATAGGTAAATCATACAGTAAGCACATGATGTGGAGAACTAACTGATATGCTTGTTATAGATTTGGAAACCCTCCTTACGTCAAATTGACATCATTAGGTTAACCATTTGCAGGCTGCAGCTCTAACTGCAAGCACACACTCGAAAATGATAGTAGATAGTGTTGTAGAAAATTCAGAAATGTTTTATGATTGGATTTACTTAAACTAAGTAAGCATTTTTCTTAACTTTCGGATTCTTAGATTCATAAATGCTTAAATCTAGTATTTATACCCGTTACTCGTAGAGTAAAAAGGGTATACTAAAGTCGTGAAAGTGTATGCTCAGATTTTGCAGTGTAGTCTTTGTGTCCAATATCTACAATCTCACAAATTTTCAAAAGGATCGGATAATAAATAGCCGAGTTAAAAAAATGTTGCATACTTATGCGAGCTGAGCTGAGTAACGGGTATTTCGCAGTCGGGCAGGGCCGACTTTAACTTACGCTCTCGTTTATTTTTAACTATGTCTTTAAACAAAAAACAAAAACCAATAAAATTGTAGAAAAGACAGGAAACAACAAATTTCTCGCTTTATTAAATTGTTTTTAAAACATTCGACTAAAGCCGGAAAATGTCGGGCTGGACCAAATCGTCAAACGGAGCGTTATATCATAAATCTATCAATATTTAAGCATCGGTTGAAATTCTATACCAGGTTTGCCCGAAAGCTATACGCATTTGTTATTGCTAAATAAGTGCGT
Source organism: Lordiphosa fenestrarum (assembly GCA_035044985.1). Classification (NCBI taxonomy): domain Eukaryota; kingdom Metazoa; phylum Arthropoda; class Insecta; order Diptera; family Drosophilidae; genus Lordiphosa; species Lordiphosa fenestrarum. Next base: position 61,359 of record JAWNNO010000972.1, on the reverse strand, counting down.
AAAGCGGCTTGCGCATAGCGAAATTCCAACAGCAACGCCTACTGTGTATTTTTTTTCTTCCTCTCCTATGCTTTCTGCAGAATTGAACAATACTACAAATTATCATGCGCTTGTATATGTAACTTTTGTTATTTTGCGTCGAATGATATCGTTTGCATCAGACCACCACAAACACACACACACACAGAATGTTGGTTCAGAATTAGTCATTTGTATTGGCGCTCTTGGGCACATGTGTTCTATATCGTTCGATTATAAGTTCTATTAATTTTAACTTGACTCCGAACTACTAAGATGAAATCAGGAAGATAAAGTAACCATTTCCTCATCGCAATCTGGTATTTATTAAATTTGGTTGTGCTACGTCTCGCCCGTTACCGACATATTTTTAATACTTTTTGACAAATTTAAAAAATTAATGGTTTTTGACTCTAGTTCAAACCCGAGACCGAGAGCTAGTTTAGTTGACATATCCAATCAGCACTGTACTCTGTTTTGGAACCATCAGTAGCCAAGCCCTAGTAGCGGGCACACATAATTATGTTGATTTTATAGAAGAGCAGATAAACTACCTACAAGTAGTTCCAGTCAGCTCCGAGGCATGATTAATAATTGTAATATAAATAATTTGTTTATTTGTCAAAGCCAACGGCCGTTGGGTGTTGGCGCCGGCGTTGGGATTAGGGCAATAATAAATTACGCAGCTAATTAAGCGACGGCTGCAACTGCACAACCACGCAGATGCAAAATACACAGATATACAGATACAAATACAGATACATGCCGCAGATTGCCGACAAGAACGTGGAGCAGGAGCAACGGCGACAATAATGAACGGTTGGTGTTATAATAAAGCCAAGCCAGAGACCAAGCCAAACCAAGCCCAGCCTAGCCGCTGCTGCTGCCAACGTAATTAGCCTTGGAATGTCCTTGTGCACGTGACTAGCTCCGGACCTGGGCCGCCAGCTTAGCTATTTGTGGACTCTAAATATAAAGTGCGAGTGCGCGTGCCTTTGGATCATCAAAACCTTCGTCGTCGGCCACTTTCCTAACGAAGCCCAAGCACATCTCATTGGGTGTCGGAGCTACAAGGGTTCATTAACTCCGAGTTGGACAATGCCAATGCTAATATTGGGTTGTTATTGCCAAGTTAATACGAAGTCGAAAGTATTGAGCTAACTAGTCATAACGAAGAGAACCGCTTTTGTTTTGTATATCTGAGCCATACTTTGACAGACACAGAGAACTGGGTCAGACGCTGCACGACTGCCACCTGAATCAGATTTATTAAAGTCCCTTTCGGCTGAGCAAACAGCAAACAAAAGATTCTATAAATATTTCACAAGTGCACAGAGTAAGTATCAGGCTTGGCGAACTATGAGATACCCTACTGGTGTGTGTATATTTATGTAGGTCTTCACCTCAAAAGTAACATACCCTGGAGAGTCCATCATCTCAAGCGCTTGAGCTGCACTCAACAAGCCGCCCCACACGCGCCTTCACTTGGCTACTTTCTTTAACCGCAAACACCACTTTGTCAAGTGCCCCGTATTTGTTTTGTTAGCAATTATTTACGCCATTTTTCATTGACACAGTTATTAAGCAAATAAATTAAATGAGATTCGGGAAATAATAATTGATAGGTAGAACACTACACAATGCTCACAAAGCTCATTTGGCGGCCGGCAGCCAGCATGACGAGGTGGCCGAGTGGTTAAGGCGTTGGACTGCTAATCCAATGTGCTCTGCACGCGTGGGTTCGAATCCCATCCTCGTCGAGTAGAATTTTTTTTTGTTATTGTGAATAATTGTTGTGTATACTAATAATTCAGATCAGGAACAAAGTCGAAAATTAGAACCCAATGAGAGCCTTTTACGTTCACGTATAAGTTAAGGTGTGTACCAAAACTGGAACGAAAATAAGATTTTATTTGAAACGCCTTCCCGATGTTCATCTTTTACTTTCAGTTCAAGTCAGTCCGTCCCTAAACCGGGTGCGGGTTTCGCCTGATATTTATTTCGAATTCAACTTAATTGTTTTTCGGCTCCGGTATCGGTCAATGCCTCTATATAGGTTCAGGTTTATTTCGGTTCTGTTACCCGTAAAAACTTTTAATGTTTTAAGAATTATTGTCGTTTTAAGCTCAGAAAAGCTTGAATAAAGAAAAACATACTCAGCAACGGTTTCGAATCGGGTTCCGAATAGCTTACTTGTTTTAAAGTCTTATTTCTAAAAAGCTAAAGGCCGATTTCTCATCTCCTGCATAGCTTAGAAATTACTTTGTTATTTGTTAGTATATGTTTTTATGGAAACAGCATTTTCGTTTACAACTCCAATAACTTACACGACTTAATTCAACCTATTTCCACCGACACGGGCCTTCTTCTACCACAATAGCTATAAAAATGTTAGACCAGCTAACGCAGAATCAGGCAAGTCGACAGACTATATGCAACTAGCTCGCGAATAAATTCTTACGATAATGTAAAGCTGGATTAAAGAAAAAATTATAAAGCTTAAAAAAGCAGAAAAAAAGAAATTTCTCGACGAGGATGGGATTCGAACCCACGCGTGCAGAGCACATTGGATTAGCAGTCCAACGCCTTAACCTCTCGGCCACCTCGTCATGTGCGACCTTGGGAGCCAAAAACGCAGTTTATGCACCGCTTGTTTAGAACAGCAAGCAGTCTCATCGGGTGAACTAGTTCTTATCTGTGGCACAGAACTGATAAGAAAATACTTAATAACATAAAATCAAAACTCATACATTCGAAGCATTTGCTTAGAAACAAATGGAAGAACAGAAGAAACTAAAAATTCAATTTATTTGTTTTTATTCAATTACGGTTGATATGTCATTCCAATTGCATACATTTTATACATTACATATACTATTAAAATATGTTTAAAAACCCGAACTAAATGTCGAATGTGCCACATCTCCAATAAGAAAATGCACAGCTTGTACGCTGCTTTCACTGCTTGCTATCGATAAGAGTGTGCTTGCTGACTGCTTATATCAAATACGAACTTAGCGCTACCTCAGGCACATGACGAGGTGGCCGAGTGGTTAAGGCGTTGGACTGCTAATCCAATGTGCTCTGCACGCGTGGGTTCGAATCCCATCCTCGTCGAATAATTTTTTTTTAGAAATCTAATTTTTTTAAAACTTCAGGCTATTAAATTCATTTTTATAGGTGTACAGACCGGCGCCCTTATCAGATTTCAAATGAAATAAAAGTTTTACGACTGCGATACAATAAGGACCATTTAGGAAGCAATATAAACGAAATGAAAGTAGTTACATTGAAAACGATCTCTGGGTATGTGGTGATGACTGCAGCCAGAGTATTTCTGCAGAATTTAAGTTTGTTGACTTTAGGGATCTTCAACAGATGCCTCGGCTGATGATGATGCTGCCTGTCAAGGTCGACCGAGCAAAATTATGGTCAACACATTTGCGAATTTCTGGCCGTAGGCCTACGTATTTAAGCCAGCAAAAATTAAAAGTCAATTGAAATAATGGCCAAAGCAGCAAAAGCAACAACAACAACCACAATAAAAGCCAGCCAAGAGCAATTAACTTCCATTTCAAATGATGATTTCTTTTTTTTTAACCATTTTGCCGACTAATTAATGCAGTTACTACAATTGAAATCTTTTTTTTTCCAGTTTTAGTTTATGGGGGTAGTTTGATAAATTATGGTAAGCAACTCTTAATACTAAAAAAGAATTTTAGAAATGGGGGCGAATCGTTTATTCGCGAAAACAGTAAATTCCGTGTGTTTAAGAAATTTTACTTTTAAATCTTAGTAAAGCCCAGAAAAACAGGTTTGATTGGGATTTTTTGGACCTCTTAAGCCAGACAATTACCCGAGCATTCTAAATTTTTTACCTTTCGAACCTAATCAAACTAGAGATTTAAAGTTTGATTCACAAAATTACTGAACAAAGTCTTTTAATTTGTCAGCCGGTGTATTATTTAAAAAAGTACCTTTTTATATAACATATTCTAATTCGGGATTTTAAGATGAGACAGAAAACATATGTTAAAAAGTTACATCCACGCAAACCTCGCATATTTATGAATGAAATCCGAATGATTTTAGTAGAAATTATATTTGACTTCAGCGTCATGCATCAATGAGTATCGAGTATTAAGTATACACTCAGGGAAAAATAGCATGGTAAAACCTAACACAATCATATTTGATCTTACTATGCCCCTTCTGTATTTTAATTAACTAACAACCACATTGAATTGACTAAAAACATATTAAATCGGCGAATTTCATTTTCCCGATTTATATTCCCTATGCAGGGAATTCCAACTTGAGAATTACAAGCAGTCGTACTTTTGCAAAATGCCAGAAAGATATTTATAAATAACTGTAGGCTATTCAATATAAGTAGTATTTAGTAGAGACGGCATTCCAATCGAGTTCAAGTCCAGAGGTCCAGAGGTCCAGAGGTCCCGAGTTCGAGTCCCACACCAGAGTAAGTTGAAACTTTTATAAAATTAATATAATTCGCAGTTTTTCAGAACCAAATCTAAAAGAATTCTACTCCTGGACATTATCTCCTCCTCCCTCCTCCCATTACAAAGAAATTTGAGTTAAGGTTGGCTGGCAAAAATTTTAATTAAAAAAAAAAGTTTTTAACTATTTCCATGTTAAACTTAACTATTGCCAATATTAAATTTGAAGTGTGCCCTCTTTATATATACGAATTCCATATTTAACGCTAAATCAATGGTGAAAATATTCAAGTCAAAGTGGAAATATTAAAATATCAGTGTATTTTTCCCTGAGTGTACTTGTCTATATTTAAAATTTGTTTGCTCCATCTCTTCTAGTCTATTAGATCTGGGTGCCTGTTACATACATTTTCAGGACTCTTGTACTACTGTGAGCAAAAAGTAAGGTGTAAGGGTCAATTTAAACTTCGCGGGCCTAACAATTCGGGCAGGTTTTTTTTTCTTGAGTTGGCAGGACTGTTGATGACATCTGTGCCAAATTTCATGTGAATGTCATTATCAGAAATATATTTACGCTTGTGTTTTCCAAACGACCAAGAGTGCATTTTTCGATTTTTACAATGTCTGAGCAGAGACGTGCCATCAAATTTTGTTTGCGGAATGAAATTTCGGCTGCGGAAACGTTGAGGATGTTGCGGAAGGCCTTTGGTGATTCTACCATGTCACAAAAAAAAATGTTTATAAGTGGTACAAAGACTTCAAAGAGGGTCGAGAACGTGTGGATGACTTGGAGCGCTCCGGACGACCATCGACGTCAACAGATGACCAACAAGTCAATGAAGTGGAGGAATTAGTGCGCAAAAATCGTCGGTTGACTGTTATGATTTACTGATATGATCGGAATATCAGAAGGATCTGTGAAAACCATTTTGAAAGACCATTTGGGCCTACGAAAAGTCAAATCTCGTTTGGTACCGAAAGTTCTCAATTTCTTGCAAAAAAGTCATCAAAAATTCGACGCATATCGTTCCGCAACCACCGTATTCGCCTGATTTGGCTCCGTGTGACTTCTGGCTATTCCCAAAACTCAAGAGACCACTTCGGGGAACGCGTTTCGAGTCGATTGAGGAGATAAAAGCAAAATCGAAGAAAGCGCTGATGGCTATACCGGAAAGGGACTATTTGGCATGTTTCGAGGATTAGAAAAAACGTTGGCATAAGTGTATTTTATCGGGAGGGGATTACTTTAAAGGGGATGAAATTGATTAAGAAGAATAAATAAAGATTTTTCATTCTACAAACAAATTCACCTTTTTGCCCACAGTAGTATACCCTTTCTGATTTAAGTGTAGTTTGCACCCCTTTCAAAATTTAAGTTTTTACTTTGGTTTTCTTAAGAATACTAGACCATTTTTTATAACATATTTTTGGTAATGATTGTCTAAGTTTATGGACAAAAACGGTTTTATTTGGTAGATAAAAGGTAGATTTTCGAAATTTTGACCTTGCAACCCTATGGCTCCGGTGTGTTTGCGACTACCTCAAACGTGGAGGCAAGTGCTGAAACCTCAACAATTCTAGGCACATCCTTTTTTATTTCATCCATTTCTTAGAAAAATCCGTTGCACCAACTTCTTTTTGCCCTACTTTTATAGGAGCTACAACAACTGTATTTATATATATTTTATATTTTTTATTTTTATATTCTGTATTTATATATATTTTATATTTTTTATTTTTATATTCTATATTTTAGCTCCGGATCCGAAGGGCTACTTTTTGTTATGCAGCTGGCGCCAATATCTGGTACGGCTGTAAAATGTTAAAGTTTTGTGTTGAAGGCGAGGGCCTCTCACACAGTAATTGTTTTATTAGGAATGATACTTGAATTCCAGGTACAATCTAGTACGAGGCGATTCAAAATAAATTTGGGTTTTTATTCAAACAATCGCTGACCTTTCAAACTTCCCTCGAATTTTCATTTTTACTAGCCAACTGGTTTTCAATTAATCAAAACTGATTTTTGTTTGCAGAATTTTTGTGGCTGTGACGACGTGTTGAAATCTTCCTGCCACTGAAAATAGCCGTAAAAGCAATCATTAAAGAAGCAACTCAATCGTTTGCTCCAATTGTCGGTCAATTGGAAAGTTTTTATGGGATAATTGCAGGCATGGAGCTGAAATCGTTTAAAATATCCAATGTCGATGTGGGGTGGTTGAAATCAAATTTGGAAAATTTAACTTATAATTCTAGATTCCCTCTTGACTCTTCGGTCTTGACTTCAATTTCCCGACCAGTCCAGTCTAACCAATTCGCCCCAAATTCATTTTAGCCAGTTTAACCTTTTTTCCTTGCGGTCACTTTTTGGCACTTTCACAAATCTCGATGAGCAAATATTGAGTCTTTTCCTTTCGTTACACATTTTCGTTTGATGTGATCCATAAATATTTGACTTTCGATGAAAGTCTGCAGACATGACCTCAATCACAGCCAAGCCAAGTGGGTTTGAGATTTCTGGAATTGCATAAGGCACGCTGATGATAAGGCAATGCCCACATGCCAGACATCACACATTTTTGAGACTCCAAAGACAAAAGGCCAAGGCACGCGGCTCACTTGAGTCAGCTTTTTCTGCGGCAAAAACGAGTTTAATGAACTTGCGAATTTATCGACAATAAAAAACTGGCCATAATTAGGCAATGTGTTTAAACTGATAAACATTTGAGAAGGGGGCAACTGCCTTATCATTCCAGCACCAGATGTCATTAATCTAGCTGAAACTCAAAATCTAAGCAGCTAATTAAAACGTTAGCCATGTAAACGGAGGACCCCCCGACAGACTTCTCGAAATTCAGTAGCCAAACACGCAAGCGCCGGTGCCAACTCTGTCTGCCTGTCTGTCATTCTCTCCCCGTCAGGTGCTGGAGCCGGCAAGCTGATGATGGAGTTTGTGCCATCTATCTATATTGCTTCCGTCAGAATTCAACATATTACTCTTAATAATTCCAAATCTCGGTTCACACACACGAGATGCGAGATCCAAGAACCAAGATACTTGTTCGTGATTTGTGTTGTCTAATCGTCCACAATTATGCCAGAGTTCTTGTAATAGATGCGTGCAGTTAGTTAACATGTGTGTGTTTACTATCTGTCAGATCCCAGCGAGAGTTTACGCACTTCAACACAACATTTTACTGTTGTTGTTGCCTTGTGGTAGGCTTAATTGCCCAGAGGGGGGCAAACTTCAATTCTGTTTGTTCGCTGGTATCATGCCTAATTAATATTTAAAGGTGTTTTGATTGCCACCGACTTGTGAGCAGCAGTGTACTTGTCCGTTGTACATAACCATTTGTCAGATACATTTGCGGTTAGGTCATTTTGGTGGGACCAGAGAGTGGCAAATGGAATTAAAAGCAGGCCAAATTAAGTTCGTTTCTTGGTGAACGATGCCAGATGGGAAAGTGAAAATAGGTTTTGCATAATGCTTTAACTGAGGTTTAAAGCTTCCCAGGGTAATTGTTTATTTTAACTACTTGTTTACTCTGTACCAAAGGTAGGCTGAGCATATTAAAATTGTGCAAATGTTTGTAACAGCCAGAAGGAAGCATCTTCGACCCTATAAAGCAAATATATTCTTGATCAGCATAAACAGCCGAGTCGATATAGACATGCCCGACCATCCTTTCGTATAAGCAAACAGATCTCAGAGAAGGTAAGAGATAGAGGTTCGACATCTATGGTATATATGCGTCTTACTTGCGAGAACCAACCCACATTAAGAGGCGAAGTCAGCTGACATAGGTGTGAAAAAAGTTGTCTGTATTTTTTAATCAAAACTAAGAAAATGCGCCTATGTATTATGGAAATGATAATAAGCCTGCTATTAGACTGCGTTCCTTCCTTGGATCTATATTTAGTAGATTATTTTATTGTACGATACTTGGTGTTTGTTTGAATCGAACTGGTTTCTTCTTAGAAATACTCAAATTAAGCACAGATCATTCTAAAATCAAACAAATTAAAGAAATTCGCGTTGTTAGTTCAAGTACAAAATAAACCTATAATGCTAGCTACAAAAAGTCTGCAATAGACAGTACGAAACAGTTTTAAGTAAATCTGTTCTTAAAATTCCCTACTGTTTCTAACACCTTTGTTATGGAGTGATGGCAGATTCCTGACATAAAGTAGTCCCATCTTGGTCTTTGGTTAGTTCATTGCCCTTGAATATTTCCAGCCTTCTTTGGCTTAAGCCAAGAACATTTTGAACTTGCTTATAGTACTCACATTCTAGTTTTAGAACGTTTTTGGATAGTCGGCACTATAATATTCTGGACTGGACAATAAATATATTGTACTTATGTTGAGAGTTACCATGCCAACAGTAGTCAATACAGCCGATAGGTAAACCTTTTTTACACTTGCTGAATCATATCCACTTTATAAGATAGTTCAAACTTAAATTAAATACTTAAATATCAAATTTTTATCTTATTTGGCACAACTGAAAAACAGAAGTTCAATTTAAACTTTAACACATCACGCAAACGCTCTGAGAAAATACCACAAAAAGCCTGCCCAAATTTAATTGAGACATGCGAGAGCGAAAACTGTCCCTTAGAGCGCCACTCGCATTTGAGGTGGTTCCACCACTTTGTGGATGTGTCGTGAGTTGGCCTGTCAATAAATAACATACCATAAGCCCTACCTCAACTGCCGTTTCGTGTTACCAGAAGCACCTTTTGTTGCCGTAGGTTCATTTGTAACTAATTTGTGCACAAAATCGGAAAGACAAAGACTCTCCCCTGACACAGTTAAGCGTAATTGTAGCTGGCCAGCCGAATGGGATTGAATTTCCATGTCCAGACTCTGCGATAAAGAAGTGATGTATCAATTCGCGGGTCCATTGAATTTGCCAAGTAAATGGCAAAAGCAGAACTTGTCAAGTGGCACTGCAAATTGTAACAGTTCCAGATGGCTAAGGCAAACACTAAACTGGACAAATTTATGCCGCGCTCATCATTTCTCAAAATCATTTGCCATTCGCCGGCTGTCCGGAGTCAACTACCAGTTGGACCTCACACACAACAATAAAAGTTGCGAGGGGCAAGTGAACGCTCCGACGCTCGATGACGTCGCTTCGGTAGCCGGCAGCGTAAAAAAAAAAACAAATTTCAAACCGTCCGCAGATCTCATTTATTCGCCGCTCTTCGAGGCGTTCACAACGTTTAAAAGTCGAGCGCTAAATGCATTTTCAAAATTAAAACTAAATCGAGCTCGAAAACAATGGCTGTAATGAAAATGTGAAAAACTAAGATATATTTACAACTCGTGCGCATACATCATTCCATAATTTATCAAGATAAACATCTGAAGGACACTTTGGTACTTATTGTTTCTGAGCAAATAAAAATTATACAATTATACAATCAGCCAACAAACTAGCTGAACGTTTTTTGCCATTTAAAGTGAGTGCAATTTAAATAAACAATTCAAATTCATTTGCATTGAACAAAAATATCAATGCTTAATTATTAACAACAAGTTCGTTGCCTAAGTCTTTCGTTTTGTCTAATGTTTTTCTTCCCTCTGTGACTTAATTATTCAAATTAAGATATGCCTGAAAAGAAAATCCCACCAAAGTCGCAGAGTAAACATGATAATTTAACACAGTGAGTGGACAAATTAAATTATAATTGAAGTTCCTGGAGCGTGAGCTTAAGCTGTTAGAGCACAAGTGTGGGTTCTAATTCTTAAGCCGCGAGATATTTACATTCTTTCAAATAAGCTTTAAGAATTCTAGTTCCAGACGTAAATAATGCAAGTCCTTAGAAGACCCCCGCTGACACCACCAAAGTCAAGCTAATTTTTTAACGAAAGTTATATACGGAGATTATGCTTTTCCAGGTTTACCGGTCTTAAGGCTATAAGCCGCTATAGAAGCAAACTGGTTTTCGAGTCCATCGAACCAAACATGCTTATGAAGTTAGATGCATCCTCTCAACAATATTCAAAAATTTTCAGATATTAGAGACAAACCTTCTTAGCAAAGGATAAATGTTTAAACCAAGGTTCCATAAGTTTTTACTCAAACCGAATCGAACACTGCCGCGAATCTTTTAAAGAATTCTTCAGAATTACAGCTAAGGGGTCAACAACATTATTTTCGGTTGTCTTCAAATCATATTACAGTAATAAATTAGATAATAGTTTAGAAATATTTTTGATTTAATCTATTTGTGGTCAAATGAGAAACGTTCAGAGCTGTGCAAAGGCCCTAAGCCAAAGAAAAAGATGAAGTAGACATATTCCAGAAATAAAACTTAGTGGGTGCCGAAGTTTAAAAAAAATCGAGACAGATCACTTACATAGGACAGCTACTACAAATAGTCACCCGATTCACGCGGTTCCCACATATGTATAAGCAGAAAGAAGACTCTGTTCAATAATTTCACCTCGATAGCTTCTAAACTGAGGGGCTAGTTTGCGTAGAATCAGACTGACAAACAGAAGGACGAACAAAGCTCAATCGACTCAGCTCGTCATGCTGGTCAACGCTATTTATACTTTATGTGGTCGGAGGTGATTCCTTCTCCTACTATGAAGTTAGCTTCTGGGCGTAATTATAATGCACTTTTCAAGTGTATATAAATAAAATAATATTAGTCATATGTTTGGCGATAAGGAAGTGACCAGCTTCGGAAGCTATTAATAAAATTATTATTATTATCCCAAGCCTAAGCTTACCTAAGCTGACCAAACGCATTGTATCACCATGACATCAGTAAAATGCATAGTACACCATTTTTTTGAGTTAGTATATTAATCAAATTTGTTCCAACTTTTTAAATTCCAATCAGGATTATTAGCTATGACACGATTTCCCTGAAAGTAACGATAAGAAATCCAGTTTTAAATGTGAAAATACCAAATCCACTTTGGACAAATGTCCTAATTTTTAAGAAATGGAAGGCAAAATAAAATGATAAAATTTTGAATAAAATTTTGAAAGATGTAGTTCACAAAATCATCATACAAAAGAAGTGTTTACTTTTAAAATTCATCATTTTTCAATATAAAGCACTCGAAAAGCTAAAAACTTTCGGCGAAAAATATAACACAAAAAACATTTGACATCTTAAAGCTTGATCCCTTTTAAATAAATCATGCATTGATCCAATATTTTGCAATAATTTAAGTTCATTTGCAAGCTGAAGCTAATCATTAATTTATAAGAATCGTTTATACAAATCATTAATTTATAAACCCTTTGAACATACTGCATACGAAATATCACATATATCTTTCATTCAAAAAAAGCTGAAAGAACTCCGATCATATATCATGCGGGTCCATAAAACAAAATTTGGCAAACTTTCAGCAATTTATCAGTATAGCTGTGATTAATTTGTGTTCCTTTTGTATTTGCCCAAAGGGGGCGCCACATTGGCCAATTGACCTCAGGCTATTTGGCCAAAAAAAATCAAGACGTTTCACAAGCGAATTAGAATAATGTTAATAGAAAACAAGTCTTAGATTTGCATATTTGAACAACTTGCTAAGTTGGTGGTGGTGGGCGGGGATAGAAACGTACGCACTCCTCGAAAAAAAATTTTAAAAATCATGTTAAACATTTATCGCCTATGTCTTGTTCTCGTTTTTCAATCGATTTTTTTTTTATATCTCTTCTCTTTTTTTGGATCAACTTATGTTTTACCAGCTCATTAATCACTCAAGCGTTGAAGTCTGCGCCGCTAGATGGCGCTCGACGCGCTCATTAGCGTAATTGCTCGGCCGGCGTCTGCGTCGACGATTTTGATTAGCGTGCATTAAATGCTTTCATTTATATCAAATCGAAACGCTGAACGAAATTGAATTTAGTTTTTTTTTGCTATTTGTTTTTTTTGTTTGGTCTGTGAACGTGAGAAAACATTTTTGCGCTTTGATGCGCCCCAGACGAATTATTTATTGTTAAATTATACGGATTGGGTTGGAAGCAAATGACTTGCTGAAATTGAAATATTTGGACTTTTGCTTGCCCACACCCGATCAATCAAAATGCTGAAACAATTGCACATACCTTGACACTTATTCTCAATGGATTTCCAATCTCTTTGCAGCGCGATGTCTTCTCCCATACCTTTACTTACGCTTCTGGCTTTGATTCCACTGGTTCCCGCTTATCCGTATGGATATCAGATGAAATTACCCAGCTCTGAGGAAGCCCCGGCCGTCTCTTCACACTTGGCTAACAAACTAGTAGTGCAATCACCCTCCCTAGATCATGTTTACATGGATTATGTGGTCACCTCAAAACCATTAAATCTACGCAAGTACAAGAACGGCAGTAAGACCAAAAAAACGAAAAAAGATTCAAAAATCTACTATATACCCATACCACCACTGCCTTTTCGTCATATACCCGGCATCGGTTTGGACTATCAGCCCATGAAGATCAAACCCCTCATACAGGAAACATCTACTGTCACTAGCTCAACCACAGCTCCGGAGCCAGTTAATCTGGAACAGAATTACATCGTACCAACATCAACGCAAAGCAAATTGGTGCGTGTGCAGCATCACAAGGAATACTATTTCAATGGACGCCCCTATCGATTACAGGTGGCCCATGCCGGTCGAAGAACTGCGTTGACACCACTAAATCTTAAGTCGAATTTCTATTATAATAAAAATATAGTTTATTAATAAAATTGAATGAACCAAACAATTTGTTATTAATCGGCGCAAATTTTTCATCGTCGATCAGATCGTCGGTTTTTGAATATGCTTTAGCATATAGTTGTCAGTCAGTAATCGCTGCAGCCATCCAGCCACAGGATTTGGGCAAAGGCTTACTGAATTGATGCATCACTGAACGTCAGTGAAAAACATTCAATTTTTTGTTCTCTCTTCTTTTGGAACATTTTGTCAGCAAATAGCGCATGCTGAGATTCGTCAAAGATTATATACATTGGCCACATATATTTACTAGCCCATGTTTCAAATTTGGTTGCCCTTGCTCGTCTTGACTCTGAAATCTACCTGTGTAACAGACGATCGGTCGGACAGACGGACATTTGATGCTGATCAAAAATATATATACTTTATAATATCGGAGATGCTTCCTTTGATTTGAGCAAGTTAACTTGGATAGGCGAAAATTGAAAATAAACTTTATCTGCCTGCATCTCTAATACCATCTCTTACCATCTCGTTCATGCAGACAGACGATATATCTACTCGGCTGTTGATGCTGATCAAGAATATGTTTATTTTATGGGGTCGGAGATGCTTCCTTCTGGCTATTACATACTCTTGCACAACCTTAATATAGTAAATTGTAAAAGTGTCATTAACCTTTGAGCAATAAAATAAAAATCCAAAAATAAAGCTCATTGCGGAAATGCATAGATTAGTAAAATAGAAATGTATTAATATAATACATTTTATCATACTTGTACTCCAAGCTGATGATTTTTGTGGATAAAAGATTCAGAGCTGCAAACCGGTTTTGAACCGAACCGGTTCGAACCCGGAATTCCGACTTTCAGATTACTGTGAACCGAACCTTGAACCGAACCCCTTAAGGTATTAAAGCTGAACCTGAACCCGTTCCGAACCTAAAATTCCGGTTCGGTTCAATAAAAATTCTAGATTTGAACTATTTCCCAGTGACTTCTTCTGTTATCCTGATGGAATTATCCACATTACTGTGGAAACACTTTTCGTATGTGAACAACGAAATTGCACTTGCAGCACTTCGAAGTTTTTATTTCGTCACAATACTTTATATAAGTAGAAACCAGGGATGCAAACCACTCGAAAATAAGTACTGGTTCGTTTCAGTGGTTCGCAGAATTTCTGAACCGCCGGTTCGGTTCAGAACATGGTTTTTGGAGCTAACTGAACCGCGGTTTCGGTTCGGTTCAGTGGTTCACAAAGGCAAATAAAGAAATATAATTTCTGTAAAAATGTGACTATTCGAACACTTTTGAAAATTAATTCTTCTAATCCATTTGAATATCTTTAAAATCTTTAGTAGAATGTGCATAGTTATTATTAGTTATTACTTTTAGAATTCGTCTATAAATTCCTAGAGGAATGCCCTTCGAAAAGAGAGAATGTCTGCTAGAAAAGAATACGTTCCATGCATCTTACATACCCTATTAATCATATCATACGAATTGTAGATATTGGCCACATAGATTACACTGCAAAATCTGAGCTCGATAGCTCAGCAAATTGTAGGAGATATTCAAAAAATTTTATTGCGGGGGCGGGAGGGGCCGTGGCCAAAATTTAAAACAAACTTGATCTGCCTACAGACAATACTAGCTTACATCTAAAATTTGGTTGCTCTAGCTCTTCTAGTCTCCGAGATCTAGGTGTTCATACAGACGGACGGACGGACGGACAGACGGACATGGCTATATCGACTCGGCTGTTGATGCTGATGAAGAATACATATACTTTATGATATCAGAGATGCTTCCTTCTGCCTGTTACATACATTTGCACGACTTTAGTATACCCTTTTTACTCTACGAGTAACGAGTATAAAAACTCTGCTGTCTAAGATTGAATTAAGGTAAAGAAGATTGAATTGAAAATATTGTCTACTAGTGGAAAAAGACATATTGATGACAGGAATATTAAGCGATAGGCGGACCTTTGCAGAAGACTTACAGTATTACAAGTTGTAAAATTTGTTTCAAGTCATCCTATGTAGAGGATCGAACGAAATGTATAAAATTTATCTTCGATTCAAATTCCCAAATTAATCAAAAACATTGGGGAAAGCGATTCCAGTTAAAACTCGTGAGAAAGCCAAACCGAACCGTTTTCTTTTGTGGTTTTCGGTTCGGTTCAGCAATTCTGATAGGAAGCCGGTTCGGTTTGCGGTTCGGTTCACTAGCTGGAATATGCGGTTCGGTTCGGTTCAAAACCGGTTCGGTTCAGAACCGGTTTGCATCCCTGGTAGAAACACTTTGTCATTGCTTTGATGGTCATGAGCTGTATGAAAGTGTTTCTATTTATAGTTATAAAGTATTGTGAAATCCCATCCCAACCCAAAATCGAAACAATTCCCTAACAGTTTATGTCGGTTTTAGGTCGATTACTATATAGTGTATAAAGCTTGGCAGAACCAAGGTTCGAACCAAATCCTTGGCCCAAAAACCTTGAACCCCGGAAAATTCGGAACCTGAACCATTGGTAAATTTTGGTTCGAACCCGCGAGCCGGTGATCCAAGAAATTTTTGCAGGGTTTGCAGCCCTGCAAAATTTTACAAATCATCATTATGTACGGTCCCTGGAAAATACAGCTTAAGAAACATCGATAAATTAATATGGCGTTATTTGTTTTATATTAATTATTCTTTGCTTTGAAGGTCGTTAATATGGAGCTAGATTTTCGATTTCGATCGAAATTATGTCGTTCTGAAACGGCATAATTCCAACAGTTAAAAAACGACATAATTTCGATTCCAACGACATAATTTCGTTTAAAAATGTACTGGGCGATCCCATGTAATCGGAATTAAGTTTCTATGGCGCAGTTAGATTACCCTTTGGGCCTTTAGATTGGAACAACACCATGAAATATACATGAAATGTCAGCAATACCGCATTCGATTTTCGGAGAGACGACCCTGCCAAATGTATTATCTGCATCATCATAGCGTCACTTTACTCCAGTGGCGGGCGCGAGCCAGACTCGCGAGTCTGGGAGTTATTCTGCCGAAGCTCTGCCGCGACACCGAAACTGTAAACCAGTGGCCACGATTATTACTCGGAAAATACTTACAAGTAGCAATTGGAAATAATCTTAATCACACTACCGAGTACATAATTACCAAACACGCGTCGTTCTACTGAAAGATGACAACTTTTTAATTGTAATCCAGCGATGCCAGAATCACTCGTGCAGCTCCCTAGTACATAGATTATCGTTCACCTTTGTGAAGTGACTACAAATTAGTTTTAAGCGCAATTGGTAATCTTTGAAATTTAATATTCAAATTTTTTAAATGGAAACAAAATCTTTTTAGCTCACGAAATTTGTGCTTATCTTTTTTTAAGCTTCGTTTATTATAACTTGTCAGCTTAAGCCCGATGAAATTCTTAATGGTATCAAATTTCCTTCAAAAAACTAATATAGACAAAGTGGCTCACAAGCATGTGGGTTTACATCTAAAGAAAGCTTGGTCCAAATTGTTATGTTCAAACAATATGATATAAGAGTAAGTCTTAATTATTACCACAGCTTCCGTTTTGGCGCAAGCAGCAACTAATCATCTTCACGCGTGGCTAGTCCAACCTTTTCAACCGTTTAGTAAAAGTAATTAACTGTCACCGTTGTCTAACCATTCCACAAAAAATTAAAGCAACAACCACCGAAACTTATGCAATAAATAATAAAGAGAATCATAACTCACCGCTTTGGGGAAGAAACTGAAATTGGGGCAATTAGAAATAAAATTTTGGTGTATGCAAATTTATGGTCTCATTAGATGAGTGGCGCTTTCACCTCTCGTGAAAATGCTTCGTCGAATGCGTGAGAACGTTGGAGTAGGCCCGTTGCCACAACAGGGCGCCTAGCAGCGAAGTAACGCAAACTTATCGAACAAATTACCTGCCCCCCAGTCTGACCCAATAAGGCTCAGTAGGCAGTTTGCTTCGATTCATAATATAAATATATTTTTTTTGGGGGGAACAACAATTTGAGCCTTATGGAGTGTCCACCAGCAATGTGCAATGTGCAGCTAAGTGTTGATCCCTCGGAGCGTCCCAAAATGCCGACTGGCTGTAGCCCGCCCTTTGATGCACACAGCACCGAGTCGGAACCTCAACATTCTGAGGATTGTTGTGTGGAATTGGAAAATGTTACCGTCAAGTTTCGCATATCGGATACGCAAATTGTGGCTCAGGTGTATCCCAATTGCATGACCATGGCGGAGGTTAAGCAGGATATATCTCGCAAGTTTGAGGTTAATCCTGAAATGTTGGTGCTGAAGCAGGCCGAGCGCATACTTTGTGATTCGTTGCCCATTAACTCCACCAAATACGACGAGTTTGGTATACACGAGTTTAAGCTGGAGTTGTGCAAGGTGGGCGGCTCGGCAGCTGATGAGGGTAGTCAGACTTCGCTTCCCAAACTGGATATGAATGTGTACTACGAGTAAGTAGGAATTCCATTACTAGTAGGGATGCAAATCGGATGCAGATGGCAACCAAAATAAAGACAGAACTTTCCTTGGGAGAAGTTAAGGATCGATTTGTGATAGTTCCAGTTCCTAGTGGGGGCAATGGTTCAACCATTTAACCGATCAACTTATAGATCCCATTCTGTTTTGCATTTCTGCTTTATTGGTGCCTTTAAGACAGAACAATTTTGAACTTCCAGCAAGCATCGTCTGCCGGACTTTATAACCGTTCACATCGCCGGCGAGGACACGGAAGATGGCCAGCCCAAGAATGTTCTAGTGGAGATCGAAAATGCTGCCATTATCAAGCCCTTTCTGTGTGGGTACCGGGATAAGGTCAGCGGTAAGGAGTATCTGGATGCCTTTACCCAAACGGGTCCATACTTTGACAAATGGAAGTATAGGCGCTATAGAACAAGGGACACCCAGACCTGGGAGCATAAGGAAAAGAATTTGGTAAGCCCGCATAGTATATGCTTAGTCCGTAGTATTATCTAATTCTCGCTTCCTTTTTTTAGAACACCGCCCATGAGCAATCTGTGCAATGTTTTCTCGATGGCATCAACGTTTTGTATGTTTCCGCAGCCACTGATTTCACCATTGTGCCAGGCAAGTATCAAACTTTTGCCCAAAAAGAACGTGCTGAGCGAAGGCTAGAGAAGATTCAGCTTATACAACGAAACTGGCGTCGTTGGATACTTTGGAAGTACATTCATATACGTGCGGCTGAATATCGTCGCCTGGTGCGGAATCGCGAGGAAGAAGAGCAACGGTATGAGAAATGCGTGGAACAGCGTGTGGAGCAACAGCAGGCCATCAAGCAGTTCCCCCGCACAAAGGATGACTTTGATCTGCTGTACGCTGAGGTGGGACGCTGGAAACGAGCAGAACTGAAACGTATTGCGGCCAACTATGAGGGACCTGCCCGAATTTCCGAGGTCAACATCTTACTGGACAAGGAAATCCAATTACTGAATGGTGTGGATAGACAGGTAGAGACATTGGTCGCATTTTTATGGAGCATCTCTTAAATAATCCCTTAAAGCGCCGTTTGGTATACATGGCCATGGAGGATTTTCGTAAGGATCAACTGCTGAAGAAAATCGGCAAGCCCATTGAATGGATCGGCTATAAGGACTGCAAAGTCCATCTGGACTTGTTAAGAACACAGCGTGTGCGTTTTCTCACCGAAATCTACAAGGATCTGAGGCAACCGCTGGATAGAGAGCACCGTCTGGAGCTTATACGTCGCGTCATGAAGTTGCTAATGGATGAAACATGCTTTCCCAATTTTCCCGAAGTAAACAAAGCATAGAGTGGAATGGGATAATATTAGGCTTAACTTTTTATTTCTGATTTTCAGCTGTTTGACCTATTTGATCGAGAGAAGAATCTTCTACTCTATGCCAAGTCCAGCGATGTGGAAATTTTGCGCAAGCGTCAAAATATTTTATTCTTTGAGCTGATTAAGTTTCAGAAAGATGAAAATACTAACAAAAGTGAGTAAAATATGTATTTTTTAAAATAGTGTTTAGATAAAGTTTTGAGTTGGACTTGATTTTAAATGATCCAAAGAGACAACTGTCGCATTGTGGCGGAATGCTGCGACTACCCAGGACTGACCTAACAAGGAGACTTATAACTTGGGGAACATATTTTAAGTAGTTTTGTTCGTTGGTTCGAACCGTAATATTTTAATGTTTAGGATCCGGAAATTTTAGGTATGGGGTTTTTGAGAGAAGGACTTCGATCTATGGTGGGAATCCCAAAAGTAATTCGACAAGATTTTCTAGAAGTACGGTATTAAAGTCAAAAGTCGGAACTCCGGGCTCGAACTGGTTTGGCTCAAAACCTGTTTACAAATGCAATGTTAACGTTAGTGGTATTCCTGAAAGCGATTTAAATAAGTTTAAGATTTCGTCGATCAGCTATTCACAGCACGTTGTTTAGAGAATCTTTTTGGAGATATATGACAAATGTAAAGACAGCTATCGAAAAGTTGAAGTTTTAGGAACTCGCATAGCATTTTAATTTAGAATTATTTAACTCCAACACCAACTTATTCTTTACAGAAATCCCCTCTCGAATGTGTATTGTATGCAAGAAAGTCAAGCCTTATGCTGAATTTGCCATCCGTACGCGTCAGAGCCATGTGGACACTTGCAAGAGTTGTTACTACCTTAAGGTGAGTGGAAAATCTTTAAGCTCTATTCAATTCCTTTTCTTAAACTTGATGTGCATGGCTTATGTACGCAGTTGACGGCTACAGAGAACACGGTATACCAATCGATTTTGCGTTGCATACAGCGCGACGAAAGGAAACGGAAGTGTGCCACCTCCTTTGCTTTTGTCTTGCAGCAGGACGATGTGCGTCATATTATAACAAAAATCTGGCATGGTCATTCGGCTCTAAGTAAAATGGAAAGTCTGAATGAGTTGCGGTAGGTCAAACTTGAATCTAATACATCGATTCCATAAGGATTTTACACCTCTCTTGCAGTTTGCCACGTTGGATTAAGAGCGATGACTGGGCGCCTTGGAATTGTGTTTGTCTCACAGAGCGAGAGACACGTGATCACTACAAAATTGAAGATATTGAAAAAGTCTACGATCCCAAGTTCATATTGCATGTGAGCAATCGTCATATGTTGGCCAAAAGTTTGTTCCATACTCTGGCTGCTGTGGCTACCGAGTTTCAAGAGACGGGAAGTTGGTGGAAGGTGGGCATGAATAAGCAGCGGAGTAGTAATTTGGAAGAAGAATAGACGAATATGGACTTAGGGAGCTTTTGCAAATTTAATGTTTAAAAAGAGAATACCTAAATTTTGAACACTGATTAGTGATACAATTTATATTATTAAAAATATGTATCACTAATTTTTGATCAGAAACTAGCATTAAAGTTAAAGTTTAGTTTTGGTTTTCAAATCGCTGAATTTTTAAATGAGTAGAGGTCCGGAGGTTCTAGTTGATTTGTAACTGGAATGCATATCGGTTCTGATCCGAACCGAACAAAATGAAGAGTTCCAGTTCGGCAGCTCATTAATTACAAGGTTCGGGTCAAATGGCCCAATAATATTAAACCGAAGCTCTTCCAAAGGGCCTCTCATGGGACTTATTTGCAGACTTGATTATTTCATGTTTATGTTATGTTGTTCACCGAAGACACTTGATCTTAAAAAGTCAACATTTATTGCATTTTATAAGGCAAAGTAGGGCTTATGTTTTAGCCAAAACTATGTTAATGATGATACATTTTTACAAATTGATCTGTAATTTCTCACAAATCAATGATCAACAAATTTAAAAACTTTCTGTATGTTTAGCATTTAATTCAGGCGCCTAATCAAACATTTACAAAATTTAAACAATTCCAATTTAGATGATACACAAAGAAGAAGAAAAAGTATCTAAAGCTGATTTATTTATTTGCTACTAACTTAAACTTTTCCTCCAAATACTGAACTCGTTTCAGTAATTTGTCACTAGTGCTGAACTCGTTATAGGGAATCGGTATTACATGATAGCCATTCTTCTCCAGCAAATCAAAGGTTAGATTCGTGACTCCGCTTGCACTTCGATGAGTGCCATGGCAAATGTCATGAAAATCAATCACCATGAGAGCCACCCTGAAAGTAAGCATAAATTCTTACTCCACTCTTATGATTTGTGAAGATCTACGATCGACATCAACCTACCTTATAGCCTGCGGGTGTTCCTTGTCCAAGGGTAGTGGATTTCTGTTAGCATCAAAATGGCACAAAGCATCTGTAAATCAAATAAAAGTTTGGTTTTCAATATTCTTTAAATAAATTATGTTTTTTATCCGCTTGCCTATAAGGAAACCCATTTTGCTGTCTACAGAAGTGTTAAGATGATTGCTAACGGGCAACAAGCTCTTAAGAGCATCCAACATGCCATTGACCAGTATTTGTTTTGATTTGGTATGCGCCATGGGCACCTGGTAGACGGGACTATCGGCTGGCAATAGTACACCCTTATAATCTTTAGCCAATGTCTGCGCATAAGAATTCAGATTTAATAGCCTCATTTTGGAAGTTGGCGTTAGACCGGTTTTGTCCTGTTGGAGTGCCTGCAGGAAATCCTCGCTAGAAATGGGCAAACGTTTTATTAGGTTCTTAGGTAATCTGCCACTCACCTTAGAACAGACTCCAGCTGAGAATGCTCCACAAGTCCCAACATGGTCAGTGACCAGACAAAGTTCAGCCATTCCGATTGCTTCGTGAAATCCTCACGCACTATGGACTTCACCAACTTTTTGCTTACCTCTTCCAGCTGAGAGCTTTTGAAATTCAACTGAGCTGAAGTTAAGAAGTAGGCGCTGAGATCTTGAGGTCGACAGATTTCGCTGTTTTTTAACAACCACTGGGTCAGTGACTCCAAGATGTCTGTGAAATAACAAATATATTAGGAACTAAGGAATTTCAAGACAAACATCCAAAGAACCCACCCAAATCACGATAACGTAAAATCCCTAAGCTGGTTAGAATGGATCCCACTACGGCAGATTTCTCCACATTTTTGGGCAAAGCCACCTGCACATCCGCACATCCTTTGGCGCACAGCACCGAATCCTGGAAATTGAGTGTGGCCATGGCATACAAAATATCCGCCGACTGTTTTAGATCCAACTGTTCTGAGGAGCTGCTAATATTGAAGGCCAGAGAGCGAAGCAAGGGTGTGCTGCGCCGCTTACGTTGTGCCAAAGTGCTCATTACTTTGACCATTTGCGGCAGGCTGATGCTGGCTATTAATTTGGCGGCCTCATCGTCGCCAGCCACACCCAA
Source organism: Lordiphosa fenestrarum (assembly GCA_035044985.1). Taxonomy (NCBI): domain Eukaryota; kingdom Metazoa; phylum Arthropoda; class Insecta; order Diptera; family Drosophilidae; genus Lordiphosa; species Lordiphosa fenestrarum. The sequence goes on along the minus strand of JAWNNO010000972.1, from coordinate 38,871 downwards.
AACCGTGTTCAGATCATCCGTACGAAAGCCGGATATGCGTTTGCCACCATTGACCTCGCCTGCAAGCTTGTTGTTGCCACCGGCTCCATTCTTGGGCACTGTTCGTCCCAGCATGCGACAGATGCGTAGAAATCGGGTGTCATTCTCAAATTCGGAAATTTTTACACGATTGATGGTACTCCATTCGGCCAGAATGGAAACGATCTTTAAGGCATGCTTGCGTGAGAAGTTGCTATTGCTTTCGGTTACGCCCAGCAGCCCATTCACTGTCTTGGCATTGACAATGCGTTCATCTATGCTTTTGGAGGCGGCGCTCGCAAGGGTTTTATCATCATTCTCGTTCCGCAGGGATTCGAAGGCAGCTGCTACCATTTGTCCTTAAAAATTGTTTCATTTAGAGTGTCTGAAGCAGTTTGTGTACATGCTTACCCTTTGGTTTCTTATCAGCTGCCGGCGTCGCCTCATGGACCTCCGCCTGCTGCCCACTTCTATTTCCCTGGGATTGGGATGCTGCCATTGCCGCCCGAGCACTGCTACTGCTGCTATATGTGGCTCGGCGGTACAATTGATTGACAATACTTCCGGTAAAGCGTTGTAGTCCCAACATTTTCACTATAGTTCTTAGGCGGCTGCAAAAAGACACAAAAAGTTTACATAACCTTTTTGTTTACATTTTTTCTAGCCATTTAATAGAAGTGAAAACCTGTGTGCAGGCTCCGTATGTGGCACATCTTATTTAAATGTATTTAATTCGTTGGCACACAGTGTTTCATTTAATATTTTGATTTAATCATAATTTAACTTTCCTATTAGGATGACAGCAGCGGGCAGCTGATTCCAACTAACAAGAACGCTGCGCAGCACTAGAACTGTTGCTCTTGAGTTATTTACAGCACTGCTTTACGTTTATACGATGCGTTTATGTAACGATCGTACCAATGTAATATAAATCACGACTTTACATTGAAGGTAATCTCTCTAGCAGAGTTAAAATTATAATAATAGAGAGATGATCTCCAATATTTTCCCATGTCTTTGTATTTTCCCCTTATACATGAAAACTTTTAGAGATCCAAAACCAAAAGTAACTAAACAATAATTTCACATAAATTAGTATTTTATTTAACATAAGTTTTACTGCACATATTTCGAACAATTGAATGTAAATTGTCATTAACAAAAAATTATAATATTCCCAACAACAAAAAAAATTAATATGACTTCGCAGTCAGCTTGAAAAAGCTATCTTTTCATGTGAAGCAGGTCAGTAAACATAATCAGCTGAAAAACTTGAGCTTTCTGGAAGTAGTAAAATCACAATTACCGAGTCACTAACAATAAGTCGATACTTCGATTGCACTCCTCTATCCAAAACTTCATCGTTTTTCAGCACTGTAAAATTTATCTGCTTCGTGTGTGTGTGCATGTGTGTGGGTGACAGCTCACCAAAAATTTTTCATTTTAATTTTACGCTTTTTATTTGTCCCTAAACAAGAGAAGTGTGCAGCGTGTGCATGCTCAAGTCTTAATCACGGCTGTTAACCAAACACGGGGCTCAATTTCCATGCTAAAGAAAGCAAACGGCATTGTTATAAACACACAACAACAACAACGCCAATTTTGAAAAATTTTGCTGTGTGAAATTCCAAAGCATAAAATTGCGTTAAAATGGTTGATAAATTTATAAGCATGTGGAAAGTGCGCGAATTGGCGGACAAAGTGTAAGTTAAGTGCAGCATCATGCATTGAAAGTTTAATAAAAATTCTCTTACGAAAATGTGTGTACAATATTCTCGCTATCTCTCTCCCTCCCTCTTACTGGGCAAGTGTTAATGGAAGGGGCACTCCCACGTCCCCTCTCTATTGCTCATCCCCTTGAGCAGACAGGTGCTATTATTTGACTTTCGTGCCTAAAAGAGTAATAGTTTTGGGCTGATTTCGACTAATTTACGAGATCGGTGTTTGTAATTAATTTGATTATATACAGACTTTGTTGCTTTCGGAGCAACTGTTGTGGCTTTTCAAGGTTGTTCGCCGGAATTCAGAGTAAATACATGCAAGCATGCATGCACTACATGTGTATGTGTGAGCGTATATATGTATACACAACTTTATCAAGCCAACAAATTGTTTGCCCAAAAACAAAGATATTTTCCAACTGTGCTCCCATTTGTACTTCCAGCTGCCTCAGCTAATGACTTTCCAGTGAAATTGCTTTTTATTATTAATTAATGTCGCTCTCATTAAGGCGAAACGGGTCGCTTGGTTGGGGTTTAAGTTTCCGTTTGCTGCCCAACTTCGCTGATTGTCCATTCCACAGAATATTACTCGAGCTGCATTTGCAGCTAATCTTGTAAACTGATAGAAGTCAAGCTGTTGGCTTTATCTAGATTGTAGAAATAACAAGAAAGAAAGTCGGTCAGGTTCGACTATAACATACTCTGTACCAACGAAAATATACGCTCGGCATAAATTTTGATGCTGCATATCAGCTGAAAGCAGCGACCAATCTTTTGATCATAACTCCGACAACCGTTCATCCGATCTTCACCATTCCTTTCGGCGGATCGATAAGTAATCCAGATCACTAAATTTGTTTAGAAGAAACGAACTATCTATCTTTAAAACAGTGGGAGATATGACGATTTTTCCAAAATGCGGTGGCGGGAGGGGGCGTGGCCAAAATTGAAAATAAACTTGATCTGCCTGCAGACATCAGAAGCAATGTTAAACCTCTATCTCTTACCATCTCTGAGATCTGTGCGTTCATACGGACAGACGGACATGGCTATATCGACTCGGCTGTTGATGCTGATCAAGAATATATATACTTTATGGGGTCGGAGATGTTTCTTTTTGGCTGTTACATACTTTTGCACAAACTTATAATACTCTATGTACCTACGGTACAGGGTATAAAAACTGATAAGGGTCTCTTTGGCCCAGTGGCGACAATTAACACGTTTAACTGTCTATCAGTGTCAACAGAGATAAAGCCGTGTTTGTATACATGTATTTTCGAACAGTTTTAAACCCGCGTTGGCACGTTGTATATTTATCAAAAGTTTTTAATTGAGTGAGATGATATTTTTCAAGAGATTGCAAAACAACTTCCCTTTAGAAATCTGATATTTTCATATTCACCTAAGATCTTCGGGTTGCGGCAAGTGGGAAATCTGTGAATTGGAGGTTAAATTTACGGCAAACTACCTCAGCAAACAGTCTTTTTGCTAATCTTTTACATTTCTTTTAAGTATCCCCTTTCACCCGCATATTCTTCATGTCGCTTTGCCAAGTGTTCACTTCATAGTTCCTTCAATTCTATGGTACCTATGATATGAAAAATTGTTACCAATCAGTAATATAAATATAACAGTCCAGGTTATTTAAAGTGGCAAACTTTCAAAAACCACTTCTGTTTATGCAACTATCTTGAAATCGAATAATGGCCCCAAATCAACCCTGGCACAAATTGTAGGACAAACTAGGAGATATTAGTTGAGCCTATTGAAAAAGAAAAATCCGTTTGATTTTGACTTTTCAAATTTCGTTCGACGGTCACGATTGACATCGGGAATGTGCCCAAAATGAAATTCCAATAAATCTTCTCTTAGACCAAATCGATAAATTTCTACATAACTAATACTAGTACAGTAGAGACTTGCAAAAGTTAAGACGCGCAAAAGTTAAGTATACGGAAAAGTTAAGCACATTTCCGTCACCACATGTGTCTCTAAAAAGTTAAGGTTTTCTTAACTTTTATGAGTCTCTTTTTTTTCAAGCAATTATTTCTATTTCAGCCAGCAGTTTGACATCTTATTTATTTTTCGATATTTATGTGAGTAGCGAGGCTTATGTTTGCCTAAGGTAGCAAATGCGACAGTTTACGAAAAAGGGGAACCCCCATGTTGACGTTTGAATTGCGTTGTATTCATAGGTTCGGTGGAATCTTGTCTCGCTGTCCTCGCATCGTTGTTTATGACTTGCTGATTCGCAGCATTTAGTGCATATTTGGTTGTGAACGCAATAATGTCAGCAGTACGTAAACAAAAGAGGTTATCTTGAAAAAGTTAACTTTTGCGAGTCTCTAATGTATCAGTTGCTGCTTATATTTTATACCAAAGGTGCACAGACAATTATAATCTGGCCTGCTAGTGTTTTGGATCATGAGAATCAGAGTTTTTAGATGGGCCATGTTTAAACAACCCGACTCCGATATTTAGCTCTTAACTTTTTAATTTTCTAGCTGTTTTCAGTCGACACAATAAAAAATTCTTCTCCCGGATTCTTTAATCAAAATCGAAAACGAGAACAGGCTTGACTTTTAAAATTTCCCTCAGTGATGTTGAAGCAACATCGATTGCTGTTATTTCAGCAACTATCGCTTTACAGGGATTCCATGTTGTGATATTTTAGGGTTATCCCCTTTAGTTTTGTGGGAGTTTTAAGTGTCTGAATTTTTCGTGTGTATAGCAGCGCGCCGATTTGTCTATAAGCCAAATTGTAAACAATAGTTTTTTCTCAAGAACCACATTGGCAGTTGGCTCTTCAGTGGCTGCCGCACGTGTGCAACTACTTGAAGAATGAACTGCAAGTATAGGTAGGAAAAGCTATCTTACAAATGTGTGCAGTGCAAATTAACAATTGGTTTCCAACACAGCATGCCTATCGATAGATATCTGGTAGCAGTATCACTTAAAAAGAGCGAACTAATTCTTGGATTCATGTTCCTCTATCATGATACCGTATCGATTGATTCTGCTGATCACAACCAATTTCTAAACTTTTTTTATTCCACTCTCTCAATCTAGCACCAATGTCGTAATGAACTACACAGAGACCGAGGGGAAGGTGCGAGAGGCTACCAATGATGATCCTTGGGGACCAACTGGACCACTAATGCAAGAACTGGCGCATGCCACCTTCTCCTATGAGACATTCCCCGAGGTTATGTCCATGCTGTGGAAACGCATGCTTCAGGACAATAAAACCAATTGGCGGCGCACTTACAAGGTGAGTAAACCGATACTACTGATACCATCGCTAATAGGCTCTAATACCAAATATCATTTGCACAGAGTTTGCTCTTGCTAAACTATTTGGTGCGAAATGGATCTGAACGCGTGGTGACCTCGTCGCGGGAGCACATTTACGATCTGCGCGCATTGGAAAACTATACGTTCACTGACGAGGGCGGCAAAGATCAGGGTATTAATGTTAGGCATAAGGTACGAGAGCTTATAGACTTTATACAGGACGATGATCGTTTGCGCGAGGAGCGCAAAAAAGCGAAAAAGAATAAGGATAAATACATAGGGATGAGCAGCGACGCCATGGGGATGCGAAGTGGCGGCTATAGCGGCTACAGTGGTGGCGGCGGAGGAGGAGGCGGTGGCGGTAGCGGTAGCGGCGGCGGATACAACGATGGCGATTGGCGCTCGAATCGCGGTGACAACTGGTGTAAGTACAGGAAATGGAGAGTGATCCTGCCATGAGTCTAAAAAATTAAATTGATTTGCGCATTTTCAGACTCGGACAAGAGTGCGGCGGATCGCTACGAAGATGAAGATACTCACTATGATGGCGAACGAGAAGGCTCAGACAGTGATTCACCAAGCCCCAGGTAAGTAAACCACTCGGTCTCTTTCTCTCCCTCTAAATTATTTTTTGTATCCTTATTGCAGACGCAACTATCGCTACAATGATAGGGCCAGTCCTGCCGAAGTGGCCAGTGAGAGCAAACCACCGACCAACCTCAATATGAACATACGGTCGAAGGCAGTGAGCTCACCGGTGTCCAAGCAGCCCACTGCATCTGTGGCAACATCCAAGCCACCGCCAGCGCAAAAAAAGATTGATTTGGGTGCGGCGGCCAACTTTGGCAAGGTTCCCGCGGGCAGTGCCGCTGGCATACACTCGCCCACACATCGCGACACACCCACCAGTATAGATCTAATGGGCAACCAGACAACGAGCAATACACCGAGCAATAATAACCATGATCTTTTGGATGATTTGTTTAAGACATGTTCACCGGTGCCACCTCAGGAGAAAACACTCAACAGTGCCACTGCGATTGTCGATGAAATCGATGACGATTTCAATCCGCGTGCAGATGATGCGCCTGAGTTTGGTGATTTTGCGGCCGCCTTTGGAGGGGAAAGTTCTTCAGCGGCGGCGGAGCCTCCTTCGACGGGCTTACTGCCTTCCGTTAATGATGAGTTTGCCGACTTTGCTGCATTCCAAGGCTCAACAGTGACATCAACTTCCTCTGCACTTGATGGGAATTTGTTAACCACGGCCACCCCAGCCAACGATTCATTCGATTTGTTCAATTCCGCTCCATCAGCGACACCTGCCATCGGAGCTCCAACAGCCACGGATCTGTTGGCTGGACTGGGTGATTTATCCATACACCAAAACATGCCCATGGGTAAGTTGAGAATTAAGCACTCTTAGGCTAGCTAGGATTAGTGATTAGAGAACTTAGACAACACATTTTGAAGTATTTTGGGTACGATTTGCATGACGACGCGCAACTGGGAGATAACTAGAGGTTGCCATCTCTAGCTCTGGCTCCTAGGCTACACATCAAAACACAAAAACACACGTATTCCAATCGGATGCACTCGATCTCTTTTCGTTCTCTCTCGCAGCTGTGGAAAGCCAAATGACACCGACTCTTTCATCGCCGCCGCCGCCTCCGCCTGAGGCAGTGCTCGTGGCACTAGGCCAGGCCATGGGCCGGCTAAGTAAACTCCAACCAGTGCAGAACACTGCAGATGCTGCTCAAGTAGTGTCGATCCTACAGGATTTATATGTGGCCAATGCCTTGCCTGGTTTTGCTACGCCAGAGCTTTTGGTGGGACTCGACAACCAGGTCTATGATTGGTCAAGTCTAGCCAGCGGTGAATATATGAGATTATTGAAGCATCTAATGAAGCTTTTTAGCCAGGACTGGCCTGAACCTTCGCGTGATGTGGAGGTCTTGAATATATTCAAAATAGATCACAGCTTTGACTACATACAGGTGGCATTTGAATTGCTACACCAAGGACTAGATGCCTTCCCGAGCACATCTAGCTCTCTAATCGGAGCTCTACTGACGGATGAGCGTTTAGTGGCGCTCAGTTTGCTGCACTTGTCACAAAAACGTGGCGCATTGTTGCAACGCTTTGCCGCCACGGTGAAAATCATGCCGGAGAGACCGGTGGAGGAGCACGATGAGCTGGAAAAGCGGTTTCTACAACTATTACTAAGCATACCCAGTCTGGTGGCCAATCGTCTGGGACGTCAAATGCCCGAAATGTATGCTCCACCGCTGTATGGAAAACTACTACTTAGACAATGGTTAAAATCTCTTCATTTTATTCTACAATGTGACGAGGACTCCTGGGAATATTTTGACTTGAATGTTTACTCGCGCCTGCTCTCCCGTCTGGTTAATTATTGCTATGATCCGGCCACCTGGCAAAAGTTTCTTCAAGTGCTTAAGGACTATGCTGTACCCCGACAAGGACGTAAAGTCATCCAATCTATACTAGCAGAGCTAGAACCAGCTGCCTGTATAAAGTTAGCTCAGTCAGCTCTTAGCGCTCATCTCAATCTCTACGTTCTACTTGGAGATTCAGCCTTGGAGTCGCCCCACTGGCGTCATTGCTTGCTGCAGAAACTACCGCTGCAAAAAGCGATCACTGAAAATCAGGCACTCTCCTCTTTAATCAACTATATCCATGTGATCTCCCCACATCAGCTGCAGTTGCTCTTCCATCAACTATTAGGCATCTGGTCCAAGCGCACCTCCTTGCAGAAACTAAGCTCCCAGGAGCATTTATCTTTATCCAAATTGATTATCATCTCAGGCAAAAACCTGGCCAAAGGCTTGGAATTGGATTTGGACTGCAAAAGACAACTGCACTCGGGTCTCAGTCATCACTTGCAGTCACCAGACGTAGTGCAGCGGCATGTGGGCATGAAAACTGTAGAGTTATTGTTCCATTTCATGGAACCTCCGAGTGCCAAGGAAGAAGATTGCTTGCGTTTCGACTACGAAAGCCTAAAAGAGACACCTACATGGACCATACTTCAAGAACTGGACGAACTAAGTCAATTAAAAACTGGTACTAAAGCTGAACTGAATGAAAAACTGAGGCCTGAGAATCTCCAGCAGTTGGAGTTACATCTGGAGCAGTTTATGGAACCCCCTAAACCAGAGCAACAAGCACCTAGGGAACTAAATCAGCCGCCGCCTGAGAAAACGAAAATTCTCCATATGCAATTGGATTCAGACGATGATGAACCATCTTCGGAGGAAGATGACCTGAAGCCCTATGACATGTCCAATGATATTTCCACTGCCATAGAACAAAGTCCCAAATTCTTAGTCGACTTACTGCAACTTCTACGCTCCAAGGTGGAGAATTATCAAATCTTTGAAGGGGCCTTGGGTACTGCGGAGCAACTTATACGAAAGCAACTTGGGCGACAGGATGCCAAGCTGGCTTTGGAACTGCTACAGCTGTTTATCATCCTGGATATGCAATTCTATTTCGAGAACTTTGAACGCACACGATTCCAGTGTTGTGTGGCCATTTGTGTGTCGCATCCGGCAGCCTGTGCCGAATATTTGTGCTCAGAATTTCATACAGAAAACTCTCGCTATGGTGCCAATGTGCGTATACTCATACTGCAGGTGTTAGCAGCAGCTGCTAAGGAACTTACTGGCGATGAGCAAGAGAGCATCGAGCTAATAGACTCTGCTATACCCGCAGACAAACAGCCACGTAAATTCCATCTACAAAAGGATGAGGATGACGCACGTACGCGATTGGCAGCGGCCCAGCTTATAATACGGCAGCGACTAAGGGCCAAGACCAAGCGCTATTTCACCAAGACTACAGAACCTACAGCCCGGGCGAATCGCTATCATCCAGTGGCCGGCACTTTCTTTTTTAGCCTAGTGCGCGGACAACGCACTCGCCAAATGCTCTATATACAATACGAGGACATTGCCCACGACATTGATACCCAAATGCTGGTCAATCTGTTGCACACTTTGTCAGTGCTGGTCATGTGCTCTCAGAACTGTCCCCTGCTACCCGTGATGACACGCGAAGTTTTTGATCTGTGTGTTTTTGTGCGCTTTAATGCTGAGGCTCGGGTACGTGCGGCCACTCTTCAATTGATTGGGCTGGCCTTGGTCACAACTCCAGCGCTTGTTTTGACTGAACACTTTGCCGAATCTCTCAATGAACTACAACGTTGGCTGGAGGACTTTGTGCGTTCACCATTGGTGGGTGGAGAGTCATCGGAGGAATGTCGTGATCTGGCCCAGCAGATATTGGACACTTGCTTCAAGCTATTCGATGGGGCCGCCATGGAACAGGCGTCCTAAGTTTAAGAAAGTTGGCTTTTGTTTTAACTGGAGACCTTGGAGTTAATTGTGCTGGAATTAAGCTTGGACCTCTAACACTTGATTCAGTTATTTTTCCCAGCTAGACACTAGCAACTCGTGCATAAGTCTTTGTATGTAAAAGGAGGTATTATTAAACTACTTGGAGTGAGATTACTCACTGTATCATTTTATGAATTTAAGATAATTAAGAGAATCATGCTATTGAAAATGTTGAAGTGTGCCAATTACCTAAGGTGCATAACCAAATATTAAGAAACTCTCAATAAGTTACTTTCCCCCTCGCCAAATATATAGCAAAGTTTTCAGACTTGCCATTATTTTCAAAACAGTTTTTCGTGAAATTTTCTTGACTTTTCAAAATTGGAAAATCGAGTTAGTTATATTTCTTAATGTGAAGCTTTCAAAATATGGTAGATCGGATGAAAAACAAAAGAGTTCATAAAACAGTTTTCAGACTTTTCAAACATTTTTCAGGAACTCTTGTTTAAGTCTTTTAAACAGGGCTGCAAACCGGTTTTGAACCGAACCGGCTCGAACCGGAATTCCGACTTTTATTTTACTGTGAACCGAACCTCTTTAGAAATTAAAAAGCTGAACCCGAACCTGCACCAAACCTAAAATTTCGGTTCGGCTCAACCAAAATGATACACCTTCTGCCTAGCGACTTCATCTATTATATGATTGATTTAGTGCAACTGTCTCCTAAAATGAGCAGGAAAGTGGAAAGAAAAATCTAGAAAAACGTTTAGAATAACTTATAAAATCCTCACCCATAATAGTCTATGTTTTTAAAGCTCATCGACTCAAAAGCTTTTTGAATAACTCTCAAAAGCCAGAGTGTAACATTACACAGGTAATATTTATCTACGAAAAACACGAAATGGAATTTTACTTACAAGTTTTATTATTATTGTGGACTAACCCAAAAACCTTGAACCTTCAGTTTCGGAACCCTAACCATTGGTTAACTTTGATTTGAACCAGTGAACCGGAGATTAATTCGATCTCTGGACTGTATATACTCAAAGATTCTGTTTACCGATATTTTTTTTTTCGTAAAAAAATTTGGTGTAATTTTAATACTTTTCAAAGTCGTGTAAACAATTTTTGAATTTTTTTAAAACAATATTGTTTGTTGTTTTCAAACTACCAAGCCGATTTAAAAACAATGCATATCGCGATTATGGGCAATTCAAAATTTAAAATTCAAAATTTAGATTTCATCCACATATTTGACAGTTCAAGCGTTAATTTCAGCTTAATTAGAGACTTCTAGCACCTCGGCCTATTCTCTACAAGTGATTGAAAAATTTAAAAAACAGGGTTTTTCGAGACTTTGAGACCATTTCTCAGGGATGGGCAAGTTTGGAGGCCAGATTCGTGTTTGGCGATGAAAATCCTTTAAGAATATTATTGTCTGATCTTTGAATCGTTTTGGGTGTCGAACAGTGTAATCAGAGTTAATCTGATGTCCATCTCAATTTCAACGATCGTTTGTAACATCTTATTACATAGGCCAAAGTTCTTCGTTTCGCAAATGCTTTTTACTGCTAATAGCTTCTTGCAAAAGACGAAATATATTAAAGCGTTTTCTGAAATTCTTGTTTACTGCACATATACTGCGTTGGCATATATTTGGTGAACTGAGAAATAAGACTAAGAATTTGTTCAAGACTAAAATAATTTTCTCGTCCACTAAAAAATCTCATCGTGTAAGTACCAACAGAATGAAAAGTTGTCAATAGCGGCATTTCTGCAAGTGACAAGTCGCAATCACCAGCATGCGAAACTAAGAAATCAAAAAAGATAAGTTTTTGAAACCCCATTGACCATTTTCTGTATACGTGTACATATACGTATACTTCTCTGCTCACATTGCCGACCCTTGGATTACGGTTGGATGCTTCTATCCGGTTTGATTCTTTAAGTCTAGTATAAAACTCTTCCTCCCTACATACTCTTATTGCAATAAAAAGCTGTGAATACATATTTGGCGAGGGTGGCAAACGTTTAAGGCTTCGATAAGTACCCTATGGACAGTAGAATTTTAAAAAGTGGCAATTAGATACCTTATCTGTAGCGCATTTGTTTATTGCATTTTAAATGTATACAGTTTCATTTCAACCAATATATATATATAAACTTTCTTTTATTTATATTTTTCCTTCCACCGCATATGGGATATATGATTTTGTATATTTTTAAATATAATATTGAAAAGCGTTTCTCAATATACCGGGCATTGTGTCGCAACCGCGGACCGCGCACTAGGTAAACCAATGAATTCCCAAAACATGCTTAGCCAAAGACATCCTTTATTTAAGTTTAGCAATTGCACTTGAATAATTTATTGAGTTGCTGTCTTTGAGTTTATCAAATGCTTTTAAGTAGAGCCTCACTATTTCACCATTAGCTAATCACCAAGTACACACAAATACACACACACATGCCTACAAGCTTGTTAAATTTTTTGGTATTCGAATATCCCTCAAATCAAAAACTTACCTCTGGTATTTCACTTTTTTTACAGACAACATGTTGCCACCCATTGCCGCCGTCACGGGTAATAATCTACTTCAGCCGATAGCTGTTTCCAACAATAATAGCACCAATGGAGCTGCGCCGACTGTGACTTCCTCTGGACCAGCGGAGCCGACTAATGTGGGTGCCACTTGGTCGGGTGACTTAAAGACCGGCAATCTAAATATTGATTTGAACAATTTACTGCTAAGCAAAGCAGGCAAATCCAATGCCCCGGCACCGTCAATGAATGCCTTGAAGACGCAGAGTCCGGCCAAGGCGCCACTAAATCTGCAAACTGGCGGAGGAGGATTTGCTGGTCTATCGCCTCTAACCAGTCCCAATAGTCTTTTTGGAGCACAGCCCCAACAGAACATTCCACACAGTCAACCAGCCTCAGCATTTGCCAACTTTGGAGCGTTCCACCAGCAGCCACAGGAGCATCACAACAACAACAACAACTCATCGGCATTTGATTTGTTTCAATGATATTGCTTAGTCTAATTAACCCTTCCCAGACAAACACAAAATTCCACAAACCTCTATCTTAAACCCTCGTTTGTTGTATTAAGTTGGCAAGCCTTGCAATTTTTTTGCTAAATTTATTGTTACAAAAATGCAATTTCCCCTTTTTCCACACGTCATTAAACAAAATGTATTACAAAAGTTGATTGATTTCCCCGCAATTTCCAGATCAGAAATCAACCGAAGTCCACATCTCCGTCCTATTTGAATTTTGAATGTTGTCATCAAATGCAATAAACAATATTTTATGGTTGTACTAAAATGAATATACATAACGTTAGCACAACATTTTCTGGACGGGGGACGGGCTGATCCATAAATGAAAATTGTTAAACAAAATATTAATAAAAGAAATGAAATCCAAATTAGAATACTGAAATTAAAAAAAAAGCAATTAGCAATAGTTAACGTTACGATGTGTATGTATATATACCTAAAAATTGTATGTAAAAAGAAAAATAAACAATTAAAACTTAATTCTATGAAGTTTTCGAACTTAAAGGGTGCGATTTGTGGGCTAGGACATATCCGACATTAAATATAGTTCTTGAAGTTATTGAATTGTTTTTTGGGGATTTATATCAGGGTTCGTAAGATGCACAAATTATATTTTTCAGTCATGATAATTAACATCAATGAAAATAATTATTATTTTCACACGTGTAAATAACATTTTTCGGCTGTGTGTCGTATTCTCGTGCGCGGCTGCAGCTCGGCCAGGCACACTGAGCTGACAAACGGGGGTGGAAAATTTTAAGACGCGAGTGCCTGTGCCTGAGGGCCATAAAAATTGCGATCGGCTGCGTTCCGTTAATTAATTTTTTTCTTGTGAAAAAAAATGTTATTTACACGTGTGAAAATAAAAAATTTGTTACACACTGTATTTTTTCTTTGTGTTAATTTTTCGCGTGTTAAAAATAATGTGTGTTAATTTACGAACTCTGATTTATATAGAAGAGATCAACCTGACTAACGTTATGGTGACTGCCGCCAAAACCATAAGAGATGGGATGCTGAATGTTTTACAGGTACTTTTTCAAATTCTGAAAGTAAGTTCTGAAATCTGGTTATGGAAAATTCTTTCGGGATGTGTGAAAAATAAGTCAGCCTGAAAGTTTAGCTCCCAGCGAGTTTCTCCAAGCTCATTTTCAAAACTACACATAAATAAATACGGAGCAGATAATTTTTAAAAAACTACTCTCAATTGTAAGCGGACTGATAACTGCTGAGTGTAACTCAAACAAACAAACTTTGTTTCCAATCAATCGGACTCAAACTCGTTTTCAAAGAGCTATTTAGACATTGCATTTTATTTTTGATAATCCAACCACCTGCGTGGAAATTTGCTGGTTTATTTTTCTCCCGATTTACTCTAATCATATTTTGAAATCACACAGAATTGACTATACACAACCCCCAAGGGGCCAGAGTCTCAATACTCATACAAATTTATGGAATTCGTTACAATCCGGCGCCCAAACGCAACAGTCATTGGTTGGGTTTTAGACAATTTTGGAAAATGGGTGGCTAATATACTAAGCAATTTTAATATATTTGGAAAATTTTCTGTTGGGTTATCCAGCGCTTGCAAAGAACTATTGGGTTGAAAATAGAATACCATTGAAACAGATAATGCTATTTGTTAGTGTCAAATATTCAAAAATATCTAAATTTATATTTTTCCCTGTATTAAAGAAAAATGATTTCAACATAATTATTTTAGTATGTTGTTGTGGAAGTGGATCTTCCATATTCCGGGGTTATCAATTCTCTTGCGGAGTGCGTGAATTTGTGGCTCTAAGATCAAAGTGTTCATTAATACATTACATTACATTAATCATTAGAGTCTTTTACTAGATAAAAATTTGCGGGAATACCCTAATTAAGGTATATTTATTGAAATGAAAGAAGAAATAAAAGTAAGAGAATACAGAAAAATTTGTAGTGTAAAACAATATTTGTGGGAACCTTAAACTAAGCCTGATTGATGGAGTTGGTCTTTACGCTTCCACGGCCTGCTTGTTTTTGTTCTTCTTTTTCTTCTTCTTCTTTGGCTCACCACTGTCACCATTTTCGGCTTCTGCATCGGCGGCAGCTGCACCGTTGCCATTGCTGGTGCCATTCGCTTCGCCGTCATCCTCAGGATCAGCCTGGCGCTTCTTTTTCTTGTTTTTCTTCTTCTCCGATGGTGGAGCTGCATTTGACGTCTCTAGGCCAACCGCCTCGATGGCCTCTTTCATTACCTCAATATTCTTGCGGGGGACATCACCAGATTCATAGAATTTCAGACGATCCTCCACCTGTTGCTTGAGAGTCTCGCCAAACACACTAGTAGGCTGCTCCAGGAAGCAATCAATACGCGACGCAATTGAACACTTGTTGGCCAAAAACCGGGAAATGCGTCCCTTATTTTTAAGACCGGCGCGTCCAATAAAGGAGGAATGATAGATCAATCCATATTTGGGCGTATTGGAACGTGTCTTCAAAGCGCGGAACAGAGCCTTCTCGGCTCCCAGAATTTGAACTGTCGATGCTGGATACTTGGCCAGATTGGTCAAGCTGCCGGCGTGGGAAATGAGGCGAGCTCCGACCTGGTCCCCAATCAAAGATTGCAAATTGGGCGCTACCAAATTCATTTTGTTGTGCAAGTAGGAGGAGAGTTTTTTGCGATATTCAGAGAGCTTGACCACTCGCTCGGCAAACATTTCGATGTTTATCAGATCCACAATTGAAATATCCATGCCCATGGACATTTTACCCGCATCGATGATAGCCTGAGCCTTAGCCGAATCCATGACAATCTTCTCCAAGTCCTCAAGTTTATCCTGAGTCAAATTTTTGCGATCCTTGATGAATTTGGCTGCCTTGGCGAACATGTAGTTGTCCGGTACAATTTTGACCAACTCTGGGAAGTGGTAGGAGTACCACTCGCGTATGCGCATCGAAAACGTATTCACGTCCTTGTCCAGCTGATCCAGCAGTGCGATCGATTGAATTATCATATTATCGGAACGATGAACATTAAACTTGACCTTGGCACGCGAATAACTGTGACCCAGACCAAGCTGTGCAACGCCAGCGGACTTGTCTGTGAAGCCTACCAAGGGGATACATATGTATGTTAGGTGATTGCTGCGTCTTGCAAGTTACTTCGAAGAACTTACCTTTCACCAGCTTGGCAAAATGGAAACGCACACCGCGCAATATCTCTGGCACCACGCCAAAGTGACTGCATTGCACTCCAATGGACTCCGTAATGGCCGCACCCAGTTTGGCATCGGCTATGCCGAGCGTGCATTTCTTCTTTTTCAACTTGGCAAAGAAATCATCCAGGAAATGCATCAAATCCTGCGGCACTATGCCCTCGGAAATGGCATTGATGTTCTCCAAGGCAGCAATTGCAGTCTTGAAGGGTGAAAAACCAGCCAACTTGACAATCGAGTTGAATTTGGCCAAATCCGTGACCGAGGACTCTACCTGGGGCAGAAACATGGACACCTCCTCGAACTCCTTGACGGAGAACAGGGAGAAGCCAGCTGCATGTTCGTACAGAACATAGAGATTGGACTAAAATTTGATAAGCAAACAGAAAACGTTAGTTGGCACATGTTTGAAATTCGGATGGTTGATGCTCTGACCAGAGTGAGACCCAGCTGGGTTAACAGAACTTCCCTTGTAAGTAATGATGGACAATTAATTGAAATCATATAATTACCATATTTAAGGCTTAAATACGCCGTCACTTTTCACAAAACTATTTATTTTCCACTTAAGAAACAACCAGTTGTTTTTTCCACGTGCTCTACAGAATGGACAGTGTGTACACACAAACTGTGTGTTTCGGAGAAGTGGTCACACTAAGCTGAAACGGAAGAACTAGTTCGCTGAACTAGTGTGACCTAATCATACACACAAAGGCAGATGGGCGGGAAATTTGTAAAATAAGAAGGTTGGAAATCGCTCTATTTTTAGATAGGCCCAACGAAAACTCTCTTCTAACACTTGAATCTTGCCTTTTTACCCACCCAACATTAGGAAGATCACTTTAACATAAATCAGCTTGATGAGTCTTTTTCGAGCTCTTTTGATGATTAAAAGGGGAAAGGTATCATGGGCGATTAAAAGAAGACTCGAAAAAGAGTCGTACTTATGCTCAAAGTGTGATTTATTGAAATACTCCTGAAAAAGACTAAAAAATTACTCCAAAATGAGTCAAAATTATTCAGAAGAACGGCTTAAAATCGGCCCCTCAAGATGAGTCGCGGCTAGGGTACAATTTTCTCCCGACAAAAGTATAATATCTAATCAGAAAAAGAGCGCATTTATGACTATTTTAATCAGACCGAGGACTCGAAAAAGCCTCGAATGTGATCAAAAGCTTGATAAATATATGGGTTCTCGCCAGATTCTGACCAGATGTCACACTGGCCCAAATCAATGGAATTGTGACGTGATTTTGACAGTGTCAGGACATGTACCGACGTGAGCGTGAGGAAACATGGATTTTTTAAATTAAGATCAAACATCGAAAATGTAGTATTCAAGAAATTAGTTTATACTTATTTTTTTGGATAAGAAATATTATTACTTTTCTACTCTTGCAAGAATTCCAAGAACTTCGAAAATTTGGCGTTTCCCAACTGCAGATTTGCTGAAACTAAATTATAATTATGTGTGACAGCAAAAAAGAAGGAATAACTAGCATATTTGGGTAGCATTTTGTTAAACTAGTTATCAATATCAAAATCGTGCATTCGTAAGGGAATCGTGCATAACTCGAGAGTGACCGAAAACTCTTACAATATTACACTTCGTGAATCGTTCGTGACCATGTTAGCAAATCTTGTTGCAGTAGTATACGATGCAACAAAGCTTTTTTGCATAATTGTTCAAGTGAAATCCTAGGAATGACTGCGAACAATTTAAGCACTATTGTTTGGGCTCAGAAAGTGTACACTTTCTAGTTTTCCTGGGTTTTCCTATTAAAATTGTTGGTTTTAATTGTCAAAACAGCCTAGTCACAAATCGACCAAAAAGACCGCTCACTATCGATATAGGTTCGATGATTGCAAACAGATATGCATCGATAGCACTTCCATCTCTAGATGTCAGTCGATATGCTTGTGTGACCAGATCATATACAGAAAAGGGGAGTTGATTGATTTTCTGATAAAGATTTTTCGCTGGCATCTTTGCAGTGAATCCCTCAGAGTGAGCTTTCCCAAGCCTTCTAAGCGCGTACAAGATGATTGGTGGCTTGTTTGTCTACAACCACAAGGGCGAAGTCCTTATCTCCCGCGTCTATCGTGACGACATCGGACGGAATGCTGTGGACGCCTTTCGTGTAAACGTCATCCACGCACGACAGCAAGTCCGCTCGCCAGTAACCAATATTGCACGGACGAGCTTTTTCCACATCAAGGTAAGCACAACGCATCTTTCAATTCTTTTAATCAATTCCACTATCCCTTGCAGCGTGCCAATATCTGGCTAGCAGCTGTCACCAAGCAAAACGTTAACGCCGCCATGGTATTCGAGTTCCTGCTGAAGATCATTGAGGTCATGCAGTCGTACTTCGGCAAAATCTCCGAGGAGAACATCAAGAACAACTTTGTGCTTATCTATGAGCTGCTGGATGAGATCCTCGACTTTGGCTATCCGCAGAATACTGATTCTGGGACACTGAAGACCTTCATCACACAGCAGGGCATTAAGTCGGCCACCAAAGAGGAGCAAATGCAGATCACTTCGCAGGTTACCGGTCAGATCGGTTGGCGCAGAGAGGGCATCAAATACCGACGCAACGAATTGTTCCTGGATGTGCTGGAGTATGTCAATCTGCTGATGAGTCCACAGGGTCAAGTACTCTCCGCTCATGTGGCTGGCAAGGTTGTTATGAAGTCGTATCTGTCAGGTGAGTTGGCTGGAAGAGCCCAAGGAGTCGCCTCTTAATGATGTCGTTCATTTAGGCATGCCTGAGTGCAAGTTCGGCATTAATGACAAGATCGTCATGGAGTCCAAGGGACGCGGCCTCTCTGGCAACTCAGAGGCGGAAACTTCGCGTTCCGGTAAGCCGGTAGTTGTTATAGACGATTGCCAATTTCATCAATGCGTCAAGCTAAGCAAATTCGAAACGGAGCACTCGATCAGTTTTATACCGCCGGACGGTGAATTTGAGCTAATGCGCTACCGCACCACAAAAGACATTTCATTGCCATTCCGTGTTATACCGCTAGTGCGTGAAGTGGGACGCACCAAGATGGAGGTCAAGGTTGTACTCAAATCGAATTTCAAGCCATCGCTGTTAGGCCAGAAGATTGAGGTGAAAATACCCACGCCTCTAAACACCTCAGGAGTGCAGCTGATCTGCTTGAAAGGAAAGGCCAAATACAAGGCCTCTGAGAATGCGATCGTGTGGAAAATCAAACGCATGGCCGGTATGAAAGAGACACAGCTGTCGGCTGAAATCGAACTGCTCGAGACGGACACCAAAAAGAAGTGGACGCGTCCGCCAATTTCCATGAATTTTGAGGTACCATTCGCACCGTCTGGGTTTAAGGTACGCTATCTGAAAGTGTTCGAACCAAAACTAAACTATTCCGATCATGATGTGGTCAAATGGGTGCGCTATATTGGACGCAGTGGACTCTATGAGACGCGCTGCTAAATCAGGACCATAAATACGAAAGTTAAAGTTAGCAAAAGCAAACACAGAAAAGAAAATGTGCAAAATTTGTATTTGGTATTTTCCCCTCAATCCAATTGAACATAAAGTAAATGTATTCCAAAATTAGTTCCCAATTAAGCAGAAAGCAGGGGCCCATTGCCTCTTCGTTTACAAGTAAAAGTAACTACCATGTACGAACCATGACGAAAACTTACAGAATCACTAATGTTCATCTATAAATAGGAAAAGTAAATGGTGAAATATTGCGATTTCGTTTATTTGCTCTTCAATAACATCCCAAACAGGTCGCGTAGGTTCTCCTTTAGTCACATAAACACATACCATTTATATATTATTGTTACTTTATTTACACTTTATTATATTCAGCTGTTCTTTCATTTTTATTTTACTTTTGATATTGAACTTTTCAAAAATCAATTGAAAGTGTTGGACCGGCTGATAATTGTAATCTATATTGCTTTAAATGCGCCCTTTTTAGGTGCTACTCCAATCTCACTCACTTTTTCACCACTACTAACTATTATTATTTTTGTATTAATCGTATGATACAACATATATACACCTATATATGCCTATTATTTCAATTATAATTTTGTGCAAAAAGAACAAAAATCCCACTAAACGTATTTAGTAGACCAAATCTATCTGTCAGCGCTATAAAAATATAAATATGATATTCAAGTGTTAATAATATTCGAATTGTTTAATAAATAGCATGATATATACATAATCGAAATCCTAAACTATGGTCTTTAGGATAGGTGATAAATTGGAATCGACGGATCGGTGGACATATAAATAAGAACTCGTAAAAATGTTATACGAATTTACGATCCTAGGAATCCTTTCTCCTTAAAAACAAAACACAATTAGTAGCAATAATGAAGCCAAAACAAGCATAAATGTGACATGAACGTTATATAATGCAGTATGTCATGCGGTTCTATCCTATGGAGCACACGTCTGGGGCTGCTAGCACTTCAAAAAAGGTTTTACATTTATCAACTAGCACTAATCGCTTGTCCAACTACCTAACAGGCAAACTTCTGGAGTCAGATAACAACAATTTGTGGGATCCAGGCCTTTTTGATTACACTGAAAATGCAACACTATTCGTGCGTTCCTGGGTAGATGCCTAATCCTCATGGAACTGAGAATGCTGCATTTCAGTACAGAAGAGGTAGGAACCTCGTTGAACTATCTTACGCCAATTTTGCAGTCAGCATTGGTAGATTGGTCCATTACACTGAAGAAAGGTCGGGAAATGTGAGGTATGAGGTTAAAAGATATCCACGGATGGCATGGCTTATCCATTAGAACCTACCGAATCTTTAAGGCTTTGGTAGCTAGGTGTTGGGGATAAATATAAAAAAAGGCTTGATTTCATAAGTCAACAAAATGTAAATGTGCATACAAAATGCACAATACTTTACTTTTAGCATTCCGATTTCAAAACATGTTAAAGTGCTTTTATTCATGTGAAGTTTGACATAAAAATTTATTTTCGTGCGTTGTGCCTTTAAGGGTAGTGTATACCTTCAGGTGCCATTTTTTAAAGGTTTACAAAAAAACTAAAAGTGATATTACCAAGCGGTGTTCTTTATTCGATTGGTAGTCGGTTAAATTAAGCTTTGTCAATTTTGTTGTTGCTGCGAAGTTCTGAAGTTTTTCTATGCGATAATTTAGCTTTTTGATATGCCCAATGCAATAAAATTGCAGATCTGACCAATTTATGTCAGATTAGTCCCTGTCCTAAAATGGATCCTCTCAAAATACATCTTTTAGGCCTTTCAGGCTAGTTAAACTCTGTACAAATTTGTTGCTCGAGTAAAATTGAGTTTAAGTTCTTTTGCTTTCTCAAGGTTGACTCGTAATCGATAAATTCAAGTCATGGGTTTGAATCAGATGATTTTTACGATTAATGTATCGGGACGTAAGTGGAGCTTAAAAGTCATAACAGAACTAAACTAGAACTGAGCTAAACGCAGCATATGACATTAAAATTAGGCTAAGCTTAGGAGAGTTTGACCAACCGGGCATTGGGAAGCCTGGCCTTAGAAAGCAAAGCAACGAATAAGGTGTTTTTATACCCTTCACCCATTTAAAATGGGTATAAGGGGATCATGAAGTTGTGCAAATGTATGTAGCACGCCTTATTTCTATATTTTCTGAAAAGCTCAATTAGATTCGAAAAAAACTACAAGAAAGAGTGTCCAAGTTGATGCATGCTTGAAGTGAATACATTAGATTTACTCTCTACTCGTTCCACTGGTCGATATGAATAACATGATGTTTCATCACAAAACACCCGCTTTCTACAATAACCTTTGTTTCACCCTTATAATTTCTTGCATACGTGGGTAGTTCACTATAGTAAATCTACTATCTAGATACTAATCTAGAATAATTTCCAGAATTGAGGTCAAAATTATGACCAGACAAAGATTAAGACTTTGGTTTTAGCGACTGGCACAAACTTTCACCAGTTATCTATTACGAGCAAAGTTCAGTCTGATTCATCTACATACCTGTTTGTATATATAAAGTCACAGTTGCCAGAGCTAAATTATCTTGACAGCATTTCCCTTTAGATATAAATTAATTAGACTTTAAATTTTAATATTTTTCAAGGACGCGCCGGTCTCTACTCTAAAACTTTTGCCTTATCGTTTGGGGGAAAATTACCATAAGATAAGGGTCGAATAACTATAGCGTCATATCAGTAATTTAATATTGACGAACTTGGACACGTAATGGGCAATGGACGACATAGTGCCCGATGTTGTGGATGAGGCACCTCTTGGCGAACTGCAAGTCATTTTTCCAGGAAATGTGTTCGTTACGCTGGGCAATGAGCTGACTCCTACACAGGTGAAAGATGAACCACAAGTCACCTGGCCATATGCTGCGAACGAGGATGGTAGCACTCTGTATACACTTCTGATGGTAGATCCTGATGCTCCTAGTAGAGAGGATCCCAAGCTGCGTGAGATTTTGCACTGGGCTGTAATTAATATACCGGGCCATGATTTGGCAGTAGGTCAGGTTTTGGCGGAGTACATAGGTTCAGGTCCACCTCAGGACGGTGGTCTGCATCGATATATTTTCTTGCTGTACAAACAGCAGGCTATGATTGAGGAGGAACTTTATATAACTAACGAGTAAGTGGGTTGGATAAGGAGGGTGGGTAAAATGATGACTAAGGTAGAATACAAAGTGTAGCAACAGCTACAGCTGAACAGAAAAAGAGCCAGATTAAAATTCAATTGGACTAGATACGTAGGCTATTTTGTAGTCGGGGTACTCAACCGCAGCGTTCTTACATATCTTTTTTTCTTGTAGCATTCGCGAGGGTCGACTCAATTTTAGCACCAGGAAGTTCACTGCCTCGCACGAATTGGGCACACCCATAGCGGGTAACTTTTACCTGGCCCAGTATGATGACTATGTGCCCATTCGGAATCAACAGTTCATTGGTTAGATTTTGATCAGTCATGCCATGTTGTCTATATACCCATCGCTTATCTCTAAATTTACCGTTGACTTTATCGAGCCGTGTGGCATTAGGCCAAAAGTGCACGACACTGATTAGAGCCTCGAATTGAGGGGGCGATAAAAGCGCTCGGTTTTCTGATTTCGGAACAGAGTCATTGCTTAAGCGCCAGACAGAACAGAAGCCAAACATGGACACCTCCGGCATTATTCCAGACATCATCGACGTCAAACCCGCCACCAAGGCCACGATCTCGTATCCCTCTGGCGTACAGGTTGAGTTGGGTAATGAACTGACCCCCACACAGGTGAAGGATCAACCCAACGTTACCTGGGAGGCCGATGCTGGCTCTCTGTACACTCTGTTGATGGTTGATCCCGATGCACCCAGTCGTGCTGATCCGAAATTCCGTGAGATTTTGCACTGGGCTGTGATAAACATTCCCGGCAACAAGGTCGCCGACGGTTACGTTCTGGCTGAATATATAGGATCTGGCCCACCAGAGGGCACCGGGCTGCACCGTTATGTGTTCTTGGTGTTCAAGCAAAACGATAAGATCACCACCGACAAGTGCATCTCAAAGACGTGAGTACCAGAAAGCAGCTTTAAGGTCAACGGTATCCAATATCTTGAAACTTTACTTACAGAACCCGCGAAGGACGCGTGGGTGTGAAGACCCGGGACTATATCGCCAAGTACAGCTTTGGAGCTCCCGTTGCCGGTAACTTCTACCAGGCTCAGTATGACGACTATGTGCCCATTCTTCGTGCCCAAATTCAATAAGTGAACTCTCTAAGACCTAATAAATCGATTATAAAATTTTACATTTTTATCCAATTGAACCGCTGAAGGAAGGTCTTTGGAGAGCTTTTATTACCTAATGCGCCAAGCCGACTTTTCTACATGTATGGGCAAAAAACGTATTTATTTGGTGTGTGGTAACTTTAAATGCTGTTTTCTCGAACAAACGAATATAAATTTGAATTTTGAAAAAACCCGGGCTAAACAGCTAATAAAGGGCTTTAAAATCAGTACTTAAAAAAAACAATTTTTTGGTCGACCCTCGATCGTGAAAGACTTGATTATCGAACCTCGTATTTCTTAAAATACTATAATTTTTGTTAAGCTAAAAAATTTCAGAAAAAACTGTTGTGTTAGAAATTTTCCCAAAAGAAAGCTTATTTTTATAAAACAATCATACTTGGAACTTTTTTAGAATTTTTTTTTACCCCGTCTTGACGCACTTTACCCCTAATTTCTCTGGAACCAATCAACCGATTTGAACGAAATTTTTTTTTCAGTCCTAGGTTATACCCAAATGAATAAAAACAAGTATTTGGGAAAAATTATAAATTTATTTTAGTATGTCGAAATCAAAAACCAAACTTTAAACGCGATTATCTCAAAACCAATTTTTTTGTACTGGTTCCGGAAAAAAATGTAGTAAATATTGACCGATTTCAAAAATGTTGTTTTGTTTTACACATAATTCCCACCATTTTCGCACCTGCCTCGGAGAACCGGGTAGATTCAAAAATATCGAAGCTAGACCGATTTTACGAAGAAAAAAAGGTCAATTTTCGAAATTTTGACATTGCAGCCCGGTGTTTTTGAACCTACCTCAAACGTGGAGGCAGGTGCGGAAACCACATCAATTCTGAGCACATCCTTTTTTAGTTCATCCATTTTGGATAAGCCGTTTCGGAGAAAAATCCATTGGACCAACATTTTTTTTTTGCCTTACTTTTACGGGCGCTATAACAACAACTGCAACAACAACAGCAATACCCAGAATTCAATTTTTATTTTCATCAATTATCTATCCAATAAAAAAAACCGATTTTCAATATCTCTCATAGTTTTTGTGTAATTCAATTTTTAGCGAAGCATTAAAAAATGAGGCTCATGGGTAGAAACTACCCTTAAACTGAATGGTTGGGAAATCGTCTAGAGGAAACTATAATCATCGTAGGGACATATAGAATCAAGTTCCTGGTTGTTGGTCTAGAAACCTACTATGTAATTATGTTTCGAGCGAACAAATGAAAGTGACTTTGTCACAGTAGGCTATTTTGAAAAGAAGTGTTTATTTTTTTTAAATTATAATAAAAATGCTTTCGAGTTTGCTTGAAATCAACATACTCATTAGACTACTGCTGAAGAATGTGTCCTACAATAGAACTTGTGGTACAGTAAAAAACCCTGAAAAATATGGTGTACAATATACAAATTTTCGTCATTAGATAAAAACAAAAATATAATATATTTTTATTGCATTTGCAGAAAAAGACAAGTGAATGAATATGAATGAACTCCATGTGTTAAGCGAAGCAAACTAGCTCTGCCCAACCCCCATCGACCGCTGGCCTGCTAATACAAAAGGGTCATAGCGCTAGTTACTCCCAACGACCCTTTTGAAAAGTTTTGGTTAGCTTGAAAGCCTCTGTCGAATATTACCAACTTCAGTGTTATTTATCGAATTTTCTAACTGTTAATCTTTACAAGATTCTTAGAATTAGATTTATTCCTTTATGAAATCGGCTACCAGTTTATTGAACTCCTCAGCATATCGTAGATGAATGTTGTGTTTGCCTTCCGGAAACTCATGATAGCGCACTTGCGACAAATGTTTCCTCAACCATGGTACATGCTCGGCTGCAATCATGGGATCTTTCCCGCCATGTAGAATAAATGTGGTTGCCTTTATCTGTGCCACTTCAGAGCGACAAAAGTCCCCTTCCCGTTGATCATAAAATGCACAGGCGGCATCTACCCACTGAGCCCACAGCAAAGCAAACCCCTCCACACCATAGACCCTTTCCATGGGATCACGCATACGTGGCGACCATTTGGCTACATCCCGTATGTTGCGCAGAGCTTTCACTTCCGTCTCATTTAAATAAGCACCCGCTCCCCATATGATCAACTTCTCTACGGCCTCAACATGACGTCCAGCTAATATCAAAGCTGTAATTCCACCGTCACTCCATCCTAGGATGGAGAATTTCGGTCTATTCAACACTTGCATAAGGTCCAGGGCTGCTTGTGCATCCTCGCGGAAGAATTCCAGACCAAATTTACGCTTGGGGGGCACCGACTTACCATAGCCTGGAGGATCCCAGGCAATGATAGTGTATTCGGGCAATAGCTGTGGCAACTGCTCGATTTGAGGCTTAAAATCCGTCCAGGCAGATCCCAAAGCTCCAGGCATAAGCAACAGACTACGCGGTCCGTTGCCACACTCTACAATATGCAAGTCAGTGGTGCCACCCTGCACCAGCACCTGCACTTTGCGCTCGGTGTGAAGACAGCGGAGTAGCAGACGCTGGGATAGAGGCATCAGACGGCGTCCAAGCATTGCGTAAGAGGAGGAAAGCTGGAGTAAAGCAGGTTAAAGTTAATGAACACCACACACTGATTCTACTTTAATTTACCGACCATATGTCAATTCTTGTTTGTGAACAACAGCCCGTTGTCGTTACAGCTGTTGTTTTGTAAGTGTTGATAAGGTCAAATACAAGCCGTTGTAGCTGCGTGGGGGTGGGTGGTAGGTAAAGTATGAACTGTGCCTATCGATCGCAACCAGCGTTGCCAATTTAACTACTTTTTTGGCGGATATATTTTTGGTGATCATAAATTTTAATATTGATTGACTTTCTTACAAATGAAAATTTTTATCATAACTCAATATCAATATTTTATTATTACATATAAATTCTTATTTTAAAATTAAACTACAACAATATTATTTTATTTATTATTTTAAAAACATAAAACTTTCGTGGTATTCTTGAAAGCGATTTAGATTGGATTTGGATTTTGAGATAGCACCTCTAAATCAGTTGACGGAGCAACCCTTTGTGTGCAATGATTTAACTTAGACTTCGTGAACAGCTGTGCCAGTGTGACCAAACTGCTGCTTGACCATGGCGCTAAATCAAACAAAGGCACGAAAGCAAAACATGCCTAAAATAGTGTGAAAACTTTTCTCGAAGCTTCTTAAATAATAGCTAGCTGGCAGAATACTTTATGCTGTTATGTACACAGTTTTACAATGGTGAATTCAACTATATATGGGCATTTCATTGTAAGTAAACTGTATATAAATAAATAAATATATTGGCATTAAAGAGTAAAATACTAAAGTCGTGCAAATGTATGTAACAGGCAGAAGGAAGCAACACCGACCCTATAAACTATATATATTTTTGATCAGCATCAACAGTCGAGTCGATATAGCCCTGTCCTTCTGCCTGTATGGACACCTAGATCTCAGAGACTAGAATAGCTAGAGCCACCAAATTTTGAATGTAGACTAGTATTGTTTGCACGCAGATCAATTTTGTTTCAAATTTTGGCCACGCCCCTCCCGCCCCCGCAATAAAAATGAGTCCAATATCTACAATCTCACAAATTTTCATAAAAATCGGATAATAAATGGTAGAGTTAAAAAAAAGTTGCATACTTATCTGAGCCGCATGAGGTTATTGCCCTGAGTAACGGGTATTTCGAGGTCGGACAGGGCTGACTTTAACTTACGCTCTCGTTTTTGCATTTAAAAAAATATTGATTGCTGGTTATGAATAACTGTAAGACTAGCTTATAATACTTTAATTAAATGGTTTTTCCTTAAAAGTTTGATAAAACATGCTGTTTTTAAGAACTCTTAACTTTTTGGTAGAGGTGGACCTTTCTGTGTAAATGCCCATATGGCATTTGTGCATTACATTACATTGTAGTACATATATTCGCTTTGATTCATAACTGAAATCTTTACAAAACAAATCTTATTCCTCCCCCCTCCGGCCTTTAACCTTTGCAAGCACGTAGGAATATACCTTACCCAGATCAAGTTTGATTCAGATTAGAAATAGTAGCTTTATCAGTTTTTTTCCAACCGATAGTTGGCAACACATACAGCTGAGCGCTGTACAACTCTGTTTTATATATGTACCTACGTATTAATGGCGCGAAAGCTTTTATTTGTGTTCGTTACAAGCTGAGTGCTCTTTCGTCAGTCGGTTCGAACGTCACAACAGCGAAGGACAACAAGGACCGCGCGTGTAGGCATTTGGTGGCTTGCCCTGGCGTTGTTTAGCGTGTTCTGAAATCATTTAATGAGAAAAAACCATAAGGACAAAAAATAAATGCATTGAAATGCATTTGCATAATGCTCGGTCAGTGCATGGGCAATGTGTTCAAGTGTTGTTGATTTGTGGCACCGTTGGCCTTGCGAAGTGGGAATAGGAATGTCCATTAGGACCAGACACCGACAGACGAGCTACGCACACACATCCATTGCATATGCAAATCGAATTTGACGACGAGTTGGCGAAGTTGCGTAGTAAATGTCAAGGCATTTACACGGGTCGTTCCCATGTGTTTGTGGGTGTCTCATCTAATTTCGTGTGGTGCAGGTTATGAACCTGCGTGCCCACTACGCATGTGTGAGTGGGCAGTACTGTGTCTGTGTGTTAGTGGCACGCATATATATACATATATATGCAGGCGAAATAAACGAGCTTTTAATATTTGGCATTCCAATGCTCTACACACAAAACGAGCGGTAATTTTTCATAGCACACCTTTTGGAGCAATGAAAGGTGTATTTGTATCGAATTTAATCAAACGAAATTCGAGTTTTTTTATATTTTCCCGTGAACGTTAAGAAAAACAGAAAAAACAATTCTCACACAGAAAAAAAAGATCCAAAAAAGCTCCATTTGTCTTAAATATCCTTTTAATCATCCAGAGGAGCTGCAAAATCATCCCATTGATCATAATTTTTCATATCCTTTGGATGATTTTTAGCTCCGTTGGATGATTAAAAGGATATTTCAGACATATCCTTCCCAAATGGATACCGGAAATCATCAATTTTTACTCTGTGCAGAGATATTTTTTTTAGATTAATTATGGACGGTGATCTACCTCTAGTTAAAAAAAAATCATAAAATTTCTTTGGTTTTTTTTACTTGAATAGGGGTTCGCTATATTTGATGCAAATATGTTTTTCAAACAGAGTAATTATTTATGAGCATTTTACAATTTACTTTAAGATTGCAGCCAGCCTGAGAGCTCGGGGTCTGACATTTCTAACTACAGGGGCGATGCTATACTACAACTCTTCGAACCAATTATAACTCTGAATTTCAACAGAAACACAGATCTAGTACTACAAACCTACTTGAACTTACTTGTTTAGTAATTCAAGGATTTCCTAAGTAGAATTCTGCTTTGGAAATTGCATCTGTTGGGATTTCCGTTGGGGCTTTCTAATTGAATTTCGCCGTAATTTCAGTCTTGGGCCCATGTTGATTTGAATTCCACATTTATGTGGTGCTCTAACAATAATGCATTTAACCATGGGCAATTGTAAGCCCATGACGTCGAAGAACCCCTCTTTAGATTTACAATTTATTGAATTTTTAAGGGCTTGATAGGTTGAGTTTTCCATGATCCAAGGGCTTGATAGGTTCTATAACTATGGACAAAAAAGTTTGAAGATTCCTACACAACTAAACTCTTGTTTGCACCCTTAGTGAGATTCTTTTTGGACTTTGATTCGTGTACTCGTAACTTCGAATTACTAACCCTCTGTAAACGCATATAATCTGTCTAGAAGCAGTTGCAGCAGAAGTCGAAGCACTATGTTGGGTATATTGTTTCTACAAAAGCTTATAAAGGGTAATATGGACTCAGAATACCTACATGGTTGTGTGAATTTCTGTGTCCTTTCGAGAAAAACTCGGAACTGTTTACCACTGAGCTTTCCTGGTGCTTTATGTGCCTCTAATTGTCTGTTTCGAATTCAAGTCCTGACATGGCTTCTAGTACTTTTCAAAATCTCCTGTAGCTGCACAAAAAAAACTCCGTTGAATGATTAAAAGGATATTAAAGACATATTCTTCCAAAATGGATACGGAAAATCATCCAATGGATATTTCTGTATATCCTTTTTTCTCTGTGTGGTCATTGAGACTAACTTCATTATCCCCAAATGAATCAGAAGGCCTTCTATTTATTCTTTTTGTTTTCAATTTTCTTTGCTTTACTAATTTCACTTTCTAATGTATTATTGCTGAGATAATTGAAAATTCAGCTAACTTTACAATATTAGCAGACAATTTAATTTCCTTAAAATTACCATCGATATGCCCTGTAGCGCTTAAACCAATCGCAAAGGCCGAACCACTGCCTTTTTCGTGACTACGCTGAACACAGAGCTTTTGTTATCCGTTGGAAACACTGCGAAGATATTAAGTTTGAAATTGCAGTTCAGTCTTGTCGTGGATGCAGCGCGGATCGATATTAAACCTGGAGCAGCGGAAGCGCTGTGTAAGAAATTTCGACAAAAAAAAAGTTTTGTACCCACCAAAATTTGAGCAAAAATGAGAACGCTTAATTCCTTTACTCTGCTGCCGACCAAAATAAAAATCGAATCTGCGTCAAACGAATAATTTGACCAAAAAGAAGTGCGTTAAATTAATTGTGTAAGCCAAAATCAGTAAAAATCTCTGGCGGTTACCAAACACAAATCAATAGTCCAATCAATACATAAAAATCAGCAAAGTGGGCACTGAAGCTGTATGTGCCAGGTGCTAGGCTCCTTCTATGGGCCATTCAAAATGAACGCTTAGAAAATTTTCGCTCACGCTTGGACATGCTGTGAAAATTTTTTCCGATTTTTAGTATGTACATGCACGTTAAAACGCTCGTGGGCGCCACGTCGTCAGTGTCGGGCGGCAGGGGCAACCAGCAAGCTTTCACCCCCAACCGCATTGCCGAATATGCCAGGCAGTCATTTGGCTGCTAACAATACAGAGTGACACGAGGTAAATGGCAAACGTCAACGGAATGTGCGCGTTAGTAAGCAATTCGCCAAGCATTATGCAAATCAAGTGTAAAAAATGTCAAAAACTTAAAGAGCACTGCAACAAAAATCACGATATCGGGCGAGATTAGCCAATAGAATTTAGCGCTAAAACTTAACGCTAACAGAGCCCACAACAGAGAGCTTTCTCTCCCTCACTCTCTCGCGCGTGCGACCAAGAAAGTTCAATGAAAGTTACACGCGCGGATAAAATTCCAGTGTAATTCGTTCTCGCATAGTAATTGTAGACACCAATACAAGGACACTCAAAAAAGCTCCTCTTCAAGGACTGGAATACGCAGAGGAGAACCAGGCAACATTTTACGTTTTACGCGCGCATCTTGTGAGTGTGTGCGAGTGTGTGCGTACGCTGTGCGTGTGAATGGAGGCGACAAGTGCAGCATATCCATCTCTCCAAACGCAAACAAGGGACAAAAACGATGCCCTTGCGACCATGACAGCCCAACTAATTGACAACCACATAATGGCTAACGACAGGCGTGAACTGCTACTGAATCCGCCGCTTTTTCCCCGGTCAGCTGCAGCCCCAACCTCCTCCTCCGATTTGCTGTTCAACAAGGCGCGTCGACGCCGAAGAGACATCTCAGCAGATCGTAGCCTGCCTTATCGTCCTCCCTTGGTCGTGGAGCATCGTCGTTCGTACCGGGTGCTGATTGTCACCGCCTTGTTGGTTAGCCTAGCGGCCAGTTTTGTGACCATCAGTGCTGGCTTTCAGCTAGATGGCTCACAAAACTCGTTTTACACCTTTCGCAAGTGGTATACCGGACTGAATGGTACTTTGGAGCTAGAGTTCAAAACCGAACAGCCTAATGGCCTGGTACTCTATACCGACGATGGCGGTACCTATGACTTCTTTGAGCTGAAGCTGGTGGAGGGAGCTCTCCGTTTGCGGTATAATTTAGGTGGAGGAGCTCAGATTATCACTGTTGGCAGGGAACTGCATGACGGCCACTGGCACAAGGTGCAGGTATTAAGAAATGATGAGCAGACCTCACTAATTGTCGATGGAGTGTCACAGCAGCGCTCCACCAAGGGCAAGGAGTTCCAATTCGGAAAATTTGCCAGCAACTCGGATGTGTATGTGGGCGGAATGCCAAACTGGTATAGCAGCAAGCTGGCGCTGCTCGCACTGCCCAGTGTCATATTCGAGCCTCGGTTTCGCGGTGCTATCAGAAATCTTGTCTATGCTGATCAGCCGGGTGGCGTCACCAGACGACAGGAGATGAAGCAACAGCGCGATATCAAATGCGGTGATGCACCCTGCGATCATGGCGAGCTGCCAGCTCGAGAGAGGGGTCTGAGGGTAAGTTATTGAAAATGAAAATGAGAGTCAGCTGTGATGCTTTTGTGCGCTTGTCTGTTCATGACTCGCCCTATAAGGCGTCATGGAATTTCCGTTCCGTTGTTTAGTTTGGGAGATCTGAATTATTTTCTTATTTGGTTTTAAAGCTACATCTTAGCTATGCTGCTGACAAAATTTTGGGAAGATCCTTTGGTTTTGTGTAAAAACATAACATTTCCGAACTTCTTTATTGAGAAATTTAAATATTAAATAGACCTATCCCGTGGGCTCCGTAAGATATAGTCATCCGATTGTGTCCACCCTCTGCAAATCAGTTTAAAACCATATAACATTCATAATTGCCGAACTTTTTAACGCTCAAATAGAAAACATTGATCGAGACATTTGTTGCGAACGGATTCGACTGAAAAAATTCGGAAGGGCAAAGTGTCTCCTCCATACTTTTTTTTTATTGGTAGCGTTTAAAAACTAAGCTGTGTAGTTGATGTTAGGACTTGGAATTCGCCATGGAAATTCGACATGAGTTGTCACATAATAAGGCAACAATAAACCTGCCACAGATTTTCCCAAATACACACAAAGTCGAAAGTTCGTGATCACTTGACCACAACGCTAGAGTTTATACGACTGTTTCCAGAACCTCGGAAACACTTTTGTCCTAAGGCAACATGGCTCTTTTTAACGACTCCGCGTATAATTTTTGGGGACGATTTTCGTGTCATATTACACTTTGCAATGTTACAAAATATTTATCCTTATGTTTCAAAAAATTGTCTGACTTTAGAGGCCAATTTAGACACATTCCGCTTTACTTTTATATCGCTTTTCATTTTTTAAAGACGTATTAATAGGTGTTCTGTCGCATATAACTTATAGATCCAGATATTTATTTATTTAGTCTGGCCTCCACAATAAATAGATTGCCAAAACTTCGACAAAATCGTTTTTCAGAAATATCTTGAAATCAAGAGCTGATGGAGCTAAACCGAATCAGTGTCAGTGAACATAAATTTATCATATTTTTACATCGACAAGGCTGCACCTCACAAAGTTGGCATTTTGTCGGCCTTTGGAATACATGGTTTAAACTTTAAAGTCAAATATTTTGAAGTGTTATTTTTCACGTAAAGTTTTTCGTTGCTTTGATGAAAACCAATGCGGTGGAGAATCTCTCTTTCAATTCTTAACTGCTATTAGATCGGGCCTTATTTATGAATAACGTTGAAACCAACAAATGTCGCGACTTCAGTGCAAAATACCGAAATATATTTTATTTTGAGTCAAATCCATTTTTGTTCATTTCTGTTTCACCAGACCATTCAGGGAGCCCGCGGTGGAAACACCACCGACGCCTGTGAACGCAACGATCCTTGTCAACATGGTGGCATCTGTATATCCACTGATTCTGGGCCAATTTGTGAGTGTCGTAATCTGGAGTACGATGGCCAGTATTGTGAGAAGGAGAAGGCGCCATCGGAAGCAACGTTCCGCGGTACACAGTTCCTCTCGTATGATCTGGGCCAGACGGGCGCTGAGCCCATCGTAAGTGCTCAAGATGCGATCTCGTTTTACTTTCGCACACGTCAACCGAATGGATTGCTTTTCTACACGGGTCACGGGACGGACTATCTGAATCTGGCACTACGCGATGGTGGTGTCTCACTCACCATGGGACTGGCCAATGGCAAACAGGAGATGCACATTAAGCCATCTAAGGTGCGCTTCGATGATCATCAATGGCACAAGGTCACCGTACACCGTCGAATTCAGGAGATCTCGTCCATAACCAGCTTTTGTCGGGTGGGTAATGGATGAATTGTTGGCTTAGAAGGAGAAACTTAAAATTGAACCTTTGTTCAGCTGGTTACGGTGGTGGATGATGTCTATACGGATCACTCGCATATCGCTGGCAAGTTCACCATGTTGTCATCCTCGCGGGTCTATGTGGGCGGGGCGGTTAATCCACGTGCCTTGCTGGGAGCACGTGTTCACAACAATTTTGTGGGCTGTCTGCGCAAAGTGGAGTTCTCAGCGGATACCTTGAATCTGAATCTTATAGATCTCGCCAAAAGTGGCTCCAAGCTAATTCAGGTGGCTGGCAATTTGGAATATCAGTGTCCCAGTGGCGATCCTCAGGATCCGGTGACATTTACGACTCGTGAATCGCATTTGGTAAGTGAAGTTCAACTTTACCGCTTGCCTCTACTTTATTAACTCGCTTCTTTGATAGGTACTACCTCCCTGGGAGACAGGCAAACAAAGCTCCATCAGCTTCAAGTTTCGTACCAAAGAACCAAATGGTATTATTGTACTGGCTACAGGATCCAAACAACCGCGTGCCAAGAACGTAAGTACACTTGGAAGAACCGGCTGTTAGAGTTCAAGTTCGAGCAGGTATATAAGGATTTTTCGTACTTAAACCAAGTATTAATTAATTTTAAATTTAAACGACTGTTAATAATGTTTGCAAAAATGCAAATATTTGTATCACAAATTTTGCCATAAAATTCCCAACTCATTATATCGCAATTCTAATGGAATAACTGCAGATTTCCCACATACATATATGGATGAACCAACTATTTTGATATCCTACACCTAAAAAAAAGATCCAAACAGATCCATTTGGAATGATTATTTTTAATATCATATTTTGAAAATTAAAATATTCTGTTTTCATATCTTTTAGATGATTTTAAGCTCCGTTTGATGGATATTTAATATCCAAACGGATACCGAATTCATCCTATGGATATTTTTAACACCTTTTTTTCTCTGTGTACAAAGAACCCATTTAAAGAACAAATTGCTACTTGCTTAATGTTTCATGGTCCTTAGTCAGAAGCATATGGATTAACGAATTCAGTAATTGCTCACATATCAATCTGATGTTCTAAGTTCTTTTTGGTAATGTTCGTACCGCTCTAACTACCATGTTTCTATATATTATATAAAGAATATTTGTAACTGGTTTAAAGAATGGAAATTCTGGCTTTAGAAGCAAATTGCGATTTGTTTTATTTGTTCTTTAAATATTACTTCTATAATTTCCTATTTCAATTGGTATAATCCTCCTGCCGCAGCCTGTTTTAATTGCCATTGAGCTGCTTAATGGACACATTTATATACACTTGGATCTGGGCTCGGGAGCATCTAAGATCAGAGCCTCACGTCGTCGTGTGGACGATGGCGACTGGCACGATTTGATACTCCGCCGTAACGGACGGGATGCCAAAGTGAGTGTCGATGGTGTTTGGAATGATTTTCGTACACCCGGCGATGGAACCATTCTTGAACTGGACGGACATATGTACGTGGGTGGGGTGGGCCCAGCCTATAACAGTGTTGCCTGGCCAGCGGCCATTTGGACGGCTACATTGCGTCAGGGATTTGTGGGCTGCTTGCGTGACCTGGTGCTAAGTGGTAAGGCGATCGATATTGCGGCCTTTGCACGCGTTCAGGATTCGGGTAAGTATATAGAGACGGTGATCCATTGGTGGACAAATGAATAACCCACTTTGAACAGCCTCGGTGAAGCCCTCATGCCATGTCCAAGGCAATGTTTGCAATGGCAATCCCTGTCTAAATGGCGGCACCTGCCTGGAGGGCTGGAATCGACCCATCTGCGACTGTACTGCAACTTTGTATGGTGGACCCACCTGTGGTAGGGAGCTGGCGACTCTGGCATTCAATGGGAGTCAGCACATGACTATTTGGTTGGGCAACGGTCAGGGCACTAAGACACAGACCGAGGAGTTGGTCATACGTTTTAAAACATCCAGACCGGCGGGCTTACTTTTACTAACTAGTGCTGAGTCCAATTCCCCAGATCGTCTAGAAATAGCCCTGGTGGCAGGACGTATACGGGCCAGTGTGCGGTTAAGTGACAGAGAGAAGGTGAGTCTTGGCCAGGAGGAGAATATTAGAACTACAAAATATTTCATTCCCAGAACCTGCTTGCTGGCCAAACCGTGCTCAATGACAATAATTGGCATACCATACGCTTCTCACGCAGAGCTTCAAATCTGCGACTTCAAGTCGACGGGGCTCCCCCCGTCAGGGGTATGTTATGTATGTATCAACAGCACATCTAATGCCCTACTACGTGTCGTGCCGTGTCGTTTTTTTTTTACCAGACTCCCAGCCCCCAAAATAAGCATACCCGATTAGTTTCCAGTTTAAGTGCCTTCCAGCGCAGAATTAAATTTCATGGTTCAAGTTCAAATCCTCCCTCTTAAGCCCAGCCTCATAGAAGGTGTGTGAGGGTGCTTTAGGAAAAGACAAAAAAGCAACACAAAATAAAAGTGCAGTCAACAGCGGATTTTTACATTTTTTGTTCAACTTCAACATTTTTCTTTAAGCTTTTTAGTTAACAACAAACACACACACACACAGACATAACAACACATGTGAACACACACACAAGACAAAATGCAATAAGAAAAAGTTTAAAAACTAATCCAAAAAAGTATTTAGAAAGTTTGTTTCTCTCAACATAACTTCGTTGCTCATTTCCATGACACATTTCTTCAAACAACCTCTAAAAGGCATTTTGATGATGATGATGACCACCCAAATCTCCCTATCTCTCTATCTCTCTTACGCTCTCTGTTACCATCTTTAAACATTTGCAATATATAGTTTGAACATCATACAAACACCAAGATTCACATTCACACCATAAGAAACACATTGTACGCCTCTCTGACAGTTTGTTTTGTTTCCTACCCATAACGTTAACTCTGCCTAATTTTACTTTTAAACGACTCTTAACATTTGCCCACATTTCCGAAAACTCATTCATATCAATTTTTATATTTTACTCTTCTGTAAGTTATTTAAAGCTCTTTCAAACATCTCGATGTTGTGTTT
Organism: Lordiphosa fenestrarum; assembly: GCA_035044985.1. Taxonomy (NCBI): domain Eukaryota; kingdom Metazoa; phylum Arthropoda; class Insecta; order Diptera; family Drosophilidae; genus Lordiphosa; species Lordiphosa fenestrarum. Next base: position 2,161 of record JAWNNO010000972.1, on the reverse strand, counting down.
TAATTTGCGATACTTTTACTGCCGTACCTTACTTTGTTTGATTTCCTTACTAAGATTGCCAATTCCAATTCAAATTAACAACAAAAAAACCAGCCACCAGTGTGCCCACTCAGTTAGCCGAATGTCAAATAAAACTAAAAAAGAAAACAAAAACAATAATGCAAGCAAACAGAAAGAAAGAGAAATAGGCCCTAAAACGCCATCGATGTTATAATACAAATTAATTGATTGTCTTGTACATTGTTTTGTCCTTGGTATGTTGGTACAAATATTTGTTCCAACTTTATTGGTTTTATTTCATTTTTATTGTATTTTATTGTCAAAAACATCGCATTTATGGGTTAACAGCTTTTCGTTACCTTTTTTTAACATACAGGATGCGCATGATGTTTAAGAAAAATGTGGGTGAGGCCAAGGCCCGAATAACAAATCCAAGTGACCAGCTTAGTGCTATCGGTTAGTCAAAGCATTTAGGACTAGGGTGTGTAAAAAATATGTATCTACACCAGGGATGCAATCCGGCTATAAGCCAAACCGAACCGCTAATTAAAGTCTGTAGCCACTTTACTAAATACTTGGCCGAGCCCGAGCTCCTCTCAATCTCTGGGCTTGTGTGCTTACCCTTTAACGCCAAATCCAAATGGTAGAGCTTGAGAAGATATTTCATGGCTGATTACTTCAAAACTGGCGCCAATATCTAGCGAAGGTGAACGGGTGTGTAAGTTCTCTTTTTAAATAAAATACCTTTTCATTAGATATCCCGAAGCGGAATCGAGCAAACGTTCTCTTGCACAACAGCAGGCACCCACACTACTCGCTGAACCTCACTCGTCCATTCACTCACTTTTCCACAAATTCACTTATTCATAATATTCGAAAAAATATATTAAATTAAAATTGAACCACTGAACCGAACCGAATCCGTGGCCGTGGATTTCCAAAAATCACATAATGAACCGAAGCGGTGTCTTAAAAGCTGTGTGATCCACTGAACCGAACCTGTCCTTATTTCAGAGCGGCTTGCATCCCTGATTGATACATTCTAAAACCACTTTTGGGAATTTTTAATTAAAATTTTAGAGGAATTTCACACAGAAATTTTTATTTTATGGATAAACTTTTTTTTTGAAAATTCTCTCAAATATGTGATTCGTCTATAACCTCTTCTTGGCATTGGACCGATTTTTATTTTCAAAGCGCTTCTGGCTAACAAATTGTTGTGCACCACTCAGAATTGATAATTTTATGTTTATACATGTACCAGGGTTGTCAAAATCAGATGGATAGATTGATGTTTTGATATCGATATGTTATTTCATTGATTTGGATCTAGTATGTTATTGTCTCTAAGAGCGTTCTGAAGACTGTTTAGGGCCATCTTATTCAAATAAAAACATTTTACTTAAAGCTTGTATTTTTATACCCGTTACTCGTGGTGTAAAAAGGGTATACTAAAATTGTGGAAATGCATGTAACATGCAGAAGCATCTCCGAACGCATAAATATTTTCATAAAGATTGAATTATAAATGGCGAATAATAGAAAAAGGTTTGCATTATTTACATTACCTTACATTTATTACTGCCGTTAGTAGAGAGTACTTTAACTTACTTTACTATAACTTACAATCTAGAATGTTGAAAAGAACACGTCTAAGGGCCGTTTTCTTATTTTCTAGGTAGCTGCTATGTGTCAGATAAGCCTAGATTTTAATCTGTTATTTGTTAGTTTATGTGACAGTTGGCTCTATTTAGAAGATGTGAAGATGTGACCCAAGCTTAGAAATTATTTTATTATACATTTTTAGAGCGGAGCTCTTTTACGGACGGTCGACTGGGGGGTAAATCCAGAAAACGATTGTCTTTGCGACAGATTTTTTGGCTACGCTTTTGACTTTGCAAAGTCAGCAGCGTTTGTGTGTGAGCTCACTCAGTGCGTGCGTGTATATGTATGTATGCAACTTTCATGTATGCAGCAAATTATAGGCGCTCTCTCATTTTCTCCCGCACTGGCACTCTCTGCTGCCGACGCGTTCGTTTTTTTTCGCTTGTTGTTATTGTTGGCATTGTTAACGGACTACTTTTTGCCGACGAGACCACCTAATATTATTGCATCATGTCTCTGCTTACACTGCAGTGCACTGGAGTCTGCTAACCAGTGT